>MU119215.1:0-362210 GCA_014904845.1 Acephala macrosclerotiorum
ATTTAATCTGCTTTAAAATGCAATCTTTATACAATTTTCTTTTTTATTTTATATTTTAGTTTTATTAAAATATTTTAATTTTAAAAAAATATATAAATTTTATAAAAATTCTTAATAAATTTTAAATTTCGCAATAAATAATTAATATTATCTTATTAAATGAAGTTCAAAACTTAATATATTATATTAATTATCTACAGTTTTAATTTCTCTATATTTCTATAAATAGTTGTGATTTAATTAAAGTTTTAAAAAAGTAGTAACTTATAAAATTCGAGTGTGCATTGGCCGTGTCTGTGCACTGAGAGTGGAAATCGGTTAACTAACCCCGCTAGAGCTCAAGCTATCATAGCGTCAGCCACCCTCATTACCTGGATCACACAAGGTACCACCGACACTGAAGCTTCATCTCGAGCATCGTTGCTCAAGACTGTGTTTTCATAGGCTCTCTGCAGTCCTCTTTATCCACTACAGCTTCACATCTTCAAATGGCACATTGTTAGCATTCTTCCTCTCTTCGCTACACGAGCACATCAACAGCCTATTATGCTATCAACAAGCACGGCGACAACATGAAATGCTACAACCCCTTCTCATTCGTTCCCATGTCGGTGACCATAACCACAGTTGTGGTCTATCTCGCCATACTTATTCCCCTTCTGGTCATTCACGAAACCGTTCCAGCAGCCCCCACGAATCCCACGGAGTACCGAGGTCTCAACCTAACAGAGGCATGGTTGGATTTGGACGAATTGAGCAATGGCTTTCATCCCTTCAACAGTCGGCGGAACGATGATATCAGGAATTGGCTCCTGAGGAGGATTGAGGCCATACTGGGCACCAATGGCGTGTCATTCCAGTCTGAGGAGGCGGAACCCCAACCTTGGACCCCGCCAAAGCTGTCTCTGGTACCTGCAGACGAGACATTCACTGCATCTGCGGACGCCGAGTCCACCTCTACCGAGCATGAAGAGCTTCGAACACGAACCACAGCGCATGCTGCTGTTATATTCAGTGATCTGGTAGCAAACTATACAAGCACAGCCCTCACCAGTATTGGTGTTAGTGGACGGAGACTTGGGATCAGCACATATTTCGAAGGAAGCAACATAATTGTCTACATTCGAGGAACCGAAGACGAAGGCGAATGGTGGAAGCCGGTGCCTCCTTACACACCACGAACATTTGGGAAGGGTGGTATTATGGTCAACGCCCACTTCGACAGCGTGTCAACTGGATATGGCGCCACAGACGATGGTATGGGTGTTATCACGGCTTTACAGCTGATCAAATACTTCACCACCGAAGGGAATACTCCGAAGAGAGGTGTCGTGGTGCTCTTGAACAATGGAGAAGAGGATGGACTATACGGCGCTCGGGCATTCCTCTCTCACCCGATGGCATCATTTGTTCATGCCTTCTTGAACCTTGAGGGCGCTGGAGCTGGAGGCAGAGCTACTTTGTTCCGTAGTACAGATACTGAGGTGACACGGGCATACGGCAAGGCCAAACATCCTTTCGGCACCGTCGTGAGCGCAGATGGATTTGCTTTGGGCTTCGTCAGAAGTGAGACTGACTATGTCGTCTTCCGAGCTGAAGGGTACCGCGGACTAGATGTTGCATTCTGGGAGCCAAGAGCGAGATATCACACCAATGAGGACGATGCCAAACATGCCTCAAAAGCTTCTTTATGGCATATGCTCTCTGCTTCGGTGGAAACTATGAAAGATCTGACTGCCCGAACCAGCGAGTTCGTTGGTGATCGTGGAGACAATGCTGTGGGTAAGGTTAAGAATGGCTCAGGCAGTGATGGTGTCTGGTTCGACCTGTTTGGAAGCGCCATGGCCATCTTCCGCCTTAGAACACTCTTCGGGTGGTCTCTTGCACTTCTCATTGCATCTCCTCTGATTCTGACCATCATCTCGTATCTCCTGGTTCGATCAGACAAGTACTATCTCTTCGCTGGAGCTATCAAACCCGAAGCTGGAGACAGTGATGCAGCGATCTCGCTGAAAGGATGGAGAGGTGCTTTCAGATTCCCGATCGTCTTCATCGTCGCTACCGCGATCACTTTTGGAGCGGCGTTCTTGCTACGGAAGGTCAATCCGATGATTGTATACTCATCACAATATGCTGTCTGGACAATGTCTATCAGTCTCTTCTTCTGTGTGTTCTGGTTCCTCATGGCTGGATGCAACTTTGTTCGACCATCAGCTTTGCACAGAGTTTACGCTCTAACTTGGATGTTCATCTTTGGCTGGGGACTGTTGGTTGCCGCCACCGTGTTCGAGGACCGTTACAAGATCAGCGGCGGCTACATGTTCGTTATCTACGAGTCTGCTATATTCTTGGCTACTCTGATCGGTTTGTGTGAGCTCTTTGCACTGCCGAGAAAGAGCACCATTGTCGAGGATGCTCACGAAGAACAAGAAACTCGAGATGCCTTGAACGCCATCCCCAACAACGATGGTGTTGTCACCACAAATGATGGCGGCAATGATGACGAACAAGCCGAACCCAGCGAAACTACCCCTCTTGTAGGTGGTAATGGTCATGGCCATCACACCTTCTTAGGGAACAGGTTCTCGAGGGGCTACAGACAATCAATCACTTCTCAGACGATGACAGATGGTGCCATTGATGATGCGCACAGCAAATACCATGTTTTTGGCGAAGAACAGAGATGGTCAGCAAAGCTACCGAGTTGGACATGGCTGCTGCAGTTTCTCCTTCTCGGTCCTTTCATTCTTATCATCATTGCCCAAGTTGGACTCTTGTTAGTAACTGCTACCGCACAGACTGGATCCGATGGAAGCCCTCTACTGCTACCATACCTGGTCGTTGCTCTCTTCTCGGTTCTGATAATTCTGCCAGTCACGCCCTTCGTCCATCGCATCACCGCCCATCTTCCAAGTTTTCTGTTCCTCGTTTTTATTGGCACTCTGATCTACAACCTGGTTGCGTTCCCCTTCTCTGAGCAGAATCGATACAAAGCATACTTCCAACAAACAGTCGATCTCGACACCGGCATCAACCACGTCACTCTATCCGGACTCGAGGAATACGTTCGAAGCGTAATCTCCAATATTCCGTCCGCCTCTGGTCAAGCCATTGAATGCAAAACAAGGCCTGAGATTCGTGCTGGCTTGCAATTCTGCTCTTACGAAGGTCTCGCTCCTCAAGTCGTTCCCAACGTCAAAGAAGGCGTCTCTTCAGAGAAGGGCTACCAGGACTGGCTGCACTACAACGTGACTCGAGCACCAGGCTCAAACAAAGCTACCTTCCACATCCAAGGACAAGAGACTAAAGCTTGCATCATCCGCTTCGATGCTCCATTCACAGGATTCCACGTCCATGGTGCAGCGCCAAGTGATCCTCGCTGGGCTGATGTTCCCGAGAGCGGTAGTGATCAGATTAAGCTCTGGCACAGAGATTGGAACCGTCCGTGGGTCGTTGATGTGGAGTGGCCTGTCAGCGAAGGCAAGAACGAAGGCGACGAAGGACGGAGCGGAAGGGTGGTCTGTCTTTGGAGTGATCAGAATGAGCTGGGCACTATTCCGGCTTTGGATGAAGCGAACAGATTTGCTCCGTCATGGGCTGTGATCACGAAGATGATGGACGGCTTGGTGGAGGGAAGTAAGACTTTTGTTGTTTGATTATTCTGGTGCTCTCTTGCTCTTTTATGGGTCGGAGTTTTGGTTTGGGCATGGTATGGATGGTGAAAGCGGCCTAGCTGTCATAATGGCCGGGATTGAGATGAGAATGACGAAGGTCGTATGGGTAATTGTAATGATCAGGCGCATAGAATGTATTGATACCACAAGGGCGTTGCGCCTATGCGGGTTGCTGGAAGTGAACATCCGCAAGTTTTGAGGACGAGTGTCCCATGTCCTGACACCCAAGAGAGGACCAACTGTTTGCCTATGTCATTCTCCACGAAAGTTTGAGTGTTTTGTCCTCGCGATGCAGCCTATGATCTCCTCCAGGTGTATCAAACTCGACTAATAAAGCGCTTTAAAGCGAGTTCTTCTCTCGTTTTGCATTGCTTTCCCATCTACAATAATGCGCATGCTTCATCTTCTTTAATTTGTTTGGTCTCTTCTAAATACTCGAGGTGGTCAACATCGAGCTTGCGGACATGATCCGAAGCGCCTCTACTACAGTACCACCAAATCTAAATATATCTCACCTCGCCGTTCTTAAACTTCCACAGTCATCCATCTCCGCACAACCTCAACGACGCCTTTTTGAAATCAACCTCTTTAAGAACAACCTCAACACTAAGACACACTACTCAACATCGCATCGCATCGCCTCCTATTAATCACCATGTCACTTCGAGCCTAGGACTCGCTCATGCCCGCCCACTTGCGTGGACATCCTGTGCGCCTGCAAAGCTCTACTACTATGCGCTCTAGCAACATTATGCCTGCAACTATCAATAAGATTAAGGAGGAGCCCAAGGAGGATGCCCGTCGCATCCATGTCAGTCTTTGCACGGAGCGATTCGGCGCAGATGAGTGCGAGAACACGACTTCTGAGCAAGCAGTTATTCATGGATGGATGAAGTGTACGGAATGTAGAGAGTTGCCTGAGGAGGATGTTGTCGAGAAGTCTGCTACCGACCAGCCTATCGCCAGGACGCCATCCACCTACAAGCCTTCTAAGTCGAATATTAGTGCAAACGAGGAATAATGAGAGGAGCTTAGTGAGCCTTCGGGCAAGTCTGGCCTGGAGAATGAGGATGACTGGGTTCTGATGTAGGAGAGCCATCATCGGTCCTACTAAAGCAGAACGTTGAGCAAGGATAACTTCTGCCAAGGGAAGGAGGGGAATTCATTCTGGGCTGGAGATACAAGTAGTAGTAGGATTGGGCAATGGGCGTTTAAGGACACTTGGAGACCTTGGAGCTGAGCAGTTCAGGTCGCGTTCTTTCAAGCGTATCACGTACTAGCAAATACAAAAGTATCCAAATCTTGTTTTCAAAGCTTGAATATGTGGGATAATCTCGGATTCGAAGTTCTTGGGCGTGGTTTAATACAAGCGGTACGGTGATTTGGGATTAAATAAATGTTACAAATTCGAGGTGAAACACGTGAAAAGGGCAGTGGCGTAAAATTGAGCGAGCGCATTCTTTTCTGCCAAGTGCTTTTCAGACGACAATCTCACCTCTCAAGGTAAGGTTCTGTCGCCTTCTTCCTTCAAATTGTGATAATTGTTGGCAGCGTTTGATACAGACTTGGAAAGATGAATACTCCCTCTGCCTTGAGATTCCAATTTCGGTGTTCCTGAGAAGAGTACACCTTGAGCCACGTACTGTACCTCAGTCTCGGCTTGCCTCATAACTTTAGTTCTTCCACAGCTGCTGCTTCTCGAGTGGAAGTCTAGCCACTGAATAAGCCATTGATTTCAATCTCGTCGTCTTGCTTAATGGGTGTGTTCTGATCACGAAAATTCAATTAGGGCACCAAGGCTGGCAAACTGTCAAAGCAGGAGCAAGTCACCATTTCCTAAGATCTTGGGATGCTAGAGGCGATAATTTTCGTACCAAATGAGATGCTTTTCATTCTGATGTAGTGCATCTTGAGTGTTTGGATGAATACCTGAGCTCGTCATTTACCTTGAAGACTCAACGGGTGCGACTACTCCATGCAAGTGTGTTTCTGTCAGCTGACTTGAAGTTGCCTTCCCCCTTGGAAGTACTGGCATATACACAGATAGTAGCATTCCTTGTCATTCTTCGTCTACCAACAATAGCCTCTCAAAAACAAAGCGCAACATTTATCATCGCAGCCAAGGCGGGAAAATGCCGCACTACTACCATCGGTATATACCATCCTACTTCAAACATTGCGCCAGCCCCTATCCGCAGCTATGTCCATGCTTCATGCAACCTTCCAAGGTCGCAACTCTCTCACGACGCTTGCTAACTCCTCTCCTCAGAGTACATGACCTGTGGTCATAATGTCCACCTCGAGCGCGATGGTTGCGTCGGCGGTACGGACTGAGAAGAGTGCGGGAACATGGAGGACCCAGAGCCTATTCGTGCTTGGCAGGTTTGCGGTGATTACTGGAGGGCTGCTGGGGAGCGCTCTGCCACAAAATCTGCTGTCGAGAAGCTTCGAGCGCCAAGCCTTTGACCTTAAAGACTTCTACCAACAAATCCGGTACTAGTAAATCTGTCGCCGACAAACTTCTAGCCGCTAAGTCTTCTAAAGCCATGTCGTGATTGAGGAAGATGGGAGGAGGTTGATGAGCCTACGGGCAAGTCTGGATTGGAGAATGAGGAGGATTGGATTGTGGCATGAAATGGGAATCGGGAACCAGCGCTCTGCCTGTTAACTATTCAGACAGCCATCGGGAAAGGGGGACTGAAGTTTTTGATGTGATAGAGGGGAGTCGGAAGCCAGGGGACCGAGTAGCAAACGAAAAGCAAATGCAATAGAAACATCATTCTGAAAACTCTCAAGCTTCTTACAAACCCCCCTCACTATCACTATAATATAAGTAATAATAGTTGCAATGGTGATATGCTCAAGTTCGAAGGGAAAAGGGGTCAGCACGTGATGATGGCGGTGTATTTTCGAGCTAGCGCCTCCTTTTCTGCCAACTAGATTTTAACGATTTCTCAACCCTTTCCTCACGGTCATCCACATTAACTCTTGACAGCACATCACCAAGGCCACCCACCTGCCGGGTGTGAGACTACGATTCGGAAAGCAAGCAGAGATGGTCCTCCAAGCACCTCAATCCAATTATCACGACCTCCCGCTTGCTGGGACCTCAAATACCACAGCAGCCTACCTTTCAACAGGTCAAAGGAGGTTAAATCGAGACACTGCATCTAGTTTGATTTGATTCTTTTCATGGACGAAGCCCTACGAACATAGACAACTAAGATGAGAGGGCGAGACTGAGAGATTGATAAAGCTGCACTTCTCCCGGAATGCTTGCTTGTATCGCTGCCAAGATTTCCAACAAGCGTTGCAGGATATCATTCTTCAAAACCAGAGCCCGTAATGATATTGCGCTATTTCATAAGGTGTTTGGAGCAATGTTTGAGCTTGCTATTTGCCCAGAAAGCTCTACGATTTCGTCCTCAATATGTGCGCTTCATCAGATGACCTGAGATCCTACCCTCGAAGTTTCTACACTTATATGGTCCCTTTTGTTTCTTCCAGGTATAATTTCATTTAGCTTCAAAGGCAGTCACTAAAAGATTCCCAAACTGCGGCAGTATTGTAGCTAAATTTGACTCCAACATTTACACGTAATCTCAGCAACGCTTCAACTTTCTACACCTTGCTTTCTTCCAATTTACCACAATCATTCATTCGTTCACATCACAATCCCGAAAAAGGCAAATTTGATTCTTAGCTTACCAGAGCGTTTTACTAGCGCCAAATTTCGCCGAGCTCCCTAAATATAACTTCGTCCTGCCGCACGTCAATACTTCAAATCTCCATCCGCATCCACTTCACCCCTCGGTTAATATTTCTACCCAGGACCCAAGCACCATTCTTCACGAAGACTGCTTCAGAACCATGGCCTCCTAACAAAGCACCTCAAGAACTACACAAAAACGCACATTGCATTTGCGCTAACAGCCAACCAGCCCTGCATCCACCTCCCTCAGCGGTCAAGAAGTTGAGGCAGACGAAGTTCCAACAATGGCCAAGTGCCTTCGCGATGCTATCGGTCCATCCAATTTTCTCCCAATCTTGGCGCATTTGTGTCCATGCAGTCAGTACTCATTACTTGTACTACATTTCCTAACCCCTCGACTAGAATATACCTGCGATCACCTAGTAGAGTCCGAAATCTTCTATGTTGGCTGTTGCGAAGGAGTGCCTCTCGGCCAAAATTACTGCAACAACGTGCCAGCCGTGTTAGTGATCCTTCCTGCTAATAAGAAATGCCGCAAATGCGCACCTCTCAACAATGAGACCTCTTCAATCTCTCCTAAAGACCTTGCCGCTAAGAACACGCCAGCCACCAACCAACTGGAGGCAGTCAAGTCGGAAAAGCGTATCTGAGAGTATGGATGGGAGGATCTTAGCTCCGAGAGCGATATTGAGGATGGGGACCGAGTGTTTCCGGCATGATCAGAGAATGGGCATTTTGGCACTTGATGATATGGAAAGTTTCTGAGTATAGCTGAGCAAGATGAGTTATGCCATACATTGCTTTTTCAACAGAACAATAGCAAACGAAAAAACAAAAGCATTAGGTCCCCTCTTTCAAGCATCCCAGATCATGTGCAACAATGCTATGCTAAACTGCGGCAGCATGAATCATAAATGACTCTCCTTCATGTTCTTTCACTGTCTGACAGCGTCTCGTCTTCGTTAACATACTAGGTCCGGAACATCGGGCGTTTCCTCACCGTGTTCCGTGTTTACTAGAATGGAAGCTCCCATCTTTTCATGAACTTGGCGTCTTTCGACCTTCCCTATCAACCTCCGTTGCAAACTTAAACCTCAGCCACGACCTCTTCCGGAACGATATCTTCTGGGATAACATCATCAAGCCTTCACAATAATCCTTCTAGACCTCCTTTAACCTCCTTCGACCATCATGTCTACACGAGAGCAGCCGGTCCTCCGCAAGCCACTGAAGTTGCGCCTCGGCCCAAACCCGGAGTCCATGGGTGTTACGGCTATGGCGGTCAACAACAAAGAGGATAAGGAGAATGTAGTCCCAGAGAGTGCTAGGTGCTACCTCGAGTCGATTGGTATGTTCTATCCTCTTTCCTTTGCCGTCCATCTTTGTTCGCCCTGCAGTTACCTTCTCTTCAAACATGACGCGGAATATTTGTGCTCAGTCAAAGACTTACGACTGCACAATTTGTTTATGCATGTAAGTCCTGTCGGTCACCGGCTAACTCCTTTCTTAGAGTACATTTGTGGCCACCGCCTCGACCTCTCTCCGGCCATCCACATAAACTGCAAGGGCATTCCTGCCAATCAAAGACAATGCAACAACATGGCAGCTCTCCCGCAGATCCTCAACTCCGGAAGAGAATGCAGTAAATGTGCTGTCTTAAAGGCCAACGAGAGCGACGAAGCTGCTAAGGCTAGTGTAGGATCTAACATTCCAACCCCTACGCCAGCTCCAGCCCCAGTAACACCACCAAGCAACATGCGAGGCAGTATCCATTACCGTTCTAGCAGCTCCCACGACATCATCCGATCGCGATCCGTTAAACTCCGACTCACCTTTGGACAAGTTCTCAGAGAAGCTGCCGCTAAGGCCGAGGATAAGTTGGAGGCTGACGCAAGCGAGGAGGGCTGGGAGACCATCAGCAAGAAGGAAGTGGAGGGCATGGCAGGTAAGGATGAGGACTGGGTTATGACCTAAGGACTTTAATATTTAAGGGTAGCATGGAGGAACTCTGTGATCTGCTTTATTCGTCTGGCTGGAGTGGTTGCTGGGTTGACATGGGGTCTTTTAATCTTAGGTGGCGTTGGGGCGGGGTGGATGGTCTTCGAGGGAGCAAGTTAGCTCTTTCGAGAAAATACTGGCAAAAGTTAATGCAAAAGTTCTCGTCCTTTATTTGTAAGTCTTGAAAGCTGCGAGAACATGCTTATATGAAACTCTCCACTGCTGCGTGTGATGTTCAAGTCGTCTGGATCTCTTGAAGCAGCCTCGCGAAGGATGCACATCTTGCAATATCCGCCACCGCCCGACAGCACCGCATGCTCAAGCTATAGAATTTGAGCACAAGGCAAGCGCGACTTTCCTTAATGTTTACTAGAGCTAGAGACTCATAAGGCATCATCTTGAGATTGCGCTTCTCGATCTCGAAACTTTATCAGACTCTATCTCCACCTGGTACCAACTTGACCTCCTCTATGACGACACCACCACGGCGAACACAATATTAGCGGAAACATTAAGGTTAGATTTTAAATCGGGCTTTCAAGCATCCTCCTGCTGTCTTTATGGCTTCTCAAGACAATACTAGGCGCGCAGAAACCGTGTCTCATCCTGACCTTCGCAGCTTTGCGAGTCCTCCGATTTTTCCTGATGTCCCTTTGAGCCTCATCGTTGGGGAGAATAAGGAGGACAAGGAAACCGAGATGCCAAAGTCCGACAAGTGCTACACCACGTCTATTCGTAAGTAATATTTCATGTATTTGTCATGATATTGGACATGGATTCGTTCACTTACTGACCCCGTCTTAGAGTATAGTTGTGGCCATATTACTGACCTCCACTACATTACCCATATTGACTGCAAGGGTGTCCCACCTGGTAAACCACATTGCGGTAATGTGGCTCCCACCCCGAAAGTCATGTTCTCCGAGAGAAAGTGCTATGACTGCAACAACCCGAAGCCTACCCTCAATACCAAAGCTGCTAGGAAGACGTGGGCAGAAAAGGTTGATGCACAAGCATCCATCCTTAGTCTTCCTTCAGTTCCTACAAGAGACCCCTCCAAAGTTGTTGTCAAATCGGAGGATGAGATGAAGGGTGAAGGAATTCGCGAGGATAGCTGGGTGGATGTTGGCTTGGAGACGGAGGTCGAGGCAGAAGAGGGGTGGCTTCTGGCGAGCTGAAGGGGAGGTGGGGTTTTTGGTCTTCTGGGGGTAAGTTGTCATAGTGTCACTAGGTTAAAGTGGATGATTTTGAGCTTTTGCGGAAATGGTGGGGAATATAATAGCAAATACAGAGCACCAAACCATACACTTTCAGTGTCCCGGTGCATTCGAGTCTCTGAGGCTATGCTATCATAAACTCCGCGGAACTTAAAAGACGTACCTCACTCTATGAGCAGTAAGTCGTCTTCTTTGATGATAGAATCGGTATGAATCTATCTGCAAGATGAACCGGTTCCTCAAGATCAACTGGCGCTAGCTCTTATAAATATTCTTGGCCTCGCTTCAATCTTCGACTCCTCTTCCGCTGAACCACCTCAACAACCGCAACCACCTTATCGCACAACAACTCAACTCTTTGACAGCGCAGCACCAAACCCAAATTACTTTGTCCACCACCGAATCCCATAGACGGCATGGCTTCCCAAAGATGCGGTGAACAACACTGCAAGTTCTGTCAGGAGACCCCCGTCGTCGTCGACGACGGTACCGGAATCAAGGCGGACGACGCTTCCAAGAGCGCAAAGTGCTATTGGAAATCCATTCGTATGTTCCATATTCTATGAAAAAAAATTTGCTTACTAACTGCGATCTCTGCTAGTATACATCTGCGGCCACCGCCTCGATTTGCCTTTTATCAAGCACTCCCAATTCGCCAACTGCAAGGACGCAAAATGTGATGTCTGTTGCGGCAACATTGCTTCCCAGCCAATTATCTACAATTATCATGGGAGATGCCATGTATGCTTCCGAGATGGAGAAGTCGAGTCGAAGGAAGCTGAGGACCAGGAGATGGGTGAAGATGCGAGTTTGGAGAAGCTCGTTGAGGACATGAATTTGGGATAAGGGCTGTGCTGGGAACGAACGAGACTTTGGCTACTAGTCGAGTAGAGGGGTACCTTGAAATTGCAACATAATAGGATGCTTTTGAGGGACTGGAAGCGAATGCAAATCATGCCTAAATCTCCTTTCCATGCTAGCTTGTGATATATCGGTAATGCTAACATAAACACTGTTCCTTCAAGGCAAGGGTCGTAGGCGCGGTTGAGGACTAAAAGTCGTCAACACTTCAATCTTTTGCAAGCTCACTACCTAACTAGGGTTGTAAAGTTAATGCCCCATTTACAGTAATATAAAAAGAATTGTATATCATGCTTTCTATCATTATAATGAAGGTATTCGTGATGTAATGATGAGGTGTTGGGGTACATCTCGATGCACGGACCCGTATATTGGCAGTCGTCTTAATCGCGCATTCAAAATTCCAAAATGTCTGAAAAGCCTTGAAGAAGTCTGAATTCTCAGAGTTTTTATAAATAGGAGTGAACGAATAGTTCGGGGGAAAATAAAGCGCCCTTAGCGCCGCAGCCTCAAAGCATCTTATCAACCTGGTCCCCTTTTTCTAACCTTAAATATACGTACTTCAACAACTACAACCTCAATACCAAAACCTCAACACCAGAACACGCAAATCTATCAACCGATTTCCCACCAAATCTCTCATCATGGAATGCCGAAGAAGCAGAGCAGATGATCAAGGATGTCTTCCAGACTTGCGCGATCCATTCCATCATCGCAAGGATAGGCAGGACAAGGCAAACATCGTTCCGCGAAATGCAAAATGTATTCCAACGACCACCAGTGTGTTTCATTTTCCCCATTTCTCTCCATTCAACCATCTCTCCGTCCTTCCTTCTGAGCTTCAAAGTCCAAATCTCTTACTGACCCCTTTTACTCTTTAGTATACTCTTGCGGTCACGGCTCCCAGCGCATCGCTCATGTAAACTGCCATGGCGCACCTCCCGGTCGGAAATACTGCACCAATATGGCTACCAGCCCAAAAGTCATTCGCGCCCAAAGCACGTGCGGAGATTTGAGATGCGGCCTCCAATCTATTGAACCTAAAAAGAGCGCGACTTTTAAGTACAAGAACCTGACTAGAGCAACTCCCTCGAATCAGCCTGATTATCAACTCACCAAGAAGAAAGGCGAGTTGGATACTGATAGTGATACCAAAGAGGATGATTGGGAGAATATCAGTTCGGAGAAGGAGACTGGGGCTGAAGAGTGCGAAGACTGGGTCTGGATTTCGCCTGGAGGGGAATGAATACTTTGTTTCTTTGACATTAGATTGTATATTAGGGTCTTCTCCAGGGACTTCAAGAGGATTATAGCGTTCTCACCAGTGGAAAGTGGTCTATATGAACATCGATGGGGGAAAAGACGTTGGGAATGAGCATGCTGTCAGAGTAATCGAAATTTTCGAAAATGAAATAATCCTCATGAAACACACAGCTCTCGGTAACAGTGCAAAGGCAAAAATCTTAGCTATCGTGCTGTACCTTTCCTTTTCACTTACTTCATACGATATATCTAATTTCCAAGATTGCAAAACTGCAGCGAGTCTATGAATTAGCCGAAAGTACCTTAATCAAACACTTCAAAACTTTCAAGCCCACATGGTTATGTTATACGCAACTGTATATCTACCTCAACCTTACAGAGGCTCTCAATACAAGATGTCAAACCTCAAATGTTTGAAGCAACAATGAAATTTGTTGTTTGCCCAATAAATCGAGCATTGACACGTGAGTTGTAACACTTTTCTTCCTATATATTCCTTTCCATCACCCAATTCATTGCACCGTACTAGTTTTAAGCTTATTCCTAACTTGAGATATTAAGCTTTAACGGGGAAATAAGAAGTATAAAGTACGCACTAGCGCCGAACCCCAAGATATAGCCTCAACCTTGCGCTCCTCGACTTCCCAACCTATCAACCTTCAACGCAACTACAATAGTACAACCTCAACCGCGCAGCAAGAAGCCTCCACTTTCTACCGCGTGCTTCCACTCCAGCTTTCAGGTTTCATCATCCATCAAGACAATTACGCCTCGACAGCGCAGCGAAACTTGCCTATCTCATTCTATTCACCATGGCACCACAAGCAACTGTCGCCGGCACATCAATGGCGATCAATCGTGCAAACAACAACCAAACCCAAACTCCCCAAAACGCAAAATGCCAAAGCACCCTCCTCCGTACGTGCCCCTCCCACGCCCCCATTCCCCTTCCACTAACTCACCACCCAGTCCACGCATGCAACCACACCTGGACTCAACCTGCCGAACACCAGATAAACTGCCCGGGCATCCCTTCCGGCCAAAAAGCTTGCAACAACATGGCCACTCACATTACAGAAAGATATATCGATGAGCCTTGCGACTCTCGGTATGGACCTTGCGTTAAGCTTGCTAGGGCTAGAAAGGCGGCGGATCACGAGGCCAAGCTGCAAGAACAGCGAAAGCAGGAGCAAGAGGCACTTGACAAGGCCGAAGCTAAAAAGGCGAAGGAGAAGGAGAGAAAGCAGATCGAGACTGCGAAATGCAACTCTGCTACTGAGACTGAGGACAACTACAAGGATCGAAATTCCAGCATCCTGTCAACGACTTCGACTCTAGAAAGTGTGCAGCGCATGATGGAACAACAAAGGCAGAACCTCCAAGCCCAGAAACTCGCCATCTCCCATCTCCCTGCTACCAAAGGTATTCAGGCCAAGGTCCAAAAACTCCAACTCCAACGAAATCGAGAACAAGGAAAGAAGGAACAGGATGCTATGCTACGTGGCAAGTATGATGGACAAGATGTCGAAGAGGAATGGGAGGATATTGGCGTGGGCGTTACGACGGGAGTTACGAGTATGGGTTTGGATGGTGAGGATTGGGTTATGGCTTGAGCCAAGGAGATGGACTGGGAGTTTTGTGAATGTCCACTTGAGTGAGTACTGGGTGGGCTTGGGGGAAATGGGAAGATCTGAATTTCTAGCGAGGGAAGAGCGTTAGGAACGAGCAAGGTCAGAGAGGAAATGACAAATACAATTACAAAAGCATCGGAAGTTCTTTTTGATTGCCGTGGAACTTGTGGGACAAGGATATTTTGTAAAATGTGTAAACATAACGCGTTGAAGTTCTTAATGCCCTTAAACTCGAGGGATAATACCATTCTCAAAAGTACTGTATAGTGAAGCTACAGAACTCTTGCGACCTGCAAAAGAGCTTCATAACATGGGACAACCGGAACTGCAAATTCGAAATGACGGGGCAAAGCCCTACGTGGATATAGTTCCATTCGCAAGCTGCATTGCGCTCGCTCAAATCTATACTTGATACGTGTGCAAATCTCATCTAGATATACATCGCCCCCTGGTTTCACAGCTTATGCCTAGCACTATTTTCAACTCACAGCATCCGGCGCTTTTCCCCTTCATCTTAACAAGAGCCCTACACCTCCCGACTCCTCAACCCCCTATCATCCACCCTCCCAGGCACACTCGTACTCAACCCCCCACTCACACCCCCACCAGACCCTCTCTCACCCCTCCCAATATCAATATCCGTCTCCACCATCTCAATCCCACTCAAACTGGGAAACCTCTTTGAGAAATCCGCAAGATAGTCCTCTTTCTCCCTACCACTCATTTCCGCCTCCAACCCTCCCATTCTCGCTTTTTGTACATGCAATGATGAGAATTGTTTAGGTGGAGAGGCGTTTTGAGGTCCCGTAGCAATCCTGTTCAGATGCATTGGTTTGGGTGGTGCTGAAGGACGAGGACCACCGGTTTTGGAGATCGTGGCGGGGGACATAGTGATTTGTTGGGGGAGGGAATGGGCATGTGGTTGAGTTTGGGGGTTTGAATGGGTGGATGGGGGTTGGGAGCGAGGTTTTGCGAAGGAGATGTCAGACGAGGAGCCTGGGGTCGTGATTGGGACTGTTCGTGCATGTGTAGGTAAGGTCGAGGTGATTGGTTTGTGGGTTATGGATGGCATGGCGTAGGGATTCGATGAGGAAGGTTGAGACTCGAATGCGCTGGCCTGTTGTAGACGAGGTGAAGGATCAGTATATTTGCCATATCCTTCTGCGGTTTTCTTGATTGGTGATGGGCCTTGGTTCTCGTCCAGGAGGCTCTTCACCTTGTTTTGGATGGATGCGGCACGTGATACGCCACCGATGCTTTTTGGTGCTGGGGCTGAACCACGTTCTGCGAGTCGTTTGCGGTACTCTGCTGCGGCGTTGGCAACGCGCTTTTCTTCCATGGAAAGACGTCGTCGTTCAATCTCTCGGCGCTGCTCGGGAGGCATGTTATCCATATCTTCGAGGATATTGCCGTCATCGCTACGGCCGTCTGTGGCTTCCGATCCAGCTATGGGCGTCAAGTCTCTTCGTTCCATGTCATGTAATGGACTCGGAGTTCGTGGACCAGGTGGCACGCTGGTATTGTTCTCAAAACGCTTGAAAGCATCTCCAAACTTTCCGGCAAGCAGATTCTTCGTCCCAGATAAGGACATTGAAGGCAGACTTGAGCGTTTCGACTTAGTTCCGCCTCCGCTATTTCGCCGTCTATCCTTCTTCGATGAGTCATTATCTTCCATAGTGCGAAGGAAATCGACGCCTGACTCGATGTTTGTGTCTTCATCAGCATCTGGGTCCATGATAGCCGAATCCTTCGAGTACGATTTCCTCCCTTGATCCAGAGATGGTCGTCCATTTGCCTCCTTCTCCTTTTCGCGTAAGAAGTCCATATTCGACTCCAGATACGTACTCGAAGGCCGAGGTCGAGAATTGCTAGATTTGGTTCTTGCAACAGGGTCTATGGCGTCGGCGTTCGGTCGACCGCCTTCAAGTGAAGGCCGCGATGACGACGCATGCCTGACATGCCCCAGGTGCGAAGCTGATGGAACTCTTGGAATAGTAGTTTGGACCGATTGAATCTCCTCTGGTCTCAAGAATTGTTGCGACCTACTCGCTGCTACCTCTTGGTTTCTCGGTAGACTCGTCGATCGATGGTGATCTGAAGCTGATGGAAATCTTGGAGCTGGTGATGAAGTATACTTGGAAGAAACAGGGGCTTGGCCTGCAGGCGGAGGAGTCGGAGCTGTCATAGTCCCCTGGGAGACGTAAGAGCTGACTGGTAGCCGAGTCGGTGTGGGCTGGTAGACGACACTTGACGAAGTAGCCACAGCTTGGAGTTCCGGGTTGCTAGATATGATCTTCTGAGCCCTAGACACTACATTACTGGATGGCTTCACGGCGGATGGCGGCACCGGAGTCTTGGTGGCAGGTACAGCAAATGCATCATCGGCAAGCTTTTCAGTTACTCGTTGTCCCAGATCGCGTGGAGGATGTGTTGGTGAAGTATTATCAAAGTCAAACTTTCCTCCGTCGTGAAGCAGAGAAAATTGGTCCAGGCTCGGAAATCGGCTCGAGATCTCATCTACTGGTCCAGGAGGCGACTTTGAATCCAATGCTGCGAATGGATCGCTATTTGTACCCCGCATCGGCGAGGGGCTTGGCTTGGCAGCATGTCCTACTGCACTCGATTGCGGTCTCCCTCGCCGCATTGGCACCACGTCTGGAATGACTTGTTGTTGTACAGATGGTGGGGCGAACACCGCACCGACAACTGGAGGTGACACAATATTATGCTCCAGTGACGGCAGTTGTTGATTTCGTCTGGTTTCTGATTCTGTCCTTCCAGCATATATCTACGAGTATAAGTTTAAGGTCTGCAATATTTTTGGCCCGACCTACATCTTTTATGGGAACCTCAATTCCTTGCATCAGACATGCCTCTCGTAAAACCTGGTAAATATTCGGTCGGGAGGAGGGCTTTTCTTTTAGCATCGAGGCTACGAGGTTCAGCATAATTTTTCAAACACTTCCCGAGCAAACGTACCTATGAGCTTCTTCAAAGGGTCTGAGAATGGAGGATAGCTCGGGAATTTGAAACTCGCATTTAGAATCGCAAGTTGACCTTGCGCTTCAAATGGTGTAGTATAATAGCACAGCTTGTACAATAGCACACCTAGAGCCCATATGTCCGATTTCTCATCGATCGGTAGTTTCCTGTACACATCGACCATTTCTGGACTCCGGTATTGCAACGTAGTGTGTTTCTGGACATCGTCCTCGATCAACCTGCATTCGGCTGCAGTCGTCGCAGCAGGTCGGGGAGGGGCCGTCGATCCAAAATCGCAGAGTTTGAATCGCCTCGAGTGACTCGTAGATGTGATCAGAACGTTTTCAACCTTCAAGTCTCGGTGAAGCAAGGGAGGCTTCAGATAGTGCATGCAAGCCACCCCTTCTGCCACGTCCGAGAAGATCTTGAGAATCTCCGGCTCCGTCAATCGGTTCTGTAATCGAGTATTCATGAAATCAATCAGACCACCTCCGTTGCAGAACTCCATCAGCAGAAAGACCTCGTATCCTCCCCCCTTCAATTGTGACGCATGTGAGTCGTAGTATGTGACGATTGGACGGTGTCCCTTCAGCTTCTTCATGGTTTCCACTTCGGTCCGCATATTTGCCAGATGTTCCTTATCTGGGACTGCGACTCTCTTCAGCACAGCGATGTCGGTCCCATCAATGGGTTTCGGCATCTTGACCAGATAGACATGGGCGAAGCCTCCTTCGGAGAAGTACTTCTGGATGACGACCTTCTGACTTCCTACTTGGATCTTGGTCCCAGGCGCAAACGTACCAGCCGGAGCGGAGGGATCAGCCATGGGCACAGGAGCCCCAAAGACAGGTCGTGATGCCGTCGCGGGCATTTGATGATTGTAGGAAGCCATAGTGCCAAGGCGACGGCTGCGAGAAAGCTAGAGCTCGAAATGTCCGGTCACCGCATTGGATGAAGGTTGGAGGAGAACCAAGGCTAGCTGCAAGGCTTCGAAATAGTTGAGTTTGGATCTGCGGTTTTGATTTGAGGGGACGTTTAGGATTTGAGATGTTGAGTTCGAGATGCCTCAAGTTGGCACACAGCCAGGCATTACGGCGGAGACTAGATTTACCGCCTTTCGCTAAACCTCTTTGGGCATGAATGAGAGATAGGCAGCATTGAGATGGATATCAATGTTCCCATCCAGAGGAGACATCCAGAAGGGGGTGATTTGTTCTTTTTATGCAAACCGTATTACCTGGATGCCTTGAGGGATGATGTGCGTCTTCTGATATCTCAATCTGGCTTCTCTTTCGCGGGTTCTCTCGGAAGGCTCCTGTCATGGCTTGACAGACCACAATTCAGTCAGCCACAGCAGTAGCCCTGTCTTAGCCGTCCATCAACACGGCCCTGATCCAGACTTCAGAACGACTATGAACAAGAGGGACAATCAGCATAGTCAAGTGTAAGGTACCAGCGAGTGCCGAGTCACGTGGAGAAGGTTGATGGTCACAATCATATATCAGATTCCTGGCCTCGTGCTTGCTTGCTGCAGGCTCATGGCGGAGATGTTAGGCACACCTTATCTCACCCAATTATAGCTCCTTAATGAGATACCTCACTCAGCGCATCTATTGGTATCCTTTCGAAGGAATCCGACGGCATCCAGGCTTACACAGCACAATCTCAGCATTTGCAGCAGTTGCAACAACATCTGCAGGGCTTGTGCTATTGGACAGGGATGCAGCCAGTTTGCTTGTTTGTGTCGACATCAGCGTTTCGGAATGGGCTCCAGCTGTGCAGCGCTCAATGAGTTCTATCAGCCACAAAAATGAAGTTATAACTATTCTGCACTTGCTGGCCTCACCTTGCCCCTTATTCTGGTGACAGCTTCAGTTTTCCTTGGTGGCTGCTCTTCAAAATGATCTTCTCCTAGTGAGGCAAGAACTGACCGGGGTCTGGCTAAGCGAGACTAGCGCCTTCTTGCGGGCGGACGTGGACTATAATAAAGACTGCGGATGGCCCCAAGAGAAGCAGCGACCGACGACGCGTGCAACCCGGCACAGGCACTGCACTGGCACCAAGTAAGACCACCCACCCACCACCCAAGACGCCCAATCAGAACCCGACCCATATTCGCCCACGAGACCCCCCATCGCGAGTACCTTGGCAGCCTCGAACCCAAGGCCACGACCATAAAACGTATTTCTCGATCTACGGTAACGCGATAATTACACCACCTTTTTTCCACCACAATACCGGATTACGAGTACTAACAACTGCTTTCAATCAAGGCGCGCCTTTGTTCTGGGAAGTATTGACAACTACTCCTTCCAACTGTAAACGCGTATTCGCAACCGCGACCCGGCATTATTTATGGCGTTGACCACCTTCCACCGCAATCCTTCTTCCAGGTAGTATTGAGTTGAGTTGCGTTAAGTGAGTACGATTTACGCGTGGAGGAATTAATTGAAAGATGGCATCCAGGTAAGCAAGCATGCATCCTCCGTTGCGCATGAATGCGAGGTGCGCATTGATGCGGGTATATGGGGGCGAGAGATGCTAACTTTTCCTAGACTTGACCGCCTCGTCACGTGAGTACTGATTATTTTCTTCTGTCTCCTATTCGAAGCGAGGTGATGGATGTTCTGGAAGCGAATATCGTCCGGTATTGCGACAGCGAACGATTTCTTGTTACGCCTGAAGTCGACATTGAGTGGCTACAGCCCGTTTCTTCGAAAGACGCATCGTCTGTTGTTCGAAGGAAACTCCGCCGGCTGTCTCCATCAACACCAAGCTCGTCCAATAGCTCGACGATGAGACCTGCTCTCATTGGTCTTCCTGCCAAGACAAAGTTCGTCCCATACCGGACGTTCCGCAAAGAGGACTGCTCTCTTTGCATGGTGTTTGGGGAAGAGCTCGTCTTTGAGTTGGAGATTACTCTGACTTATTGACCACTCTTCTTGGACATGAGGGTCGTCGCCTCATAGCACATCAATATGAATGGCTGTAAGACTTGTTAGAAGCAAACATCCTCTCTCGGTGGGCGTTCCGTTGAAAGGGCCATCCTCTGTTCGTGGCCTTTCGCACCAACTACTTGCGGTCTCTTCCATTCAACAACTGCGCAGTGTGTTGTGCGATTGTTTCCTCGTCCGATGTCGATGCTGGCCTTCCCGCTGATGTCCCGGGACTGGCTTGTCTAAGATCCTGGCTTTTGGCACTATTACTCTGCTCGACGATTGGACATGCAAAGTCGCAGAGCCTTATCGTCCGAGCTCACACCATTCCTTTCTTGCTCTCCGCGTTTCACCGCACACTCGACGACAATTACTGACATTCTTCGCGCATAGGCTACTCGAGACGGGAAGCACGCAGTTGATTCGGAACACAGCCGCACAACAACTAGCTGATGTTCAGAAGGCTCATCCTGAAGAGCTCTTCAATCTTCTCACTCGAGTTGTACCATATCTCAGACACAAGACATGGGACACTCGGATAGCTGCGGCGAAGGCATTAGGAGGCATTGTTGATAATGCGGAACGATACGACCCAAATGGCGAAGATACGAAGAACGAACCGAAGAAGGAAGAAAATGGATTTATCAAGAAGGAAGAGCCAGTTGACGAGACCCCTCTGGCTGATGGTCAGCTGAGCCTGGAAACCCTGGATATTGCTTCTATCCTCAAGTATGGAAAGGAGCTGCTCCGAGGTGGCGGCAAGGAAATTGACTATGCTCTAGCCACCATGGATCCAGCACAACGCCTGACTCATCAAAAGAAGACTCTGGCTGGCCGACTCGGTCTGTTAGGAGAATATTTCGAGGAAGACATGGAAATCGACTACCCTCCACCAAAACACAATGGTCTATCAACACCTCAGATCCCAACCTCAAATGGCCACAACGGCACCAAGACTCCAGTTACTCCCGCCGAGGAAGTTGGCTTGAGCGCACGACAACTAAATCAACTGAAGCGTAAACGAAAGCGGGAAGCCCAACACGCCGGAAGCAAAAACAAATTAATTGATTTGTCTATTCGACGATCAAGTACGATGGGCACTGGACTCGGCGAGGATTCGACCATGTCTGATATCGTCGATGATAATCCTAACGGGGTCAAGGACTACTTTTCTCTAGAGCGAACAGAGGAGGTCGATGAGGATACCAAGGTTGTTTCTGAATTCAAGGGTCCGGTTATGCCCATCAAGTCAGAGCTACAGACTGATGAGGAGGAGCAAGGGGTCGAATGGCCCTATGAGCGACTATGCGAATTCCTTATGGTTGATCTTTTCGATCCTCAATGGGAGACTCGACATGGCGCCGCGATGGGTCTAAGAGAAATTATCCGAGTCCATGGTGCAGGAGCAGGTCGATTACGAAACAAGACTCGTGCCGAGAACGACTTACTCAATCGAAGATGGCTTGATGATCTTGCTTGTCGTTTGTGCTGCGTTTTCATGCTCGACAGATTTGGCGACTATGTCTCTGATACTGTCGTTGCACCAATTCGAGAGACTGTTGGGCAAACTCTAGGCGCTCTCCTCATCCATCTTCCGGCTACCACTGTTTATGCAGTACATCATATCCTGTATCAAATGGTCATGCAGGACAAGATCACACTCGACAAGCCAGGATGGGCCATATGCCACGGAGGCATGATTGGATTGAGATATCTCGTTGCTGTTCGCAATGACCTCCTACTCAAAGACAGCGACCTCATCGATGGGGTTATTCGAGCTGTCATGAAGGGTCTTGGAGATTGGGACGATGATGTTCGCTCAGTATCTGCTGCGACACTTATTCCAATTGCCAAGGAGTTCGTCAACCTGCGCCCAGAAGCATTAGACGGTCTCATCAATATCGTCTGGGAGTGTTTGTCAAACCTCGGAGATGACCTCAGCGCAAGTACTGGCCAAATTATGGACTTACTCGCCAAGCTTTGCAGCTTCCCAGAAGTCCTTGAAGCCATGAAGAAGAATGCAGCCAGAGATTCCGAACAATCATTCGCTCTCCTCGTCCCACGATTATATCCTTTCTTACGGCACACCATCACATCAGTACGATCTGCTGTCCTTCGAGCATTGTTGACATTTGTCAACATCGAGGGCGATGGCACTCGGGACTGGTTGAATGGCAAGATCTTACGACTGATCTATCAGAACATCCTCGTTGAGCGGAATCAGGACACACTCAACCTCTCCCTCCAAGTATGGGCATCTTTGGTAAAATACCTAGCCAAGGATCCCGAGGACCTCGCCGAGCAATTTTCTGTTCACGTCGATCCTCTCATGCAACTCACACTTCATCCCATTGGTGTTTCACGTCACCCATTACCAATGAACGCCACCCTCTTCCAAAAGCCGTCAGGCAGCACATACTCGATGCCTAGTAATTACGTACCTACTACCACCACCCGACAAATCTCTCCCACTACAGAACCTCCTCCAAAGAAGCAGCGTCGGAAATCTACGAAGAATGTTGAGCCAGTTCCTACCACTTCATCTCATGATGTCGATGGCCATATGATGCAAGGAGACGTCGACTTGGTCGGCATGGATATTCTCATCAGATCCAGAATATCCGCAGCAAAGGCAATGGGTTTTATCATGTCGCTTGTCCCTTCTGTTACCCTCGAGTCATATGATGCAAGCATAGTCCCAGGCTTGTCCTCGGCTTTCTCTTCGACCCAACTTACAGCTTCCTTGATCATTGACGAGTATGCCAAGAATTGCTCTTCGAAGGACCAGCCAGCACGATTCGTCGATCCTCTTCTCAAGATTATTGAGACAGACCGGCCTTTCCATTATCGCGATCTTGTCAGCTACACACAGCTTGTTCGTGCTCAATGCTCGCAACTCCTCAATACCTTCCGAGATATCGGCAAGGTGTCTCAAGGTCGACTGCCTGTTCTTGCAGTTGTGGTCCAGGGAGAGCCCGAATCCGGACCTGATGCCTTCTCAATCGCCACCTCAGACAAGGTTGTCAATGACGACTTCGAGAGGCTCAAGAAGGCCATGCCAGCTGCTCAACGACTGATCGCCACACAAGCTTTGACAGAAGCCCGCGATCAAGCTGTTGAGACCATTATTATTGCCAAGGCCATCAAGGAGACACGCGATATTCGAATCAAGGCCGCTGCTGCAAGCGCTTTGGTTGCCATGAAGGTATCGCCGAAGAAGCCCACTCATATCATTAAGGGTATGATGGACAGTGTCAAAAAGGAGGAGAATGTTGAGCTTCAGCAAAGATCTGCTGCTTCCATCGCAAGACTCGTTGAGCTCTTTGCCGAGGGAGGTCGTGCCGGACCTGCTGCAAAGGTCGTCTCCAATCTGGCAAAATTCAGCTGCATCGATACTTCAGAAACACCCGAGTTTGCACCAAATGCTGTTTTCACTAGCAACATTCTATCTCTCCGAAAGGAAGAGGATCGAAGAGATCATCCTGATGCTGCGAAGTTTGCTAGGGAAGCCAAGGAAGCGAGAATTGTACGGCGTGGTGCAAAGGAGGCTTTGGAGCAACTGTCAGCTATCTTCGGCCCGCAACTTCTCGAGAAGGTACCGACGCTCAAGAGCATCATGGAGGCTGCTTTGACGTATGCCTTCTCCGGACCACTACCGGCAGATACCAAGGATCCAGAGCAGGAAGCAGGCCAATCAGCCATCGATGCCATGTCAGTACTTCGTGCTCTGACACCAACGTTGAGCAAGGAGCTATATCCTTTCGTCATTCATCTCCTGCCTTTGGTCATCAAGGCATTGCACTCAGAGCTGTCTGTCTTCCGGTACATGGCTGCTAAATGTCTTGCTACTGTCTGCAGTGTCATCACAATCGAGGGTATGACCATGCTTGTTGAGAAGGTGCTGCCCTCAATCAGCAATCCTATCGACCTCAACTTTCGACAAGGAGCAATTGAATCAGTCTACCATCTCATCCATGTCATGGGTGACAACATCTTGCCATATGTCATCTTCCTCATTGTGCCTGTTCTTGGTAGAATGAGTGATTCGGACAATGATGTACGGCTGATCGCCACGACAACCTTCGCCACCCTCGTCAAGCTTGTGCCACTAGAAGCCGGTATCCCAGATCCTCCTGGATTGTCGGAAGAACTCCTGAAGGGACGTGATCGCGAGCGACAATTCATCGGCCAACTACTGGATCCTCACAAGATTGAGCCTTTCATGATCCCTGTTGCCATCAAGGCAGAACTTCGATCATATCAACAAGAAGGTGTCAACTGGCTCAATTTTCTCAACAAGTACCATCTCCATGGCATTCTTTGCGATGATATGGGTCTCGGCAAGACTTTGCAGACACTTTGCATTGTCGCTAGTGATCACCACAATCGAGCTGAAGAGTACGCCAAGACGGGATCTCCAGATGTTCGCAGATTACCTTCACTCATTGTCTGCCCTCCAACGTTGTCCGGTCATTGGCAACAAGAGATCACTACCTACGCACCATTCCTCACCTGCACTGCCTATGTTGGCCCTCCAGCTGATCGAGCTCGATTGAAAGATCAGTTGACGAAGACGGATATCGTCATCACTTCGTACGACATCTGTCGAAATGATGCCGATATGCTCACGGCCATGAATTGGAACTACCTCGTCCTCGATGAAGGCCATCTGATCAAGAATCCTCGAGCAAAGGTTACTATGGCTGTGAAGCGTCTTCTCAGCAACCATCGTCTGATCCTCTCCGGAACTCCTATTCAGAACAACGTCCTGGAACTCTGGTCCCTCTTCGACTTCCTGATGCCTGGTTTCCTTGGCACCGAAAAAGTCTTCCTCGACCGATTCGCCAAGCCTATCGCTGCTAGTCGATTCAGCAAATCATCTTCCAAGGAACAAGAAGCCGGCGCCCTCGCCATCGAAGCCCTCCACAAACAAGTCCTCCCCTTCCTCCTCCGTCGTCTCAAGGAAGAAGTCCTCGATGACCTTCCTCCCAAGATCCTCCAAAACTACTACTGCGACCTCAGCGATCTACAAAAGAAGCTCTTCGAAGACTTCACCAAGAAGGAGGGCAAGACCATTGCCGAGAAGGCTTCACTTGGCGACAAGGAAGCAAAGCAGCACATTTTCCAAGCCTTGCAATACATGCGAAAACTCTGCAATTCTCCCGCTCTCGTCATGAAAGAAGGCCACAAGCAATACGAGGAAACTCAACGTCTTCTAGCAAAGCAAGGCACGAGTCTTCGGGATCCTGTTCATGCACCTAAACTCACTGCTCTTCGAGATTTATTAGTAGATTGTGGTATCGGAACTGAGCCTACAGGAGAGAACGAAATCACAACCGAAACATCATACGTCTCACCCCATCGAGCCCTCATCTTCTGTCAAATGAAAGAGATGCTCGATATGGTGCAAAACGACGTGTTGAAGAAGATGCTACCCTCCGTTCAATTCCTCCGCATGGACGGCTCAGTTGATGCCTCCAAGCGTCAAGACATCGTCAACAAATTCAATTCCGACCCTTCATACGATGTCTTGTTATTGACGACAAGCGTTGGAGGTCTGGGCTTGAATTTGACGGGAGCGGACACGGTGATTTTCGTGGAGCATGATTGGAATCCGCAGAAGGATTTGCAGGCTATGGATCGGGCTCATCGCATTGGGCAGAAGAAGGTGGTTAATGTTTATAGGTTGATTACTAGGGGGACGTTAGAGGAGAAGATTATGTCGTATGTCCTTACCCTTTACCCTCCCCTATTCTTCCCCGTACCCCAAAAAAATATTCATAACTGACTTGCAAATTCCACAGGCTCCAAAGATTCAAAATCGACGTAGCATCAACAGTAGTAAACCAACAAAACGCTGGCCTCGGAACAATGGAGACTGACCAAATCCTCGACCTCTTCAACCTCGGCGAAACAGCCGAAGGCATAGATAAACCTACACAAAATGGACGGGATGAGGTAGAGAGAGAGGAGGATATGGTTGATGCCACCGGAGAGGTTAGGGAGAAAGGGAAGAAGGGTTGGTTGGATGATTTGGGGGAGTTGTGGGATGATAAGCAGTATGAGGAGGAGTTTGATTTGGATGGGTTTTTGAAGACTATGAAATAATTGAGGGGGTTGTGGGGAGAGTGAGAGAGAGGAGAGGGGGACGTTTGAGCATAGTGAGCGATGGGTGTTTGGCATGGGCATTGATATGGCGTTTTCCGGTTGGTTGGGGTGGGGGTTTTCTCTTACCTTCTACTACTACTAGGGAAACACTTGCAAATAGTATTGTAAAATTGTATGATTAGAAATCGGAGAAGATACGGAAGTCTGAGATGGGGATGCGGAATGAGAGATGGATATTGGTTGATAAATGCATTTAGCGAGTGAAGTGAAGTGTTAGCAATGAATGCATGTTGATTTTTTGGCGAAGAGAGGAACGTGTTGATGTGGATGTGGATATTCGTGAACTGGTGAGTGATTTTGGGTTTGAGATTGTGGATGATGAGTTGAGGACATCGGGATCTTGATGCACTTTCTCTAGGACACTGCAAGTGCGTACCTCTTAGCAGCACTTTTGCTCTTCAAATGTTGTTTCCCAGACTCGAACATTGATTTCCATCCAGTGCGCAGCCGGCGATAGTGCTCCCGTTACCCGAATTCTTAATCCCACTACAGCAATCTCCCACTACAGCAATCTCCCACTACAGCAATCTCCCACTACAGCAATCTCCCACTACAGCAATCTCCCACTACAGCAATCTCCCACTACAGCAATCTCCCACCCCATCATCAACCGATTTTGGTGGTTGCCCACCTATACAATGCCGTAATCAAGACAGAATGTGCTACTACTCAGTGGCTTGAGATGAACCTGACCAGGCAATCGAGAAACACATCAAGCTGCTCTGCTCTTCGCGGGTGCTTTTCCTGATAATGAGAATCAATGCTAACAAATGATGTTCTTTCTTCAGCTTCAGTTCTTCAGTCAAACACCACCACAAGATGCCTCGCATGTTCTGCTGGCGCTGCCGCTGTGGTTTGGATGATGCAACCTTTCCGTCCACCGCCGTCACATCTCCTTTAATTAGACCTCTACAACCTTCGACGCGCAATCGTTCCAGCGTCCGCCAATGAGTGGCAGACGCAAGGTGGTCGCCGAGCCAAATTCGCTCTTCAAGGTGCCCTCGTGCCTTGAGGCAGTGAGTCAGCTTTCAGAGACTTATAAGTTATCGTTTCATATATTGGTGTCGATGTCCTCTCATCCGGCATCTCAACTTTCAGCTCCTCTTCGTGGCAAAATTTCAGCCGCGGAAAAGAGAAAGGTATTGTCATTTTGAAGACCGCTATTGGGTTATATTTTCGAACAAGCTTGATGTCAGGAATGGTAACAGGGTGTTTGGTCTTCCATAGGAATGGATTGTTGTAGGTCCGCATTATAGCGAAGAGACGGGCATCTTTCTCTTTTTGTTCTAGTGTCAATGGAATCATGTGGGCAAGACGTATTGCGGCGATGAGACGAGCCTCATTCTCTATTTGTTCTGGTGTCATTGGGCGCAAATTTAAGTGGAAGGGCCTATTAGAAAGGAAGAGAAACGTCGCAGACTCTCCTTGCCGTCTGCTCTTTTTTCTTGAATTGAAATTTCTGATCGAAATGGGGGCTTTGTGCTGATATTTATCTATCCTCAGCTTTCTTTCTCAGCAAACCGTAAATAGTTGACTCGAGTGTTTGCATGGATGTCTGGGAGTGTGTCCCAACACTGTCGTTCACGCCCCTCCTCATGATTCACGGTCTCGCAAGCATGATTCAGAAAAGATTCCAGTGATGTTTGTCTCTATATTGCCCGCTCTTTCATGTTTTTCCTTGTGTTCAAACACTTTCACAACCAAGCAAACAATTCAATCACGTGCAAGACACAGTCCTCGATATGTGCATCACTTACGCCTGGTGCCTTCCATTTCCCCTTCCTCTGCCATTCAACTCTCTTCTGCTGACTATTTGTATAGGCAATACTCCTGCGGGTGCCTCGCCCCCAAACCCTCCTCAGGAAAGCCCATCCACCGCTGCACATCCTGGCACTACCACCAACCCTGCTCCCCTACACCCCTCTACTCCTACCTCTCAATTCTCTGCTCCCCAGACTGCGATGGCCTCTCCGAAAACCTCACTTCCTCCCGAGAAGACGATTTCCACCTCTTCTACGGAAAATTCGACGGCATGACAAGTGCAGAAGATCGCTATTTCGGGCGCACGAGAAGTCCGGAAGGTTGTAGACCTGAACGACCGCCTTTGAGGAGACCGAGGGCTAGGAGGGTTTTCTTGCCTGTGCATGCGGATTTTGATGTTGTGGGTGCGAGCGAGAGGGGGCGTGGTGGAGAGCACGGGGATGAGAGGGAGAGGCAAGTTAAGTTAGCAGTTGAGGGGGAAGATGAGGAAGATTTTCTGTCGAGGTCGAAGGTTTGGTCTAGGAGGAAGAGGTGAGTGAGCGGCGATTGGTGGTGGGGGTTGTATTTGGTGTGTTGTGATGTACTCGTTGGTTTTCGGGTTCGAATGAGGTTATATCAAAGGTGCAGTTTGAGATGGCGCGTGAGATGGTTGAGATTATGTGAAGTTAAGTGGTTGGAACTCGGTGTTCATGGCTCTGCAACTCCCAAGGCTGGGGTTTTTGGTAATTTTGATTTGCTACTGCTCATACAAAGGCCTACACTGTGCTGGCTCCCAATGTCCTTTCTCAATAGACAAATTCCTTCTCCCTTGTGATACTTCCCTCAATCCTTCCAATCTTCAAGAAGCACTCTGATCACAATGCTTCCTAAGGCGACCATTATTCCGAATATCCCCTGCCAAAATTCCAAGACCCAATCTTCACCGTCTAGACCCTTGCTTTCGACGTTCTTCGCCAGACCAATGTCTTCCCACCCACCCTCGCTCTCAGCTCCATCCTTGGGTGCTACTTTGGTTCGAATAGGGTAGTTGATAGGCGCGTTTGTAGGAATAGGGGTGTCAGACACCTTCTCAAAGCTAGAAGTTGATCGGGAGTAGGTTTTAATGCTTCAATGCTAGTAACAGTATCATACTCCTTTTTTCGTTGTTCGTGCCACTTAAGCGAGATTAGAGATCGCGATAATTTTCCCAATCTCCCTTTTAAAAAATTAATAAACCAACAACCACTTATCCTTTTTGCCTGCAATTCAAAATGGAGACACTTGTGATACTCAGCTCCTTTCTGCAGAAAGAAAATGACGAATGGCCTACCCCTGCCCGCGCAATTATTCGTGGCTTACAGAAGCAGGGAAAGTCGCAGCGAGAGATTGTTGCAGAGACCCAGGTGCCTAGGAGGACAGTACGCCGCATTCTTAAGCAGGAATCCAGTCGCAGAGACCGCCGAAAGAAGCTCTTTAAGCTTTACTTGCTCTCTCAGAGAACAATCCGCCAAATTATTAGAACTATATCAAAAGATTGGTCCTCTCGCAGACTCTCTTTTTCGGCCATCAAAACACTTCTACACTTCACTTTTTCAGTACGCACTATACGCCGAGAACTAGCCCACGCAGGCTATTGCCGCTGCATTGCATGCTCTCGACCTTATATATCAAGAGCCCAGGCTAAGAAAAGGTTGCGATTTGCTAAGGACTATAGGTGGTGGAGAACATCAGATTATGCTGCTTATAGAGATGATGGCAAGAGAGGAGGAGATTGGAGGAAGGTTATATGGTCTGATGAAGCTATATTTGAGACTGGGAAGAATGGCAGGATCTGGGTGACTAGAAGGGTAGATGAGAGGAGGTGCTTTGATTGCATACGCTCTGTCTATAGGTCAGGGAGGACAACGGTCATGATTTGGGGTACTATGGGCTGGAACTATAAGTCTCCACTAGTCTTCTTAGAGAAGCTCTCAGAACGCAAGGGCATATGCTCTAAGGCCTATCTACAACAGGTCTTGGAACCTATCATCTTCCCTTTCTTTGACACTCTTGAGGGGGAATATATCTTCATGGAAGACGGGTCAAAAGTGCACAAGGGAAATGCTAGACTACTCAGGCTACAGCATGGAATCCGCGGCTTCAACTGGCCCCCTTCTTCCCCTGATCTGAACCCTATAGAGAAGGTCTGGCGGTGGATGAAGGAAGAACTGAAGAAATTGCTTTATGTTCCAAAAAGTAAGGCGGATTTGCAGAGAGAGTTGCAAAAGCTATGAGATGATTTAGACCCACGTGACTTCAAGCCATATACTGAGAGATTGACCTATAAGATTGAGAATGTAATTAAAGTTAGAGGTTTAGCTACTATTCATTGATTTTTTATTCCAGTTTCAAGAGATTCTATAAAGGAATGAAAAATTAATAATTTTTGTATGGTAAGAAGTGAAAACCAAGGGGTTCGCTTAAGTGGGCCATGTGTGATGGCCTCAGCTCTTATATTTTTCAGTATTTTTTTCGTATTTGAGTTTTTTGGGATAAGGAAGTTTTGATGTTCGTTGGACTTGGTCTTGTTCTCGCTGGACTCGTTCCTGGCTTTGGCAATAGCATCAAACTCCTGCTTTCGTTGTTCGAGTATACGTTCTACTCTCACTTGCAGGGCTGTAGACTTAATCGAGACGATGTACTCTTGATGGCGACTAGGTTCTCCTCTGGGGGACTTGTTAGCCTTCGTAAGAACCTCTTGTTCCGATATTTGCTGCGTACGCATTCGGAGCCTGTTTTCTAGATTCGAGGGCTTCATCTTAGCCTCGAACTCTCAGACCTGGAACATCTCGCTCTCGTAGGTCTTTCCGTCTTCAGCTTCCGCAACATCATATTGCTCCCGCTCCTTTTGCTTCCGCATTCGGTCCTCGTTCTCCTTAGCCTTCTTAGCCTCACAAGTTGTCGCAATCAAGTCACACTTCTCGCAAATGCTTTGGACTAAGATATCGATGGAAATAGGGTCCATATTATCGCATCGCATTCATCCCCATGGAACGCCAGCGCATATACTCTGTCTCAAATGTACAAACCGAGCACCAGCAGCCTATTCTAGGAAGCGATGGTAAAGTAGGCTGGTGAATTGGAAGAATGAGAAAGAATATATAGGTTAGGGATAAAGTAGTCACATGTGATGTGTAAAGGTTAGCATTGAGTAAATAGCAGGCTTAAACTTTGCTACAAGCATCTAAAGTATTGTATTCACAAATTAAACCTCCTATTAAACCTGAAATTTTTGTTTCTCAGCATATATCATCAACCTGGGCGTGAGGCTTTGAAAGTGTTGGGTTGGGTTCAGCTTCGTTCATCATATTCTTGATGCAGAAAAACAACCTGTCCAATTCAACTTTCACAATCAAAGAAAGCACATTGGCGAAGGTAACCTCGTTAACATGATTACATCATCATTTCTTGGGTCAGAACGTCCTTCGAGTGGCATCATGTGTACTTGCTCGCACAGATTATGGGACCTCGAAACCTATTCCCAATTTGGTTACAAATACTAGCCATCCCATAACCTAAATTCAAATCCAACAGTGAAGAATCATTTATTCAAGAAAACTCAACGGAACACCGTCCACTCATCGCCATCTATCCAAACCACAACTTCGCTCTCTCCAACCTCTCCTCTCTCCCGCTTCCCAGTTGTCCATTCTCTCCACCCCTTCCTTCCCTTCACCCTAACCCATCTCTCCTCCCCTTTCGACCCAACATTTTCCTTTATGCCCTCTTCGGCCTCCCTCTCGCCTTCGTCTTTCCTCTTGTAAACCAAAGCCCACTCACCCTCAAGCCCAACCTGCTTCTCCCCAACATTCCCATGAAAATTTGCTCTTAGCAACGGAATAATGGCAACACCAGGTCCGTCCCACTTCAAAATACAAGGATCGCACATCGCTATAATCTCTATTTCCACCGACTCACCCCGCAGAGACGGACAGATGAGTTTGGGTTGTATGTTTGAGGAGAGTGGTTGATGTGCGAAAGGGCAGGAGAGCAGGTGGCGGACTTGGGGCGGGACGGTGGTTGTGTATGGGGATGCGCAGCATTGGTAGACTGTTATTCGGTGTTAGCTTCGGTTTAAGTAGGAGAATGCATGGAAATAAGAGGCGGAGAGTTGTTACGTTCCTTGTTCCATGTAGTGGCATGTTGAATTTTCATTGGTGGCGGTCACGTTGCGCCGAAGAGGATAGTACTGGAGAGGATGATCTGGAGTGATCGAGGGGCGTGGTTGAAGTTTCAGGAATATTCCCAGTGCTGGATTTCTTCGATGTGGCATATTTGCAAGTTGGATGTTTGTGGAGATTGCAAGTGTTGTTGGTGTTTCGGGTAAGAAGAGGGACCTCCTTCCTACTCCATCACACGTAATGACTAGTTAGTTCAGCGTCAAAGATGAATATTGTCCGTAGAAGTCCGGTGAATGGAATTTCAAAGCATGGTGTGAGTTACAATCACAATTAAATCTAAGAGATGTCTATTTAAGCATACTTAACCTTACAGTAGCTGCAACCAAGAGCATACCCGACGCCGTTGTAGCCCGAGGCAAAGACAATACCAGCCGACTCACATTTTCAAAAGAGACAGATAGCATCCTCAATATAATATAGAAATCAGAACTCAATGTGGATCGCTGCCTCGAGTGTAAGGTGGGATTGTTGAACGACGGAATTGTCGGATGATGTCCCACCCATTCAGGTGGATCAGCTTTCCAAATAAAAGCTCAAACTGCAGCGTGAAGGGCTGCGACGAATCAAGACCTGCTTCGACTGCTGCTGGCCTCTATTTCTCGAAGAATCTCAATACTGTACTGGGAGACTTGCCGGCATCACAGTGCCCAAGAAAAAATATAAGGATTGGCGTTGGGGCATTGGGACCAGGCTTTTGTCAAGGGGCAAAGGTGACAAAAGTGGAGGACGAAGATGAGGTATCGCTGCCCTTGAAGACCGTGGCTACCGTAATCTGTGCTTATACATCATTTAGAAATAATGGGTACAATGCCAGGCTCGTGTAGAATTCGCAATGGTGAATCTCTTGCGACTTGACTGCGGCACACTAGTGCCAAAAACCCACCACTTCGGCAACCTCCACAAAGGGTAAATAGATTTAAATAAGAAAATGGCGTTTGTCCTCATCGACAGGTAAGTTTGATTCTGCTCCCAATTTCAACACACAACTAACACACAACAGGACCACATCGCCGCGATGTGTCTGGAGCTCCAACTGGAGTGGACCTGGCCGAATGGATTGGATCCCTTTAAAATAAACTGCCCGGGGTTTTTTCTAAGCTTGAAATTGATTGACCTGAGGCGAAATCAAGAGTAGAGCCGAGTTTTTTGGAGGTTTTCTTAATAGTTTTTTGAAGATATTCGGATGTATTTTTAATTACCCCTCCCCCTTTTTAAGCGAGCGAGTCAACCCCACTTTACCATAATGATCGCGAGATCAGATTTGATGTTAGTTTAATCCTTTTTCTGACAGTGCTTCGGCGAAGTAGATTCCTGGATCACGCTCTGAGCAGATTTAAGATTGTGTTATTAATATTGGAAAAAAGTAAAGGGCTTTCAGCCGTTTGAAAGCGATGGTAGGTGCCAGAAAAGCCTGCACAAATCGAGGTTCAAATTCCAAGAGCATTCACGTACGTATAAGTCCGGGCAGTATTGACCAATGATGGAAGATTTTATTTGAGGTAACACAATTAAGAGTGCATAAGCATTCACATAAACTCTGGGTGTATAAAAGCATAATCTCCTTCCGCCAAGTTTCTTGACTTCGACAATTCATTCTCAAATCTTCCAAAGTCTCGAGTCCGAAACCGAAAACCTCAAGAAACTCGATACAATTATCTTCGGTCATTAGGCCTTGCGAAAGATCATACATACTCCACAAATGGACACCACAAACTGCCCAAGATGTGGCAAGCCTGGCTTCACCGGAGACTGTTTCGGATGTGGATATCAGCCGCTCATGCCTCGCAAAGCTTCACGTCCAAATAAGGATAGCAAGTCAAACAAGTGAATGTGAAAAAATATGAGCTGGAGGATGGCTTATGCAACGCTGTTTTTGGTACAAGACCTACTGTGAGCATGGTGTTTAGCTAGCTATCGTGTGTGTCGCAGCCAAGTTAGTTCATATTAAAGACATTTCGCTTCCAAGACGTGCTTTCCTAACATTATCGCTATTCATACCCTTTCCCTTGTCTCGCCAGTGCTTTCCAATCTCACCACGCTCTTGATTCAACGTATAATGCTTGAATTGACTGAGAATCCATTAAGTAAATGGCATCGTGTTGGTGTTCGACTGCACTCGCTCAGAAGGTTAGGTGGGTTGAGAAGCGTAGGAAAAGCTGGAGAATTAAGTATTCTGTACTCCCTACCTGAGTACCTTTCCGAAAGCATCAAGCTTGTGATCTTAGATGCTTATCAGTGTAATGAGTCAATGACTCGAGTTGAGGCTTCCTTTATGGAAGATGGATTCGGTTGATATTTTGTACTTATTAAGTCTTGATGAAGTTGGTCAACCGTTCAGAACGCTGAGGAAGTTTGACTTTTTCCAGGACTACCAAAGCTTTTCTTTCCTCCCTCTCTCTTCCTCCCTCTCTCTTCCTCCCTCTCTCTTCCTCCCTCTCTCTTCCTCTTCGTAGAAACGATCTTCCTTCAGATTGTCAAAGCAAGAATTTTCACAAGAAAAGAGGTTGTACACAAGGGGTGGATGCGCGTTGCTTTCGACTCCATGTGCATCGCGATCCACCACCTCCGTCGCGTCAATTGCGTCTACAATCACAAACACAACTCACACCAGAAAGCTAAAGCAAGTCACCTCGCTAGAGGCATTGTGATTGGTCAAGACGAAGTGAGTGATTCAAGTCAAGCCGTGACTATAAAACATGCCGCTGCATGTCCCTTTTCGTCTCCTCGCCTTCGATCCGTCCTCGAACATTTCCACACACTTCAAAGCCTCAAACAAAAACACAACATCCAAATACAAAAGATGGGCGGAAACGCATCAAGGTTGAACGCAACCCCAAATGGCTGCGACAAAATTTGTCTGAGTCAAAATGAAACGGTTGTGGTCGAACGATTCTGCGCCCACTGCAAAAACTTCGAGCACCGCGGCTTGCCGAGCTCGCAAAAGGTGGTCAGAAAGAACAACACACGTACGGATGCTATCAGGGATGTGCTCAAGGAATCGAGACGTTGCGACTGCGGATCCCAAGTTAAGTGGGTCAACTTCACTTGCTTGGGAAAGAAGTGTGGCAACGAGTGGGGAAGTCGTTGCACGCCAGCGTAATATGGAAAGTGGTCAGGAAGGATGTGACATTCAGGAACTGAAGGATGGAGTGACGGAATGACGTTGCTCTGGAGAAATGCCGAAGCTGCAGCTGAGGTTTTGGTAGCGACTCGTTTTCCCATGATGGTCGTGGTTTGAGTGCGCATAGCCTCGAAAATGTATATCTACAATCATGAAAGAATGGAAGCACACCCATTCACTATGATCTCAACTCTGCAACTCTATCCACTCACTTTCAATATGTACAGCGTCCCAACCATGATCCATGACCTCTCACTCGACATACGAGACCGAAATTTCGGAATTCCCAGGTCTCTCACCAATTGTCGAGTCAATGAATGAGAATGATTCACTACTTTATATGTCATAGGGTCAGGTACCGTTTCTTGATTGGCTTATCAATATCCTAGTTATCTTGGATTTTTGAAACCCATAAAAGTACAAAATCTCTTGCATACGTTTGAAGAGACAACTCTGATACTCGACACTCAACACGCACTCAAGTCTCATCGACACAAATTTGAAGTCAACGCTCACAATGTCACTGCCAGCACAATGTTCAGAAGCGTGCCTTTCTTGCGGTTCCAACGATTTGGAGCGTGCTTGCGCACAATGCCGAAAATCGCTCAACATCGCCTCTTTAGACCAAGCTCGTTGGGAAAAGGAAACAGGGAAGGCCTGGAACTCTAACAACAGTTGCTTTACGTGCGGGAAGAAATATATCTGGTTGATCTGTAGGCAGTGTTCTCGTCAATATTCACCATTTACCACCATGGATAAGATACGTTCAGCATTTTCACGTAGGTAAAGTGAGGTCGAGAAACCGGAAGTTTGGAAATGTGGGTAAGGTAACATTTTTTTTTGTGCTATAAAATCCTGCTAATTCTATACAGTTGTATTGAAGGAAGAATAAGGTTCTTTTGGCGTGGTAGCCGAGAAGAGTGCTTGAATTATTGGGCTAGGACTTTTGCAGTAGTCAGCTTTCCATGCTACCGCCAAACTGTCATTGGGAATGGGCATTGAAATAACATGGCTTTCTTCTACTTCTGCTTTGGTAATGACAAGGCGTCCGACTTAAACTCGCAGCATGATAGCTCTGAGCCTAGCACGTGGATGAATCTAGCTGTGCGAGTCTCAGAGCGCGGTAGCTCCTTGTTTTTATCAGTTGGCCTTTGAATAGCTACCTAAAAGTTCTTGCGTTCCATGATCAGAGGTTTACAAAGTCACTTCTTGTACTTTTGTGATTGTTACTAGTAGAAGTGATTCTATATTATATCTGAATGTCCCACGGCTGTCAGGATATTCGGAAGCCACTTCAGTTCAAAACAAGTATATAATCTCAAGCAGTGGCTGTAGACCTCCCCAATACATCTTCCCCTCTCGGCAATCAACACAAGTTTCAACCTCAAACCAAGAACAGAACCCTACAAGAACTTTCAACTCTACCCCTCTGATCAAGATGTCTTACACCCCAGCGTGTAGACGCTCTCATAAATCAGAGTACAGCTGCCGCTGCATCCCTGGTACCCTCTACGCTCTGGGAGGCTGCAGTTCTTACAGGGACGAGTACAACGATCCCGCCTTCGATCCAACTCCACTACTAGGAGTTTTCGTTGTGATGACGTCGACTGTCGTCAGCTAATTACTCACTACCCTTGTCTTTATTGCGGATACGACTGGTATTATCCCACGCCAGGATGGCGCAAGTGGTAGAGAAGCTAGAAAAGGGACTGGTCAAGGAGAGGGGGTTGGGGAATTGCTGGGCAATGGAATGACGGGTCGGGACCTGAAATTGGATAACGAGTGTTGTGATGAGATGCATTATTGATGTTCGTGATGAGTCTGTGGTGCAAGTCTGAATTTAAGTACTTCTAGCTTTCGTCAATATTGCCCCTGTTTTGAAGCGCCGTGAATAGCTTCAAGATCCAGTTATTGAAATGATAGTTTCTGAATGGATTGTAGGATCTGATTTGAATCTGATGAATCTCCATCTCAAAGGCCCACAAATACGAGACTTTTCATCCCCAAAGCCCAGCACTCAGCATTCGGCACAACCATCCAAGCCCCAAGCCTCAGAGAAGATGCCACTCAACGTCCACTCAAACCCGTGCCCAAATCCACGATGCAAAGCAACAGGCTTCTACGGCTACTGCGGCGAATGCCACTACTCAATCCACCCCTCCTCGCTCCCCTTTCCGCAAGCAAGATATTTAGAACCTACATCGAAATGGTCAAAAAGATACCACACCACAATATCAAGGATGCGTAATCTCAGAGAACTATCGCAGAGAAGAAGGGTGGAGGCTCTGAGACGGATGAAATGGGTCGATGGCTAAGCGAGGATTGAAACAGGGCTGGGTGGTTGGGTAGGGAATGTGGAGGAATGCGAAGCTTTCAAGATGGAAAGACTCATCTCGAGCTCTAACGCCTGAATGGCACTTGCCATGTTGATGGTTATCTTGTGTGAAAGTGAGATCATAAGGTCGTTTGATAAACTAGCCCTTGGCTGTGATTCATCCCAGCACGTGAGCCCCTTTTCTACCTCTGGCAATATTCAGAATAACAACGCTCGTTATGATTATTCATCCATGCTCAACGAACTTAGACATCCCTCCTCTTAAAATGCTCCACCTCATAAAACCCCTCCTCCGTCCATTCTTCCAAGATCCTCTCCAACTCGAACGCAAACACTCCACGGAATGCCAACCTACCCTCAAGCACACTACAAAGAGAAGTAGCAGATCCCTTCAGCCGAGCCCACCCCACTCAACAATATGCAATCTTCAACCTCAGACACACTTCCCGACTTCACAAAGAAATGCCACTACACCCTCCAACTCTACACCTGCGCCCACAAAACCTGGCTCAACAAGCCCCGAATCAAGCACGTATGGTGTGCTTCATCCTTTATGTGCCAACTCCTTCCACAAGCTTCACGTTCCCCATTTCCCTCTCGCCAATTCAACAAGCTCCAACATTCCGACAAAAACTCTGACAAGACGAGATGTACGAACATGGCAACTAAGCCGAAGGAGATTCAGATGAAGGAAGTTTGTGCTAAATGCCGACCTGTTTCGCTCGGTGTGTTAAAGGAGGTTAGGAAGTATGAGAGGACTGTCGGTTGGGAGGAGGAGGAGAGAGTGTATCGTGTTGGTGACGAATGTGACAGGGAGAATAAGAAAGATGGGGAGGTGGAGGTTGAGGTTAAGAGACAAGACGAGGTGAAGAAAGGAGAGGATGAGTACAACAAGATTGTTTGTGAAAGCGGGAAGGAAGTCGAGATTGGAAAGGACGCTGGGGGAAATGCGGAGGCGAAGCCAGATGAGGTATTGGAGGAAGTCCATCTGTGGGAGACTGTCAAGGAGTGGCCAGCAAAAGAGGCTCATGAGCGCATCGACATTTCCAACCAAGTTCCCGTTGCTGACCCCGCTAGTCCTCCTGCCGCTCCTCAACCTCTGATAGCTCGATCAATTTTTGGAAGCTTCGCCAACTTGCTTATGGCAAATGGAAAACAAGAGGAGCCTAAGCCGGAAGATGACGACGACGAGCCATTCGAGATCTGGACTAAGGTGGACGAAGATCCAGATTGGGATAAGATTGACGCCAAGGATGCAAAACGGGGAATGTTGTGGAAGGATTCTGGAGATTGGGTGAATGTCAACACACAGTAGAGGAAGTGCATCATGAGTACTCGATGGTTTGATGGTGTAGATAGCTTGCAAATGACAATGACACGTACTTTAGCCTTTTATTTCGACGAAGCGAAGTACGAGTACAGACGCATCTTTTGCTTCAAATTTTGAGTGAAGCTATTCTAAAAATGATGACAGACATTTCAGGTATCCACGCAAGGACGACCCATGAAGACAGGCAATAAACCAACAAGGGTAGAACTGGATTGTTAACTTGGTCAGCCACCCCCTCGACATAATGCTCTAAAAGTAGCATTCTACCCATGAAGACCATTCTGTATGTCGAGTTGCGAGAGGTTTCGTGAAGTTAAGGTAAAGGATCCTGCCATGACGAACTCTAGTATACCTCCATAGTGCCTCAAGAATGTTTGTACAATGAAGCAACTTTGTGTCGATATTATGAGATTATTCGAATGAATGGGCCAATTCGGGTGAACATGTTTTTCGGTTCGACATCTTTCGGTATGACAAACTTCTCCAGCTCAGCTGGCGTCACGGTTCCTGCGAAAAGCCCAATGTCACTTTGAGCTATATGCCACTGCCATTCAGGAGGGCCGCAAGTCTTGCGTTCAGGATCCCTTTTCGGACAAGAGCAGTTGCGGCAGGCGAACATGGGTGAGGCGGTGTCCCCTCAGCTAGTCAGGCCAAGAGCGTAAAGACATTTCGAGGACCATAAACCAGCCTTGAGCGAGAGCGTCAACACACAGAAGAGCGTTCCGATGCGGCTCCACTTGATGCTTTTCCAGCAGTCAAAGTCCGTCTAAGTCAGAAATGTATTCCATCTAGCATCCTAGCAGACGGCAATATTATGTTCAAAATCACGATCGCATCGTGTCTACTGGTGGTCGACCGTAAGAGCCACGTTGATGGTACGTGTTGGTTTAGGGATGATGACAACCTTCTGCTCATTGGTTGAATATTCGGCGAAAGGAATTTCGATCGTCAATTCACTCCGAACGGGAAAATACATAATGGCATTTCGAAGGGGAGATCCCAAGAATCTGATTCCTCCTTCTTGCAATCCCAAGATATCAGTGGTAAGGGTAAAGTGACCGAAGTTTAGGCCTTAAGCTGGGAATCGGAGTCGTCGGCGGTTCAAGCAAAGAGCTGAAGAAATCCCACGTGCGTCGTCAAGAGGCGGCGCTACCCTAGTTTGAGCTAGCTGGATGATCTGAGTCCTTACGGAGAACTACTGACCAGTATCAGACCCTGAGTGATATCACCTTCTGCCTGATGGACAGACGGAGTGATTTGCATCTTTGCTGAGATGTTGCACACGGACAACTCGAGCATTGCTTAGTGGAATAGAAGACCCGAATTGCTTCTTGATACAACTTATCATCTAGACACAAAGTCTTGATGAGAGCAGATGTCACACCGTCTGGTGACGCTCGTATGAATTCGCCGAAGATGAGGAGACGAATCCCGACTGGGAAGATGGGCAGAATGAAAGGTGCAAGTTGCCCACAATACAAAGGTACTGTACTCTTGGCCCTCTTAGCCGGTTTTGATGCTATGTTGGAACTATAGGGCTGGTGAACGTGATGTGTAGGCAACATGCCATTGTCTTGCTCTGGAATTATCATGCCTATAGACCCATCCCTTTGCATTTGCTCCATGCATGGTTGAATAAGAGAACGAATTGGGGCCTAATCAAGCATGAATGCTACATGGGGAGCCATGACTTCGAGAATGTGAGTTGCAATTGAAAGGCACTTAGGCCGCGACGTACAAGCAAATTGATTCCATCAAGCTGACGTCCAAAAAAAAATGACACGCAAAATGAGTATTATCGCGGCACCACAAAGCGGCTTGACGATACATCATATATTCTCTCAAGTTACACAGATGCGGACGTTTGCCATGCATTCCCTGGCTCCCGTTCAGCCACCAACAGCAAACAAAGTGTGGGTTGCATGGCTTGCTGAACCGAATATTTCGATAAAGAGCGAAGCGCGACACTGTCCATGTGGCATGTTGGTCCTAACCGCATGTTGCAGAAGACCTTCGATCATTCTGGGGTAGAGATTTAAAGAACTTGGGATATTTTCGCTGCTAGAAGTTAGAATTGGTTAGGTAGCGACCCTAGCTGGCTTAGAGGGCCTGCAGAGACATGCGGGAGCCATGCCTGGCGGTCCCTCTAATAATCTCTGCGGCGGAATTTTCGAACAAAGAATTTTGCTGGAACTCGATAATTCCTCATGGACTCTTCCAGCCGAGGATCCATTATGTCAGGCTTCATCCAAGGTCTGACGTTCGGCCAATCACAAGGGTTGAATATCAGACTCTCCTGTGCCAAGATAATATAACTTTGGCAGGAAGGGTTCCCACAATATATTTGGTTCGGAGCGTTCCTCAGATGCCCCAGCCCTAGGGGATGATGCCGTGTTGTTGCGAAGAAGCCAACCTTTTGCGACAAAGTAAGAACTGTGAACATAAGACCGATATGTCTCCATAAGATGCTGTGCCAATATTCACAATCCGTCCACGTCAAAGTTTGGTGATGTCTGGCATCCCAGGTGACGGCAAGATTTGCCCAAGGCTGACGATCTTCCATTCGCATGTCCCATTGATGATCGATTCCAGTGGCAATGTCGATTGAAAACGTTGGACATATTAGTGTAGCAGTCCAGGTGCCGTGTTTGCACTCAGTGATGGGGATTTCGATGGTCAACTTCCTCAAAGCAGGAAGATACACGATTACCCTTTTCACCAAAACAACCAGTGATTGCATTGCGCCTGTGCCGGGAGCGTTGATCACGTCGGTCGCCATATGTAGAGAATGAATATGATTGCGTAGACTTGGTGTGGAGGGGAGTAAAAGGTCAAATAGATTGCATTGCATTCTTCGACGGTGAAGCTGCCTCTCATCAAGATACTCGGGCCTAGAAGAGTAAGCTTGCTGAATCTGAATCTACGATGCTATCGGGGACTTGGGAAGTGCTCACCGATACCAGACACGAAGTGAGCAAGCTCGACGTAAAACAGATGGCGATATTCCCTTGGCCCTCTCGCCCATCCTTGGGGTTGAGCATTGCTTGAATGAGTAGTACACATCTAGAGCTTCATGATAGAGCGATGGCTCAGGACGTAAAGCTTTGATGAGAGGTGGTGTAAAGCGTGATGGCTCCCATTCTAAGATGCATTGACGGAAAATGAGAATTCGAATCTCAACAGGCAATTTGTGTATATCGAATATTCTGAGGGGTGCGAATGTGCTTTTCAATTGAGGAAGCCAAGACCAATTTGGGTTTGATGGTCTGCCGTTCGAATCAAATTCGACATGTGTCAAACCAGGATTGGTGTAGAACATTTGCCTACGAGAGGGATCGTCGGGAAAATTACTGACTATGACGGTAGGAGTCATGTCAACACTTTGTTGTATGTGCGAAAGATCCAGGTTGTAGACTTGTGCTCTTGTTCAGCTAGAAAGACACACTTGAGGAGTTTGAAAGGTGGAAAGGTTCAAGTATAGAACGAAATAAGGCATTGACGCCAGCTCGGAGATGTGACTAGGCTACAGAGAACATGTCATATTGTGGCGCATGCTATTATGACCGACGTTGTTATCAAAAAGCAAATCAATGTCGCGAAGGAGAATGAGGAGAGGTTGGAGAAGAGAGAAAGTTGGGACTACGAGCGCATGTAAGATCTTAGACTTGCTTACAAGGGTGCCATTTAGCGCCTTGGAACCATCAACAACCTCATATCTCTTCCCCAACCACCACACAATGCCCCTCCGCAGCACAACAATCGGTATGCTTCTGCGGAGCTGCAGATTGGGCAGAAGGCATCGCGGACATTCATACGATATGCGATGATTCATGGCAAACTATCGTTACTACACCAGAAGATTCCGGCGCATTGCGGTAACACCACTCTTCCAAGTCGTCGCGATATGCCTCTTCTTGGCCTTTGGACTCAGTTGGGTCATCAAGCACAATCATGATGATGATCAAGATGGGCGCCCTGCAGCTAGGCCTACGAAGTCGGTCGAAGATCCGAGTATAGACTGGAGCAAGTTGTACTATGTACAATATGTTACGTCTCCGGAATACCTCTGCAATGCCCTAATGGTTTGGTCGCAGATAGAGGAAATTGGCAGTCGAGCGCAGAGGTGCGTTCTACCCATCCATATGTTTTTGAAAGCATGACTAATCATTATCAGAATGATGCTATATCCTTCAACCTGGGACCCAGACGAGATCGACGACTACTCGCCCTCGCTCGATTATACCCCCGTCGCCCGTCTACTGCAAGAAGCCCAGTCGAAATACTTTGTGAAGATCCAACCCGTCGACATCATGCACAAAAACGGCACTCTACAGCCCACATGGGCAGATTCCTACACCAAACTCCTAGCGTTCAACCTCACACAGTTCGATCGCGTCCTGGCCCTGGACTCCGACTCCATAGTGCTCAAGAATCTCGACTCTGTCTTCCTCCTCCCCAAAGCTCCGGTAGCAACGCCATACGTATACTGGGGCAATCCTACCGGCTGGGCATTTAGTTCCCAAATGCTCCTTCTAACGCCCTCGGCGACCACGTTCTCCCAAATCGAGACAGCGATCAAAAATGCAAAAGAAGATGAATACGACATGGACATTTTGAACGGTCTTTTCCACGACCATATCCTCAAGATCCCACAACGACCATTCAACCTCCTCTCCGGCGAATTCCGCCGTACCTCCCACGCCGCATACCTATCCTCCCGTTCCGAGAAATGGGACCCAGACACAATATTACAAGAAGCGCATTTTTTGCATTTCTCAGACTGGCCGGTCCCCAAACCATGGGTAGTGGCTCCAAAAGAGGTGCTCAATAAACACATGCCAAAGTGTAAGCAAAATGAATGGTTCGGAGCAACAGACTGCAGGGATAGGGCTGTTTGGTTGAAGCTATATTGGGATTTTGCTGTTACGAGAAAGAATGTTTGTGGACTGGGCTTTGAGTTGCAAAGTCAGGAGTTGCCGGAGAATAGTATTTATAGGCATGGGAGGTGGTTTCATCCTGATGAGGTTGGTGGTTGATTTGTGCATGCGAGTTAGATTTGGTACTTGGAATACCCCTTTTGCTATTGCGTGGTGAGCGGTATCATGATTGGTAGCGTTTGTATCATTACGAACGGCTCTTCCCTCCTATGATCGGTAATCGAGTGGGATACCGACATACTTTCGAGGCTTAAAAGTTTAATTGAACAACTTACCCGAGCTGAACATTCAGGTTACACTGAAACATTACCTTCTCGTCAGACATTGAGCCAACACCGACGGCTATGATATGCAGATATCTCAGGATATGCTTACTCAGTTTAGGCGTCGACTTCACTATCAACCTCAAGGTACGACCAAAGACGAAGAGATTCCAATCTCCAAGAACAATCCAGAAACTGAATCAGCTAGATTCCGTGAACAGAAGCCCCACAGAAAATCTTCTCGCAAGTACCAATATTGGTAAGTATGTATTCCATGCTAGCAGAAGAAACCAATGCAAATTTTACTCGGCAGTCAAAGCCGAGCCTAGCTATTCTCGTATGTTTTCCGTCATGTATGTTCATGATCCCCATATGCACCTTCCCGACAGAGATGTTCCACTACATCTGCCGTCCATCTAGACAAAACCTTCCCCTTCCGTTCTCACCTCTTTCTCACGGAGAGATTTAAAGGCCCCAATAACCAGCAACCAACCACCCACAATACCCAGCCAATCCTCCCAACACCCCAAGGGAGCCAAAATACCCAATAGGCCTCCCAATCCCATTATCACCAAACTTCCCCTGCAACCTCAACCCCAACTCCGCATGCGCAACCCTCAACGCAAGCAAGGTCCCCATCGCATAATTCAAAACCTTCCTATTCCCACCATTTGATTCCGCGATGATGAGTAGGACGAATGCTAACGGGACGTTTTCGAGGAAGTTGGCGTGGCAACGAGATGCAGTTTGGAAGGCGTCCGGGAGGGGAGCGCCGGAGTGTGTTTTTTGGGTTGAGTTGGACTGGGGTGGAGGTTAGTGAATAGGAAGGAGGGGGGAAGGAGGAGCCATACGTTGGGAAGAGAGTCGCCGATGTAGGATTCGTGTTGGAGGCGTTGAGAGACGATACGGGAGGAGAGAATAAGGTTGTAGAGGGTGAAGGGGGCGGCCCAGGTTCCGGCGATTGCTGAAGAGTGAAGGTCAGCAACGTGAAACTTGAAAGCGATCTGAATTGCTGATTGAGGTTCATGATGGGGAGCTTAAAGTTGAAGGTGGAGGGCATGGAGTGAGTGAGGTGAGATGAGGACTTACGGAGAAGCTTGGGGACGCTGACGCCGACTGGAGCCATTGTGTTCATCTTCAAGCCTTTAATGTGTTGACGAGAGTTAAAATTGAGAGGAAGACTATGAAGTAAGTGAAAGCTTTAGAATTGCAAGTGTAACGTTCGTGAATAAGGAGGATATTTCAGGTAGCACGAGGAAGAGCTACCAAGAGCAAGCGACACTTATTGCTCCTCACCTCCATCACTATTTGGAATGAACAAATCAAAGCCACCAATTCTCCATCTCTCCGCAGAGGGGTATGAACGTCATTGAGGTCCGTAGCACCGGATCCGCCCTGTACATCACAAAAAGAAGCCTAGACCATCACCGAACTCAACGCGGACTCAAACACTAAAAGATCGATAATGATGTACCAACTCCCACTGAAACACATTGACGGCATCCGCGTGTTTTATACCTATGAAACACAACTCCAAAGCCTCTGTACAGCTGCCCAATATCTATCAGGATCTATCAAAAGATGCGCTGCATGCCTGCTCTTGAGAAACTTCTCTCGGTCAATTATATATCCTAGCGATTTTGCTTCTTCACCATGCTCTTCCACAAAACGCCAGTCTACCATATCATCTGCTACGCTGTAAATGTACATCCGAGGCGCATCGGTATCAAAGAGACTCTTGTCATTGAGGTCCATCCTCGCTTTGTCCACCAAATCCATCTTGTCTTGTAGCCAGTATCCAAACTTGTACAAGAAAAAGAAGACTCGCAGAAACAGAATTCCCAACATTCGCAGGATTATATTCTTCGGCAGCGCGACAGAAAATGCTCGAATCGTGGCTTCGTACGTTGCTCGTCCAGGTGTACTGTCCAATATCATTGCCGTGACAAGTAACGCTCGACCCATCTTCTCTTTGTATGTTTTCGCCATCGTTGTCATTGTGAATGCCCCTCCATTCGAAAAGAAATGAACAAGTAGATTCGCATCAGGTGGCAAAGCATAGAGGACATCGAGAGCTGGCTTAACGCGCTTCAAATTGGCGGCATGGGTTCGGAATGCAGCATCAATCTGTGTCGTCATTATGATCAGGATTCGAGCTGATGGATATAGCTTTTCGTATCCGCTCGCATATTTGGACATATGCCGTGGAGTTGCGTCCATCCATCCCACAAGGAGGACGAGGTCTGGTTCCGTCGAGGACTTCGTGGTGGGTTGATGATACCATACCGCCTGGTTAAGACGCGAGAAATGCTCCAGCCCTGGAGGTACTTTCGAAGCCATCTTGAACGGTAATGATGAATTTTGATGAGAAATACTAAAGCTGTCACTTACATCCTGTGCTCCTGGCCTGTATATATAGCATTGTCGGGGTACCGTGTCCTTGTCTTGGAGTCGTAATTGTGCTGTGCCTTTCGATCCTCGGAACGGGCACGGCAGCCGAATCGCCGACGACAACCTCCAAAACATTAAAACAACAACTCACTCTCTTCCATCTGTCACATGGTAAAAAGTTACTTACATACCATAATTTCATCAAGACAAACCACAGTTCAAGTGTCTCTTATGATTCAACTCGTCGAGCACGAAATATCTTTCTACATCTTTGCTCGCAGCTTGTTGTTTCTCGTTTTGAGAGTGGTATGCTGAGCGGAACAGAGTTTGTCCTCAGCAACAGCATAGATACTCCATTTACAAAATTTTGACCCACATCTCGCGATGGTTAACTAACAAAGATGAGAGCTTCTGTTATAGTTCATTGCTTTAAGAAGCTTCTGTATTTACATGATGCTCATCCTATTGTCAAATTTTTCTCTTCATCCAATGGACTTCGGACGAGTAGACACAGCCCCAATAAAGATCGCTACAATGCTCTTTCCGGTGTTGTTGGATTCTTTTCATTCGTCTATCATAGCATATTCTTTGGAGAGTTAGAATCTTACAGATATAAAAGAGATTGTAATTTTGCCAACTCTGCCTTTGTTCCTGGAATTCCAACCTTCGAGATGCTAAAGTCCGGCTCCTAGATATCGAAGCAGGATGTGCTTGAACAAAGGAACATTGTCATCTGTCTCCGCGCGCAGGAGGATGGCTGCAAACGAGAGGCATCATTGACTGCATCCGGGCAAAAATCCCTCTTGACAAAGAGTCAAAGACAAGCCGATTTCATAAGTACGATCAGCTCTCGTTTTCATATGCGGTCGTGAACATCGTTACCATACTTCACGAAATCAGCTCGAATCCAGCCATCTCAAGAAACGTTACCTCGGTCCTCTGAGACTGAGTATTTCGAACCGTATGGCGGCTCCGGGGAATTCGTCAGTTGCCGAAAAGTACCTTGACATTAAAGCCGTTCAAGATCTTATTTTCTTCCAGAGTGTCAATCAGAGTGGGCAGAATACCGTTTTCTTTCTTCAGGAAACAATCAAGCAGATTCTTAAAGACGCTACTGAAATCAGCAAGGAGAATGTTCAGCTCAAAGCCAGCTTGGCTCAGCAAGTCACTCCACCAGTATCCCCGAAGAAGGAAGTGAAAGATGTGCAAACACCAACTCTTGATCCTTTCGATCAAGCTGCACTTCAAGCCGCACTCAACAGAGCCACGACATCAGAGGACGCAGCAAGGAAGAATGCCGTCCACTTGCAGAAGTCGCAAGAGAATGAACAGGCTCTCCGAGCCCGGATTGATACCCTTGAAAACGAGAACAAGTTCTTCAAGTCGACAAAGCTAGCTGCTGGCCTATCATCGTCCGTTCTGTCGGAGCACGACTGCATTCAATGCCAAGCAACTTTCCAAGACCTCATCGCGAGTGGCAACACCTTTATTGCACGAATTGATCAATTGGAAGACGCACTCGCAACATGTCTCAAGGGCAAGAAACCATGTGCCCCTACCCCACCAGGTATCCCAGCACATGTCTGCACTGGCTTGACGGATGATGACATCGAGCAACTCGTCAATCACATCAGCCAAAACATTGATAACGCCCATATTCTCATTCTCAGAATCACTCAATTGGAGAGAGCGCTCAGATCTGCTGGTGTCCAAGTACCAGGCAGCCCGACTCTAGCATCTAATAAACGTCCTCGCTCGGATGACGGTAACGGCAATGACGACGACGATGCAGCAAAGGACTGTCTCCCAAAGCTTGCCAAAGCGGAAGTTCAGATCGCAGACTTGACTCAGAGCCTTTCATTTGCTCAAGCAGCATTCAAACAAGTATCAGAAAGGGTCATCATAATGCATCAAGCGCTTCCCAACCCTGATGCTAGTGTTCTAGGCCAACCCGCTCAAGATACAATCAACCCTAATGAGCTCCGACGCGTAATACAAAGAATGGACCAGATGCGAACAGAAATGGACAGAATCATAGCAGAGGCAGAAAACGACGACGAGGATGAGGATTGTAAGAAGAAACTCGAAGAGAGGGATACTGAAATTGCGAGACTACGGGCCATCGTCACAACCCTTGAAGCGGAAAGAGATACTCTGAAAAAGGAGCGAGACGACACTCGAGCAAACAGCACAGCGACTCAAGACTTACTCACACAAGCATATCTTAATCGCGATGAGGCTATCATGGACCGTAATACCGCGAATAATACAATTCTGAGATTACAGATGGAGAAAACTAGCGTTGAACGCGATCTCAAGACCGCACAAGACGAGATTACGACCTTGAAGCAGCGCCTTGCAGACGCAGAGTACGGCACACAGGATCAAGTCACGATTCGTGAGCTCAATGCAAAGATCATTGGATTGCAAGGAGAGGTCAGACGCCTGACTCGGCAACTGGCTGATTGCAACGCCCGCAACGGGGTTGGCAACCAAATCGACAATGACGCGGCGACACAAGACCAAAACAAGATCGATGACCTCGAAGCAAAGAACACTGGATTAATGGGAGAGGTCAGATACTTGACTCAGCAACTGGCTGATTGCAATGCTGGCAAAGCCAATACCGACCAAGCAGCTATTGATGTCGCGACACAGCAGATTCAAGCCAGGCTCGAGGATTGTTACGCTACCTCGAGAACTTTGTTTACGAAGCATCATGCCACCTTAAGAGAGCTTGAGACAGCCAAAAAGACCATCACCACCTTGCAGAGAGAACTAGCCGAATGCCGATCTGCTTCTGATACCGGTAGCAGCGATCAGAATCTCAAGAATCAACTCCGAGCTGCTCAAAAGGATCTGAAGACCCTGCAAAAGGAGTATGGTGATTACAAGAGGTCGCGAAAGACCTTTGAAAACAAGCAGCGAGAGGGCGAAGAACTTGAGCAAAACTATATTCAAGCGCAGAACGATCTGAATGATCTTAGACGAGAGAAAAGAGATTTGACGAAGAAGCTAGCCGATCAGACGAAGGTGGCAGAAGGGCATCAGGATGAGGTTTTGATTCAAATCAAGCGAAACCATGGACTGTCTGCCCAAAATGATAAGCTGCAAAGGCTTTTGGCTGAATGCAACCGCGCTCGCAATATCTTGCCACCAATCGTCAGAGAACAAGGAACTCAAACGGATCAGGACAACAATGCAGATCAAGGAAATGACCATGATCAAGGAAACGACAATGATCAGGGTGCGCAACCCGAGCCTGCACAAGATGGCGACTTGCAGCAACAACTGGATGATTGCAATAATCGTGTTGCTACTGCTGAGGATACTGTAAGGGTATTGACCGGGCGTGTTGCCGACAGAGACCAGAGGATTACCAGGCTGGAACAAGAGTCCGACTTCGCCGCTACGGACCTCGAAGATGAGACGGAACGCGCGGATGAAGCAGAGGAAGATATCACCACTCTAACTAACCAGCTCCAAGACGAAATTGACGCGCACAATTATTTCGAGAATCAGCTCAACGATGCCAACACTCGAATTACCGATCTCTTGGCCCAGATTCTTAATTTGGAAGGACAAGTCGCTGACCTGCCAGGGCATGTTGCCGTCTCACAAGGTTCGCTGACTGATTGCGAAGAGAAAGTTACACAGCGTGATGCTACTATCAGAGATCTCAACGACCAGATCAAGCAACTCGAAATTGATATCGACCTCCACCTCAAATTGCAGAAACAGTTGACCGAACGAGCAGAAGCAGCAGAAGCAGCGAAGGATTGCGACGAGATAGTTGATAAAGCAAACGCGAGAATCAAGGAGCTCTATGAAGAAACCCTATCCCTCAAAGCTGACATCGATTTTCACATTAGGTCGTTACAAATACTCAATGCACGAGCCGACGGTGACGACCAGATGCAGGTTGACGATAATAACGATGACGACCAACCAAGCAACCACCCAGCTGTCCAAGCAGCAACCGACCTGGCATTTACTCTTAGCGCTCGACTTGATGATGCCGATGCCCAAATCGCGGCCCTCACAGCTACAAATGAGGCATTGACAGCCCAAGTAGCAACTCCAGGTGGTGCTGCACTTGACAATGCTCAGGCATTACTGGCTTTGGTCGACGCTGCGAGGTTAACGCTTGATCAAACTCGACAGGAAGTCATAGCCTTGAATATCCAAATCACAGGGTTGAATGATCAGGTTCAAACACTGACCGCTGAAAGAGATGCTCTGCGGGCGAGGAACGTGACTGAGGGCCGTCGACCTTCCGGAGGTATTAATCTTATTGTCAATAATGGGGGCAGTAGACCCAATAGTCCAACAGTCCCAAAACCTGATAGTCCGAAATCTGAAGGTCCTGGAAGTAGATCTGGCAGCGATAATGGCAACCAAGGCCTAGCTGACCACATTGACGACCTCGAGCAACAGCTCAAGGACTGTATGGATAAGGATGGCAATAACGAGGGCTTGATCGACTCCTTAAGAGCAGATTTGAATCTCGCCCGAGACGAGGGACGGTCTCTTGAGGAGATTTTGGATAGGGTCAACAACACTATTGATGAGCTGAGACAGGAGGTCGCTGATGGTGAGTACCATTGCCACTTCTTGCAGAAACGAGTAGCTAACCAAAACAGAACACAACGAGAGATGGCCAGCCCGCAAGACCCGCCAATACAAGGAGGCTGCGGCTAAACGCAAGACCGGTGGTGCCGTCGTCAAAAGAAAGAAGCGTGAAGATCCGGCTGTGAAGCAAAAGAGGCTTTGGAAGGAGAACGGATGGCACAAGGGTCGATTCGGGTCGCCGCCCGCGTCGGCTGCAGGGAGCGTTTCAGGTAGCTCTTCAGCTGGCGCTTCACGTAGCTCTTCCAGTAGTGGTTCTTCATAAGGCTCTTTACCAGGTGATACCCATGCAGGTAGCCCCTAAACGACAGATCAGATTGATAGCGAGTTGAAGTAGGCGAGAGAAAGGGAACACTGAAGCTGCTTGTTTTTGTATTTCATATATAGTTCGCAACAAAGGTTTTGTAAGCAAGTTTATAGCATGTGCAAAGAACTGATGCATTCCGAAAAAGCCGAGGCAAACATAGTGAAACGATAATTGAGGTGCCTTGCACTTGCCAGTGATTCAAATTCAGCTTGAGAGCAGGCTCTTCATGCACCTTGCTATATGGATGCCCATCCTATGGTGAGACACCTAAATTTGTCATGTGCGTCAATGAAGGGCAAGGACTTGGCACTAGATTTCTCGAAGGGCAATTTTATTTATATTGATACAAGTGATGTACGTGCGCGATCAGTAAGTAAGGCGAGTAACGTTAGACCTGCCTCAGTGAGGCTAAAGACATCCAACCTGGGAAAGAGCAGTTCCTATGTTAGTACCAGTTTGGCAAGGCCAGGGTGATCCGAAAGCAACCTAGTTTCCAGGAGGAGGTGGTGGTGGCTGATCACTGGGAGGAGGGGGTGGAGCACTTCCTGGGGGAGGAGGAGGAATGCTTGAAGTTGGTGGCGGCGGTGGAGGAGATCCAGCGAATTGCTGCAAGAGAGCACTGAGACCAGCACCACTGAGCCCAGGAGGAGCGGCAAGACCTGGTGGAGCTCCCATGGCTTGTTGAGCTGGATAGCCGCCGTTGTAGCCAGGAGCAGCGTAGCCACCATAGCCGGCGGCACTAGCACCTGCAACTGCAGCTGCAGCGGGGTACGCAGGAGGTTGTTGTGCCCAAGGAGCAGCGTTGCCAGAAGGTCCAGATGGAGCGTTAAAGCCGTTCTGACCGCCGTAGCCCCCGTATGAGTCGCCACCACGATTATCACCTCCACGACGATCTCTAGCCCAAGGAGCGGCACCACCAGACGGGGCAGAGTCACGTGAATCGAATCCACGATCGTCTCCACGCTTCTGCCATGGAGCAGCAGCGCCTGTTGGTCCACGTTGCCAAGGTTTGACATCGTCTTGAGCACCTTGGTCGAATCCTCCAGTGGGGCCAGACTCGATCCGTCGTGGGGCTTCTCCGTTGGCTGGTGCACCACCAGAAAGCTCTTGCATGAGTTGCTGAAGGATGTTAGTATATCTATCAAAGTGAATGGGGGTTGGAAGGCTTACCTCGTATTCCCTGTCGACCGCATCTCCTGCACCAATGCGACCAGCTGCAGGGCCAGGTGGACCGCCAGGACCGTCATTGCGCCAATTAGCACCGCGTTGCCTGCCAAACATTAGCATTCGTCTTCCTCTCGAATTTTGATAGTAACCGTACCGGTCAGGACAATCTCTTGCCATATGGCCTGCATTCCCGCAGACGCGACAGATGATGTTGGCAGTGAAGTTGCGTTGTTCTGGGCAGTCATATTTTCGGTGCCCGATTTGACCACAGTTCTGGCATGCTTGATTCTCGTCGTCTCGAAGGGTACCGTTGAGTGCGGCGAGCTCACGAAGTTGGTTACGCTTCAACTCGTTCTGGCCTTCTGGGATGGATGCAGCCTAGAAGCGTTAGATTGAGTTTGTAGATGTATTGGAAGGGGTACTCACAGTCTCAATGATATTATGGATCAGCTTCTTGGCCTTGTTGACCTTCTCCTCAGTGTCTGCCATGATCAAGCAATGGAGGTCCTCCTCCTGGTTACTAGTATGTGCTGCATCGGATCGACCCTTTCCTTCCTTGACGGATCCTTTACCACGAATGGCGATCTTGGCTCCGGATTCTGTTTCCATCTTCTTCAAGGTATTTCCACGAGGACCGATAAGTAAGCCAACTTTAGTAGGGAGCTAAGTGTTAGTGTATGATCAAAAGCTAAGAGCAAATGTGGTGAGTGACAGGTTAGTGATGACAACGCGCTGCATTCGCGCATCGCCACACAGAAATGAAAGGGGGTAGGTTAGAAGTAAAGGTTAGAAAGGTTAGAGGGTTAGCAATCATACTGAAGTTGATCTCTGGGTAGTCATTGACTGGCACGTAAACTTTCTCCTGTGTCTTAGTGGGACGGCGATAGTCCTGTGGAGGGTGATAGTTAGGAATGACTTTCATAGCCTTCTCAATCAGTTTGTGGCGCTCGTCTTCGAGACGCTTTCTGTATCGATATTCTCGAGTATTGACACGGCGACCGAAATTATCGTACTGGGGAGGAGGCGATGGAGATCTGCCGGATGTTAGGGAGGATTTCTTCAAATGCGGACGAGGGGGCTCACCTGTCACCATCTGCGGGAACAACATCATCTATTCTAAGCTTCTGACTGATTTCCTCGATACGGAGATGCAAAGTGTAAGCCTCGAGCTGTTCACTAGTCATATTGGCCATGATCGCGGTTGGAAGACCCATCAGGCCTGCTGCCTTGTTATCAGTGGCGTCTCCCCAACGATTTCTCTTCTTGCGACGTCGAGATCCATCGTCAAGTCGTTCCTCTACGGAAGGAATATTAGTATATATCTGCGGACGCCAGGGTATTTGAGTGCACATACCTTTGATGGGACTGCGACCGCGCTTAACTGGACCGTCAGTGAAGGCCACAGTGTAGTCGCTATCGCCGCGTGGAGATTCAGTATCGCCTCCGCCGAATCTGCGTTTGTTTCCCAGAGGGATGTTATTCGATCCGGTGCTTCCTTGCTGTCGCCAAGCCATCCTGTGGAGATTACTGTTCACAAAATGTATGTGGAAAAAGATGTAAGTGCGGAGAAGAGAGCGAGTCGACGGATTTCTTAATCCCATCTAGCGGCTCAAGCTCCCCTCTAACGTTTAAGGCTCTAGCGCCTCGTGACTCATTATCACGTGTAGTTCATATGTCAAGGACCCCATTGTCCCGGCGAGTAAAGAAGACTAGGGCAGGGTTTCAATATTCTTTAATTAATCTATTTCCAATCATTGTTCTAGAGTATGTTGGCCCTTGAGGCCCGTCATCAAGGGCGCAACTTCTTACAAATCATCGCGGTCGTCTAGCTGGCGAAGTGAAGTCACTGGTGGGGTAGCTGCGCGCAGCTGCATTTCCCCGCAGGAAGCATAAAGCTGCAATGTCTCATTCCTTATTGTGTTCTAAATGACAAGTCGTCTTTCTCAACTGTCCCACCAAGTCAAAATGGCCACTCGTCCAGATATCCACCTGTACACTACCCAAACACCTAATGGTATCAAGATCTCCATCACTTTGGAGGAGCTAGGATTGCCATACAAGTTTACAAAGATCGACATATCGAAGAATACTCAGAAAGAACCCTGGTTCTTGGAAATTAATCCAAACGGACGAATTCCTGCTTTGACAGATACCTTTACGGATGGAAAAACGATTCGACTTTTTGAATCTGGAAGTATTCAGCAGTACCTTGTCGATCAGTATGATAAAGACTACAAGATCTCCTACCCTAAGGGAACTAGAGAATATTATGAGATGAACAACTGGGCATGTGTTCGCTGGTGAATAGTACGGAGGGTTGTTGGCTAACCTTCTCCAGCTCTTCTTCCTCAACGCAGGCGTAGGACCAATGTCCGTCTCCCGTTACCTTAAATGTTCAACCTTCAACCACTAACACAAAACCCAGGCAAGGACAAGCCAACCACTTCAACCGCTACGCCCCCGAACGCATCGAATACGGCGTAAACCGCTACGTCAACGAAACCCGGCGCCTCTACGGGGTGCTAAACACCCAACTCGAGAAATCCACCTCCGGCTACCTTGTCGGCGACAAGTGCACTATCGCCGACATCGCTCACTGGGGCTGGGTAACCGCCGCATTCTGGGCTGGCGTCGATATTGATGAATTTCCGGCTTTGAAGGCGTGGGATGAGAGGATGCTTGCTAGACCTGGGGTGGAGAAGGGGAGACATGTTCCGGATCCTCATAAGATGAAGGAGTTGGCTAAGGATCAGGCAAAGATGAAAGAGCATGCTGAGAAGGCGAGGGAATGGGTGCAGTCAGGGATGGCGGCTGACGCTAAGAAATGAGTTATGAGGTAAATGACTGTAGTCAGAGCTGTTTTGTACAGCGAGTAATGCAAAGTTTCATGGTTTTATATGCACTCTCGATAGACCGTTTCTGTCGGGTATACACCTGGGCCGTCAATCATGATCCCATAGCGCCATGTATGCTTCGACCATTTCAAAACGCCCGCTAATTTGCAATGTCCAATGGTAATGACCCAGCGCCAAACAATCAATCAGTCTTCATCATCGCTCCTTTGAGGAGCTGGTGCTCCTAGAACCCAACCAATACCACTAGCAAGTCCACCAACAGCAGCATTCTTCAGCTGATCTCGCTTTCTCATACGCTTCACACCATCTGAAGTTGGCGAAACGACTCTCGAACCCTCACCGCTGGAAGTGGGCTCTGGTCGTGTCCGCGCTTGGTCACCATTGTTGCCTCGAAGCATTGACAAAGCCGAGAAGCCACTCTGTGCTCTGGCCATGCTTGCACGCGAGAGATCAAATAGCGACATGGGTTCTTCTTCCACGGCTCTCGAGCCACTCGTAGTCGTGTTCTTCTTCATTGGTGTCTGAGAAAACCCGCCTGGCATATTCGATTCGTCGTCCATTTGGGCATCCCAGGCAGCTTCTTGCTCCGCTTCCTGTTTCACAAGCGACTCTAGCTCCTCCTCACAGCGGCGGTATACATTCAGGATCTCCTGTAATGCCGCACGTGGTCCTAGTCGGAGGGCGTGTGATAAACATTCCATCCGTTGTTCAAGGTGTCGAATGTCCATATTGCTAGTAGTGTTACCGAGATGTGTCGGCTTGATCGTAAGAGCGGTCCGTCGATATTTTCCAGCTTCCAAGGCTGCTTTCCAAGACCAGTCGTCGATGATCTTTGGAGGTGGTTCCGCAAACAAGCCGGACTTCTTTCTCTCAAGTTCAGGGGTTCTGACGTGCGCTGGTTCAGCAACGTCCTTCAGATGAGTAACGACGTACGAATACGCAGTCTCGAAATCGTCTTCTGACAGAGCTGCATCGATGCACATGCTGACAATGCGTTTCTCTGCAATAAGTTGCTCTTCTTTGACGTCTTTGGGTATGACTCGGGAACGGGTATCGTTTTCGTCTCGGGAAGTCAGCCCTGCCAGAACCATATTGTTTCCAATTTCGATGAAATCTCTAATCTTGGTGTAGCTTCGAGAGTTCTGGTGGAGCACTTTGCCGATGATCGAAATTGGATCGCTATGGACACGCAGGTTGACAGGCTTGAAAGGCTCGCCCTGCTTCAAGACCAAACGATAATGTCCAATCTCATCCGTAACCTGCGTGAGCGCGGTTAACTCATCACGCGCCTGGGAAGTTTTCAACGCTTCATGGAACACTTCGAGACTAGGATCAATTAGCAAAAGAGGACGGCAGAGTAGAATGAGAGTACTCACATTTCATCGCATTTCTTGACTCCACCCCGTGATCTACTCGCATTTGATGCATTATCAAATGCATTCATTGCGGCGGAGATCACTGTGTCGTGGAGAACTTTTGGGGGTAACGGAGAATCAATTGAGGTCTCGTAGATAGAAGTCGCGAGGTTGTAGCCTATGTCGTCAGCATAACCAGAGTTGAGATGGCGAGGAGGCTCACGGGTATTCGTTAAAAGTGCTTTTAGGAACTCCACCTCAATTCGCTCCTTCGGTATCTTCCCAAATATGCCCCTTCCAATTGAAGTATCTGCACCTTCCGAAAGTTCCTCAGCGCCCCAACTTCGTAGCCATAGCATCTCATTTCTCATCCTCACCCAGTAATTATCGTCCTCTTTTGGGCCATTTACCACGCGAAGCATTACTGATGCGAATCGCGACATTTGATCGTGCTCGTCTTGGACAAATGCAAGCTCCCCGGCTTTTCTGATGCCCATCGCGCAACCCATTCGGGTACATAAAAATGCGCTGATCAATAGAGCATGGAGTAGTCTGATCGATTCTTCCTTCGGCGCAGTCAAGATATTCTGGTCATCCAGAAGGTCATTTCGGAGGAAAGCAACATTCTTAGGGGCCAGAATATTGCTCCCAAAACTTGCGACAGGTGATAAGATAGCACAAGCAGCTTGCAGTGTCGGTATCCTATCTTGTTCAAGAAGAACAATGATTCGAGTCAGTATTCGCTGGACGCCTTTCAAGGCCTCCTCGGATTCTTCTGTGATAAGATATGCAACTGCCAACACTGACCGAGCATATCTTCGTTCTAGATGTTGCTGGTCGTCCTCATCCAACCACATGGTACCGTCTTCATATCCTCCCAAATCAACATCTCCAGGCCCATCCCATTGCTCAATAGCTTCAACAGCTGTCTTCCATGATGTGACAGCTTGGTTGATCAGCCATTTCAATACCTCTTCCCAACCAGTGTATTTGTGGTTCGTAACTGAGCTTCCGCCCAAAGCTTCGACTGACTGCACACTGAAGGAAGAACCCTTTTCAAGCTTCCTCCGCTTGAGCCTTGTATCTCCGTACATCCATGGCCCCACCAAGCCTCGTAAATCTCGTCCAACTGTTGTATCATGGCTGCCGTGTGTTGTGCCAGTGTGGTCCAAGAGCAATGTCACTCCGGCTCGATCGTCTAACGTTTCAAATTTCGGAATCGTGAGGTTTGTTCCTTCACTTGGGTGGTATTCGTAGTTTAGACGTAGTAAAGGAAGTATAATGGAGATCATCCATGTTCGTAGATCTGGGGAATGATGTAGAAATGGAGCGAGTAGTTCTGGCACTTGTGTGATAAGACCGGTACTTTGGTCGATTCGAATGGATCTATGAATGAGGAAGAGAACGAGAGGATCGGCAGGTGCATCTGCGGGAACATCTGGCCATGCTAAAGAAAGTAGGTTGAGTTTCCGGACCTTCTTCTTTGCTTCTGCATCGTTGAGTTCGTCCACGAAGGAAGTATCGAATTCGATATCTGAGGCGTCCGAAAGATTGCCAGCTGCCAGATCTTCCAAAAATGGGACATAGCCTGAAGAGTCGAGACTCTCTGGGAGGTGGCTCAGGAGAATCCGCAAGACGAGTTCTATGCGGAGGGTCTTCCGATGTATGCAAACAAGTGTTCTGAGAGTAGAAATATCTGCTTTGCTAGCCAGCTGAACGGCAAGCAATACTGCTTTAGCTGGCGTTAGATCTGATAGAGCCATTTTTTGGAAAAGTCCATTAGGACCAGAGAGACTGTTCTGGGAATTATTTCCTCGAGAGCTTGTCATAGCTGTCCAACTTTCTGCTGCAGCCTTGAATTCGAGGCACTTACGCAGCACTAGCTTGACCACTCCCGCGACATCTCTAACGTACCTCACTCGAAGCAGAACCACAAAGCTCACTCCACCGAACACGCAAGATGTCTTCCGGCTATGGACTCAACGGGGGTAAGTTCTTGATACCGTGTGGATTCTCTTCGACCCTTGAAACCCATCGTTTGCGGCTCAATGGCTAATGAATGCGGCAGGTCCGTCACGCTGCTTTCCTTTCTGGCAAGAGGTTCTAGCTTGCTATGTTGTGAACACCAACTCCGAAGACGACTCAGGAAAGAAGAAATGTGTACCAGTATTGGAGGATTACTACGAGTGCCTACACCATAAGAAAGAGGTGGGTTGTGGCGTGGCTCCAGAATGCGGCCATGTTCTTTGTACACGAACCGGATGCTGACACGGATCATTTCTCTAGGCTACGAGAGTACGCGCATTACAAACAGCATACCGAAAAGCAGAAACTGCCCACCCACGAGACGATGCACCAAAGGCCGGCGCGATAAGGAATTTGGGATTGTTGGACAAGGAAGAGGATACCAAAGCTGTGCTGGGCAAGTGAGCTAGTACAGAAGGTCCTAGAAGGGTTTGTACATAAGAAATGGAAGCATCCAAAAAAGATACTATGGCAAACCTATCTTCTGCAGGGGCCTCCTTCGAGTGTGCATATTATCTTAGCGGAATATGTGCTCCACATCTCGGAACGTTGCCCATGAATGTTCTGCTCGATAGGCCGAAATCCATACGTTCATATGCTGGCAATTATGCCACAGAAGGGTTATTGGCCAAAGACTATGGTATGAGCTGAATGCAACTCCTGGTATCGAAGGTTCTGGGTGTATGCATGTATGCATCTGAAAAAGTACCAGACCTGCCATTACCAACCAAACCCCCTCAAGGCAACGACCTATCCCGAGACCTATTCTCTTTGCAATCGATCCAAGTTTGATCGCAATGGTAGCGGACTTTCTCGCTTCATCGGCGTCGATAGTCAAACTAGGGCAACTCTCCCACTTGTTTTTGCCCTTATTATCGTGATGGAGCAAGCAATGATCGTGTAAAACTTGTGGGCTTGTGATAATGCGCTATTGCCTTTTTGCTCATTTCGAGAATCACATAGTATTGGTTGCTCAAGAGTCTTTACAGCGCTTAGGTATCAAGCTGATAAAATACATTGCGAAAGCGCTTTCGCGTAGCGGGACATTCAAAATACTGGAATGCATTGAAATTCTCTGCATATTATCTAGATCTCGTTCGTCTCAGAATCTGCTTCGCCGCCTAATTCGCATTGCTTCGTTGCTCTGTTGCGCCCTTCTACGACTTCGTCACCTTCGTCCAAAATGGTTTGATGCCTTAAGCGAATTCCTCTTGACTTCAATCGCAATTGTTTCTACAACGCCAACAATCTTCCTTTGAACCCATTGTCAATACTCGCGCAGCCCGGCAATTCGATCTCTGCGGCACGATGCCTACCCAATCTGGGATCAAGTTCGAGGTGGTGTCACAGTTAGAGTTGGCGGTCCATCCAGAATTTCCCCACCCCGAAAGCTCGCAATTCTCCAATCGGAGCCCCAAACGCAAAATCAGTGCGTCAGATTGGGATCCTCCAGCAGTTGTCAAGTTCAGCAAGGCAGATGCCCTTCTAGGCAGGAATACAACATGCTCGGTCTATATTCCTTCAATCGCAGGTAGGTCGCAACCATAAACGGACAAACCAAGCTAACAATTGGAACAGGCGCGCAATTCTGGCTTCGATACAACTTCCAAGAGTCAGCGGTGGAGCACTCGAGATGGTACTACTTTAAGCTGTTCATGAATGGCAGGCATATCGCGTCCTGGGGAGTTGACACGAGTAAGGAACCCAATGGCAAAGTAATGGCGGGCCTGTTCGATCCAAGTCCGAGATGGAACTACGAATATGATGGCGAAATTTGGAAGAATAATGGCTTGGAGAGGCGACCGTTCTACTTCGCAAATGCTAGAGGCTGCGAGGATGACTCCGTTGCCAATGATGGTGGGCTTATCGAGATATTATGCTTCCGTGCAATAGGACGCCGTAGAAAGCTGCCTGAGCCTGACACTTGGCGTGATCAAGAAGCCTACGGAATCGTGTAAGCCTAATACCATGCAGTCATCTTTGATTGACCAAGAAGCCTTCTGATATTCTTGCTGACTGTGCGGATCCAGAACACCCAGTGAGGGCTTACACGAGAATCCGGCAGAAGCGAAATTCTACGACTGGCACCTGAAAGATACGAAGAATGCCCCCTTTATCGTCTTCAAGTTCCACTACCATTCTTGGGAGAGTCTCGAGTTGTTGGAGCTCATTCCACCAGGCAATCCGCGAACAATGTTACGCGTATCCCGAGAGCTTCTCCCCGAAGACCTCCAAGCTATCCTAGAAATGAAGAGTCAAGATCTACCATTCCTGGATACACCTCATTCTCCATGCACGGATTGCTCGCCAAAATTTCCTGTATCAATGTCCACAGCCTTGTTGAAAGAAGTTGGGGCCGCCTTTGACGACACTTTCGATAAGACTTTCGTCGAGGAGTTTGATGAGACCTTCGACGAGTCCCTCGAAAATATTTCCGAGAGCCCTATTCAGGAACAAGAAGATGGGGATCTTTTCGAGAGCTCTGCTGAAGTGTCACCATTGAGGATAATCCGACGTCGGCCCACTCTTCTCAGCTATAGGATCTCGGACCAAGTCGTGGGCGAGCCCACTTCACCGGAGGGACAATCACCGCAAGTAAGGATCAATAATTCCAAATTCACCGAACTACTCAACAGACCTCTGCCTGAAATACCAGTCCGTAGAAGCTCAAGGAGACGGCATTCTAGAAACTCGTCTACTGTATCTCGCTCTCCGTCAGTAACCCCTTCTCTAATGCCATACTTGGATCGAGATACCGGATCTCCAGAGCCTGAAGTCGAAGTCGGCGTAGCCAAGATAGTGGAAGTCCTATACTCCAGCCCAATTAGGGTGCCATCTTTGAAATCAGACTCGGATCAGTTGGATAACAGCGACCTTCTTGCTACTCCCCCTAAGGCCCATACTCCAGAAGGAACTTCCATATCATCAGGCATTGGAGAGCCGTCGCCTATGCTTACGTACACTCCTTCATTTACCAATTCTAGCGCAAAGGCCACATCTGTCATCAAACGAAAGCCAGTCCCTTGGTCATATCCGATTTTCAAGCGACGAGGCATGACTACACCTCCAGCATCGAACATGTTCTCCTCGGGTTCTATGTCCAACGTCACATTTCGCAAACATCGTCGCTCCACAATGGCGAATTTTGCTAAATCCCATACAGCGGACAATTTCCTACGCCGAGGCGAAGACCGCATCCTGACAGTCGATGAGCTGGACGCATTGTCTCTATCAGAATCCCAGTGGATGTGTCGCTCCCCTTCTCCTAGCAAGTCCGGTCCAACCCCAGCACCTCAGGCCACAGCCGGCCCAACACCTACCTTCCCGAGAAACAAGAAGCCCGAAAAAGGCAGCAAGCGCGGTAGTGCACTGAGAAGGAAATCAATCAGATGGTATCGTAAGGCACGCACCGGTAGCGCTGGCTCCCAAGAAGTTGATGAGAATGTCTTGGACGAAAGTAACGATGCCTCCGAAACCAAGATGCCCTCGGGAAACTGGATCTGAATCGATACGATGGTATGTTTGATTTTGTAACATTTTCTACGAGACCCAGCCCTTTCTTTTACATTTCGGCAACAAACCCCATAATTCTCCTAGAATCTTGGGGCCATGGAAAATCACGGCTATATTTTGGTAGTCATTGTTGCTGGCTATGACCACTTGAACTGGAAAATCGGGAAGGGAAATGATGTAACAACTTGCAGGAAGAATAGCTGCTTGCTTGTATTTGAGGGAGGCCCCTAGCATTTCGATTTTCTTGACGAGAATTGCTTGGAGTTTACGGGTGATGGATACCCAAGGGCAGATAGTCCACCTCCTGTACAGTAGCTCATCAGAAATTGAGCACCACATTTTACAACTTTCGGATTCTCTTACATCACATACAGTGCAGTTTCTCGTGGCAAATGTCTGTCAAGACCACAAATCCACGAGTTTGACTTACTATTCAAATGCCACCGAGTACTCTGACTTCTGTGACAAGATCTTCTGGCAAGTGTCACAAAATTCCACCCTCTCGTCAAGTCAGTCAATTGTCACTGCTGTGCGACGGTACGAGCGTGCTGTTTGGACCCACCTGACGATCATACTATGGTGCAGGGCACTCAAATGTGGATTGCTGAGAGGGATAATGTGCCTTACTCTTATGGGGTGTTTACCGGGGATGATATGAGTTTTGCTCATTACACACGGCGTGCTGATATCCTCCTTGAGGCATCTCAGATCTCGCGGATGTACGTAATGGTATGAAAGCTGACAAATCATCAATTTGTTTGGGAAAATACCAAAGAAATAGGTATTGCTATTGACGCAAGCGCAAGTGGGGCTATCTAAGTTGTTGCCCACTACTCTCCAGCTAGAAACTTCCTCAGCCAAGTACCATATCAGCTTCATCAACCAACCACCAAGCCCGCGACCAAGCCCACCACAACTCCTTCCGCATCAGGAACATCAGGTACAGCTCTCTGTTCTATCCTCTCCGAGTCCATTCTATCGTTGTCCAGCCGATACTGAAGACACAAATGGAGGTGATGGTATCCTCTTCCTCAACGGCACCAACAGTGCAGGTCACCCCATCACCTTAGTAACTTGGTACCGATACCTCACACCGAATCTGACTGGTTTGCCCGATGCTAAGATCCAGGCCTCGGTCCATTTGTGGGAAGGAAGTGAGCAGCGTGGTACGTCTCTCCTGTTTAAGAACCCCTCAATCGCCGTTGCATTCATGACTGGTGGTCTCATATCTCCAAGGTTATCGGCTTAACTATGCTGTTCAATGCCATTCTAATACTCTCTAGTGACATTCTCGGACGGAATCATCCTCACATGGTCGGCCCCCCCCTCCAACGCCCAGACTCAAGCAGACTTTAGCGAGATGGGCACAGCAAACAACAACTATTACTCCTTGGTTGTCTTCAAGGACAGGAAGCGTCAAGTCTTCGTGCTTGATGGTATTGCGTATCATTCTATTTATTGACTTCAGTAGAGCAGAGAGCTCAGAGGGTGAGGGAGGTGGGGACACAGGAGGTTGTCGCTGAAGAAGATGAGGAAGCGAGAGATGAGCAGCCAAGCCGTAGCCGTCTACGTTAACTTTTGTAATGTATCTTTGCAATGAAGCTCAATCTTTAGATTTAATCTTGCTTTGATCGAGTGTCTCTCCTCACCAAACCGGCTTTGTCAAGCGCTGGAGAATTTCCGTTTGGAGTGCTAGGATGCTTGAATCATCCCAGCATTCACATCCAGCTCAACTCATGATGTTTTGAATCTCAAGTCGAATAATCACAACGTTAGAGTTTGGAAGAAAGCCAGGAAACGTGACTCCCAAAGCATTGACATGAATCGAAACGCGCATAGCTAGGTTGAATAACTCAATATAAATGCCTCCACCTGTCCCTCCTCCTCGTTCCTTCTTTCAAAGCATCATCTCCAACTCTTCTTTCAGGCATAACAAACTTTCGCCACTTCAACAGAACCTCTCTATTATTAAATATATAAATAGACAACTTCAATAATTAAACTCAGCCAGCAACTCCAAAAAAACATGTCACAATTCCTCAAACCGAACTGGTTGTGCTGTGGCAGCAATAGGGTAAGCTACTTCTTCCCTCAAAACCCTGCTATCTAATTGAGTGTTATCAGAGATGGTGTAATTTTTACAACTCGGCCTACCTATCTGAATGCTACAAGTGCCAGCATCCCAGGTGCGAATTCTGCACTAGCTGATTGTCAGACATTCTTCGGCTGGAGAAAGGAGTCAAGGACTATGAGAGGTTATATGAACAGTGATGGAGAGAAGGCGTGATGCTTGCAAGATATATTGGAAGTGTCTCAAAAAACCGGTGAAAGTTGGAGATTGATACAGGATGATATGGAATGGCTGCTACGCGTGATATCGTAACGTTTGCGTTGAGGAAAGGAAAATACATCGCATGTTGGGCACTCGTCCATCGTATGTATGATCGGTAGAAGTAGAATGGAATGGTATGGCTTTCATATATGACGTTGAGCTTGTCAAGGATCGACGGTGGAGGTTTCATAGCATGCTGGGCGCTTGACCTCTAAACATCTTTGTTGAAGTCTCCAATCCTAACCATATTCTGTGTTCAACTTGAGGGGCCAGGATATTCTGATTTCTATTGGTAATAGGGGGTTTTGGTCACTTATAAACTAACGCTCCGGCACGGACCGCTTCCGGATTTCCCAATGCACCATCCAGCCTCATTGCCGATGTACCACGTGAGGATCTAATTCCTCTTTCCCAGTCCAAATCAAAACTTCCAATTCGCACCTTAGAAACACACCAAAAGGCACAATGAAACATTTCGAACACTTTCATCCAAACAAGCACCACCCGAAAACAACCAAAATGCCAATCCTAACCACCACCACCGTAACCCTACTCTTCTTCTCCACCCTCTGCGTCACAGCCTCATATGGTCGTCGAACTCCCAGCCCAAGACGACGCAAGGAGGGCAGACATCCCCAATCACCTCTCAAGCCTACCACAAACGGGAGAGCAATTCCTTCACCAAACTCTTCTGGACCAAAATCAAAGCAGAAGCAGAAACCAAAAACACAAGTCAAGACCCAACTTGAATGCTTAAAAGAAGAGGAGTACGTTTATGAGATTTAGTTTTAATAATTGAAGGGGGTGAAGTGGGAGGACTTTGAAGACGGCGAGTGGCCATTTCGTTGGGTGTTTTAGTATCAGAGAATAAGAATACGGAATTGGAGGGGGTCAGATAAGGCAATAAAACAAGCACATCTGCAAGGAAGACGTGAGGTGAAATATTGCTTGTCTCAGACCACTCGTACAGCTATGCGAAACCAGGACAGCTGTTACAGTAGTGCTGTGACAAATATGCAATCAGACGAGGCTGAACGCCCAACGCAGACCGGGTTATTCGAGTCACCCTCAGGCGAACATCTTGTGCAACCATAAGATTGCACAACTTTGTATTCGAAATTCCTGGCACTTGCCAAGGACGAGAACTAGAGAAACAGCACCGTCGACAGCTCAAGACATTTTCGAATCCAATGAAGACAATTAAATTATCTGCTTAGCTAAGAACTACCTCACAGTGCAAAACTAGTGCTGAACCCCTGAGGGACGCCACAAATTCCTTCTTTCCCCCTAGCATGCCGCAAACGCCCAATTTCAGCCGCAAATGACTTCCTCACCCCCTTCAAAGACAACCAATTGTCTCCTCACCCAATCAGCGACGATTCAATAGTTAGCATTCCTGTGTCAGTAAAAGTAGCAAAACAGTATAGCATTCTCAAGCTTGGCGCTTGTGAGAACCAGCAAATCAAATCCTGCGATAATGCACGATATATCAGCCACAATTTCTGCATGTCCAAAGTCTTACCGTTTTGTGTTTTTCTTGAATTTGCGCTGAGAATGCGAACTGGTTCGACTTATTTTTTCTCAGGCCGGGGTCCTTCAAGCATTGAAATTGGCGAGAGCTGGAACCTGGCGTTTCATGAATGAGTTCCATATTGGGCAAAATATATTTGTTTTGATTGGAACGATGGCGAGACGGGACATTTTACGATGAGGTTTCCTAAACAGGTTATGGCGCATGAATGATGGCGGGGAGTAGGTGAGGCTGGCATATGCATTAGATTAATATATCGAATTCGAGCAATCGGAATAGCACGTTGGAAAGGTCGCTGCGAATCAGTGTGCTCGAGTGCGAATGGGAATAATGTTGATCACGGAATTGAGGTTGAGTTTTTTGTGTGCTTTCGAATTTCTGACTCTGGCGACTAAAGACGAGAGACGACGAAGTCGAGATAGCTCTTCGAAAAGCATGCCGGAATGGCCGAAATTTTAAGGTGATAGAAGCTCAGCAATAGCTGAATAGTGGTACATGGGGACATGATGGTGCTGAATCTTAGGGTTGACCGTGATGTGTGAAAGAACCAGATATCTGTTCCAGGAGAGAAGATACCGTATCCCCTTGATGAGATCGATCTTATGCTGAACCCGCCCGACTGACCGAATGTCGTGCCGAAGAGACCCGAATGATAAAAGCAGAAAGGAAATCCTAGCATCCGTAGAAAGTCATCATTGACCGAATTTTCGCTCGATCTGTCGAAAATGAAGAGACTCGCTTTTTATTCCGCCGCTCGAAGCTTTGGACCCTGATGAAGACAAATGAGAAAGAATGCACCGGTGGAAGTGCACCTGCATCAATGAAAGCCGCAGACCCAAAGCCCTTGTCGTACAAGTCGGAATCGTGCGAATTTAACGAGCAGGGCGCTCACCACCTGATATGGTCAGCAATCAATATTCACGACGGGAGAATCGATCTTCATCGAAGCCTCTACCTCCATATGGTTCCCGAGGCTCGCCACGAGGAGCTGGATCACCATAGGCGGCTGGTGGTGGAGCATCACGAGCTGAGCCACGGTCGCCTCCTCGCTCATAACGATCAGAGTATCCTCCACCACCACCACGTCGGTCATCACCACCACGGCTGCCATATCGGTCATCACGAGAGTATCGATCAATGTTGCGAGGAGCATAGTCGTCACGATCTCTGCCGTAGCCGCGATCACGATCGTCACGTCGTCCATAGCCTCGGTCGTAGTCACGTCCACCATAACCTCCGCGGCGGCGGTCATCACCATAGCGGTCTCCATAACGACCTCCTCCTGGAGGGCCGTGGCGAGGGTCATCTTCTATAGCGTCAGTTAGAGTGAAGGCCAAAGGGGGTTATGGAATACTAGCCTCTCTTTGGTGGACCGAAGTACTTGCCAGGGGTTGGGGTACGAGGTCGAGAGCGACGAGCCTTCTCGATACTCAAGGTACGACCCTCGATGACCTCACCCTGAAGACCCTCCTTGGCGGCATCAGCTTGATCAGCAGTGACCATCTTTACGAAACCGAAGCCACGAGACTCCTTGGTATGGGGATCAAGCATGATTTGGCACTTCTCAACATCACCATATTTCTCGAAGAGACGAGTAACCTCCTGTTCAGACAGACGAGGATGGATACCGGTGACGAACAGGTTGGAACCTGGGTTGACAGCACCATCATCTTGGGGAGCACCACGATCACCCTTGGGAGGACCACTGAAAAGTGTTAGAGGTATGATGAATGATTATGGGTTGGTACAGACCGAGACTCGACATGGCCGTTGCCATTGGGAGAGGCAGATCGACGAGGAGCGCCTCGAGGGCTGTCGTTGCGACGGGTTGGTCGAGGAGATGCGCTGCGGTCACGCTCATAACGGGGAGCCTCGTCTGCGCGTCGAACAGCGTCAGCATTGTATTCTTAGGCACATAGGAGTGCGGAAGGGGATAGAGCACGACGAGATAATTGCGTACCATACTCACGAGTGCCGTTCTCGTTCTCGTAATCCATGGAAGCCATGTTGCGACGGGGCTGTTGATTATTGACAGATGTAAGGCGGGAGTTGAAAGGGCGTCGAAGATCGACTCTATCGCGATGATACAAGAGCGAAAGAAAGCTCAGATATCCGTGATAGATGGAAAAAGGATTGTCGGAAAAGATCAACGATGAAAAAGTTCGATGAGGGTATCACAATGAAGAAGGTGTCGTGTTTGCAGCGCGGCTGAGGTCAAGCAAAAATATGTCTCCTGTAGGCGAGCATAAGCCGCCATGCCACTTTCAATCTAGCGTGCATTCCTAGCGTCCTTTTCCTTCAGCAAATCGAATCCACTGAAACAACATTTGAGAGCTCTCAACGCAAGGAGTAGGAGATGAGGTGACCAAGAGTTGAACATTGGCTGTCATTTCACCAAGATGTCGACGTATTATATGCACACCAGTCTATCCTCAATCAAATAGTAGATCAGAATTTCTGTTAAAATCACGTGCTAGCGTGCTAAGAGTACTTTGAATCTGAGCTTCAAGTCTGGTTGTCCTAGGATTTCCATAACGCATTTTTCGTATCCATAATCGTCGCTCTTAGCCTACAATTCACCATCGCGTCCTCCTCCCCAAACCTCCTTTGCTGGCTCCTCATCTAAAAAGCTCAACCCCTCCACAGCCTTCCCACCACAAGCTCTTTCCAGAGCCAAAAATGCGAAATGGCCACCGACCACTGGTCTAGCCTTAAAAGAAATGCCAGGGAATCCACCGTCACCTTCAGTATCATATAAATCTGTTAATGGCAGATCCGTCGACGTCTCATTCACCCACAATGCGATGGAATCAACAATCTCCTCTCTGACTTGCTTGCTAGAGACAGCCACAGCAAAGAATTCCCAATCACTCTTTGTATAGAGATGTCTGCTATCTAGCGGCAAACCATATCTTTGTCGGACATTGTGGTACCAGTCGCTTTGGATCTTGTAGATTTTAGAATCCACGAATGCAGTTTTCGATGTTCCTGGCTCGACGAGTGGCTTCTGTTCGCTTGCGACATCAAGACTGTAGCTTGAAGGTAGGTGGAAACACAATAAGGAGTCTGCAAATAGGTTGTACAGAATCGTCCAGCTGCCAAACCATGTGTAGGCTAGTTTGGCATGTGTTCCATCTCGTGACATGGCAAATTCCTCTTGCCATTTCTTTATGTAGACTTCGGAAACATTACGGTAGTACTTAGCATCTGCCGTCTCTCCAACCAACTCAGCGATCTCAGACATTGCTCGAATACCAATAATGCCTTTCAAAGCCAGGTTCGTTTGATTTGCTAGCCAGCCAGCAAAATCATCGGTTGAAAGTTGATTGCTGGGAACCAAGGCCTCGCGGACGAGGTATCCAGTCCATTGTTTCCATAGTTTATAAGACTTCTCGACCCATTTGCGTGCTTGTTTCTCTCCCTTTGCTGAAATTGGACCGCCAAAGGTGTCGTCCATACCCTCGGCGTCAACGTAAAGTGGGAATGAACCACTGGCAGACTCGATGTATTTCTCACTACCTGCAGCAGACCAGATGCTGGCAGGCTCGGTGTCATATTTGAGCGAATTGACGAGAGCAAGTCCCATGATGAGCATGTTTCCACACTCTTCAACTGGCATGTACTCGTCTCTACCATCTGGATGACCAGTGGCATTTGGGAAGCTTGCTCCGATATCGTGCATGCTGTAGTCGTTACTATATAGCATTAGCTGTTTTCAGACAATCCACCCTTTAGGGGACTTACGGATATTGACCACTCATTTGATGCTCAATCAATGGCTCCATCAACCATGCCAACCATCTTGGATTCGTATACAAAAAGAATGGGAAAGCTGGATAAATGACATCCACGGTGTTCATGTTACCATCAGATGAGATTTCCTTGAAGAATATAATAGGATCATCAGGCGTTCCAGAAAAGCTGCAAGCTCCTAGAACCTGGCGGGCACTCAATGCAAGAATATCCTTGTAGTCTTCGGAGCCAGAGACCAGAGCGTCTTTTTCAAGCTGACTAGAATAGTTGCTTGCGAGTTTAAAAGCTTTGTCGAAATCGTGATAATGGAAATCAAGGACCTCGTCTGCTGTCAGGTAGTATGATCCCCACAACGGCTTCATCAAAGTCATCCCCCGAGCAGAGGCAAACTGAATGACCGGATCCTGGATATGAGCAACTGTGAATAAAACACTGTCATAGCTCTTGCCACCTTTAGCAGAGGCACCATTGAGCTTGAAAGACTTGGCGAAAGCAAAGACTGGCTCTTGGTCCATGATTCCGCGGAAGTTGCCATCCACAACATTTTGTAACGTCCTAGTTCGAGAAAATCGTTGTCGGAGAAGGGCAGAAGTACCAGCTTCATGACGGACATCTCCTGGAGCCGTGAAATGTAATGTGCCCCATTCTCCTCGATCAGCATCTTCCGTCAACAGCTGCTCGTTTCTCCTCTTGACTTTCCAGGTCTTCAATGGAGCTTTCCTGCTCGCAGAGCTTGTACCTTGGCTAAGCTCCCAGACTATCTCGTTTCCTCTATTTGCACTAACCCACAGCCCGTTCATATCAATGTAGATATCAACATCGAAGTTTCCGCTAACATGTACCGTCAAGTATGAAGCTGGAATAGCCTGCCGCAGAGTCGAAGTCGGCGTAATCGGGGAAAGGAAGGAAAGAATAATTTCGACCGGATCATGAATATAATCGGGAGCCGGAATCTCATACGTCAAATTCGTAGTCGAAGCATCGAAAGTAGCTCCGAGGTACTTCGGGTACGAGACATTAAAGCTACAATCCACCATCAGCCTTGGAACAATCTCCTCAATGGAAACACTTACCTCTCCCCCGACTTTGGCAAAGAATCCTGCGGTCTGCCAAGGAGCGGAAACACCGTATCAGACTTCGGCACCGCCGCCAGAACAGACAATCCGACCTCCTGCCCCGTCCAGAAAATCGGCCATTTCTCCCAAGGCTCATTTCTTGCGTTCCCAAGCCAGGTACTTAGGTATGGATTCCGTACAATAAGAGGTATAACAGGTGGTGTTAAGCTCGAAGCTTCTGCTCCCAACCCAGCTGCAGAAGCAGCTAGTAAACATGTCGTCCAGCGCATCTTGGAAGCCGGAATCCTACGAGAGCTCCACTACTTCTATTCTTGAATCGAATGCTTCAAATCATGAAGGTATTGTTAAAAAGAGTTCGCAGAACCAAAAGTCTTGAAGGTCAAGAAGTAGTAGGGAAAGAAGTGTTAACAAAGCGAGCCGAACCTTCATGGTAGCTCCATACGCCGTCGTCGTCCAAACAAGTCCCAGTCAGCGATGCGGTCATGCGACCCGCAAAAGTGAAACGAAACGTGGGGAAGGATGGAGCTGAGCCTTGGATGTGCATAAAGAATGCATACAATAAAGAACCCCATTTATGCAAGGTTATGCACGCCTTCCCCATTTCTCCACGAGCCAACGACAACGTTACCACCACGGTGATCCACCAAACCGGAAGGAGGGGTATGGCTTGGAGTTGCCTGTAGTTCAGATGAACACCAGCGTGTTGCAGAATATACAAATACCTGTCACTGTCAGATTGATATCTTATTTATTTGAATTATCAACGTGGTTACCATTTTCCAGATTATTCCAAGCGCTAGACACGCGTCGAGATGTCCATGGAAGGCAAAGTGATAGCCCTCACCGGCGGAGCTTCAGGAATCGGTTTGGCGACAGCGAAGTTGCTCTCCTCCCGCGGTGCCACGGTCTGTATAGCGGACATCGATCCTTCCGCTCTCGAATGCGCGGAATACCATTTCACGCCTCTGAAAGTTCCTTTCTCCATCACGAAGCTAGATGTCACAGATCGGGTCGCAGTCGATAACTGGATCAACACTATCATCGAGAAGTACGGACATCTGGATGGAGCAGCAAACTGTGCAGGCATCATTGGGAAGCATCATGGCATTACCAAGATCACAGAGCTAGAAGACGAGGAGTATCATCGAATTATCGCAGTCAACTTGACAGGCATGATGTACTGCCTCAGAGCAGAGTTGAGGAAGATCTCAGACCGCGGGTCAATCGTCAACATATCCTCCGTCCAAGGAGTGATGGGTTAGTCTCCCACCCTCTCTTTCTCCTGCTTTCATTCCATTCCTCTGCTCAATCAAGCACAGGATTCCCAGGAAGCGCAGCCTACGTAGCAAGCAAACACGGAGTCATTGGTCTCACTCGAGCTGCTGCAAAGGAGTTTGGAGACCGAGAGATTCGTGTGAATGCTGTTACACCGGGATCTATCATGACTCCATTACTTCAACGAGCTCAAGAGGCGAATCCGAATGAGGGCGTGGGAATGCCGTGTGCTATCAAGAGGACCGGCACGGCGGAGGAGATTGCGGGGATTGTTTGTTTTCTTTTAGGACCGGAGAGTACTTATACTACTGGTTCTGTCTATGGTGGAGATGGTGGGTGGGATTGCTGATTGAATCTCAGTGTTGGCGTTAGCATTAGAGACTAATGCCTTTATGCATTTCCATGCTTCAACTTTATCTTATCATTTTGTGACAGGCATCCTTTCGCAATGTTTCGAATCAACTATTTGGTGTTGTAATGGAAGTTCTTGTGACTTTGTATGTCTTTTACGAGAAATATCGAGACCAAGAGCGCGTCAGGTTTAAGAATCGTAGTAGAGGGAAGAGATTGGAGTTTCTGAGTTCTTCATATAAACTTTTCGACCTCCTCGAACCCGATGTGTGTCAAATATTAGTCAAAAAATTCCAGCAACAAGGTCGCAGAAGCCAATGCCGTTGCCAATCTAATAGCTCAAGCCTCGGCCGCCAACTTGGGAGGGCTAGTCCAATGTCTTGGCATTTTTAACAGCACCGAATCATCGCACCTCCTCAGCCTCTTTTCTCATTTATCCTCTTTATTTTGCACGTCGTCAATACGATTGCTCAGAATAATCCTCGTCCCCCCTGCGAGAAGGGTCCTTTAATCAAGTTCTGATTCAGGTGAGGGGCAATATCCTTAGCGACGTGACGTCAACAATACGGACGACATCATACGCTCTCCTTACACCTTCACATGTCTCTCTTAATTTCACATTTGATTTTGACATCTAATAATTATTATTAACGAAAAGCATTACCACTATAGTCTCAGACGAAAAGTGACCCCACCAAAGACCATTTCCGTCTTTGGACTTGAGCAGTCGCCGCTCTAACCTGAGCTGAGGGTGAGCGTTCCTGAGTCCACCCACGATCACTTTATTTGCGCTACTTTGAGTTTTGATGAGGGCAATTATTAGCCATATCCGTACCCTCAGACCTAAGTAATAGATAATCTTTAGCGATTCCCTTACAACAGTGGTGGCTGTAGGGTAGCATTGTGTACAACGAGGTGCGGCAGGGCTTTATCTACAAAATTAGGCAACCGCCGTTAATCAAATTCTTCCGAAAGGAGTTCAAAGTATATCTAGCAAATGGAAGCCGCCTCAGTCAAAGTAAGTGGGCCTTCTCAGCGAACTTAAATTGAACCGTATAAACGTACGATTACTACCAGCATGGAACACAAGGGAAACATTCTTCCGCCTGCTGAGCCTTATCAGTATTTACCTCTTTTTGAAGACGCGTCAGTCAGGCTGTTGACTCTACTTCCCGGCACACCCTCTTCAACTATACGTGTCGATATTAACACGACGCGATTCGAAGAATATGATATCCCACAAATTGAAGCACTGCCGTATACATGGGGTTTCACTGATGAACCCGAGGGAAATTTTAGTCAGAGCCACGAGCAGCGTCACGCTTACCGTAACACAGAATCTGGCAGAGGCTTTATTATGCCTTCGATATGAGCATATACCTCGGACCCTTTGGGTCGATGCCATCTGCTTATAAGTCAATTGATACCGAACAAAACACCTCGGAAACTTGAGGTTTTGACCTTTATTTTCTGAGGGGTTTTGTTTTACGTAGTTGGTCTAGTCGGATCGGGAATAAATAGGTTATATAATATATATACTCTAAAACGAAAGGTTGTTTTCTAGTGGATGCCCTAGCCCACTGTGTAGCCTACTAATTTACCTCGATTCTCACTTTGTCTACTTCGTAGACGCCCTGGACACTCTTGACTTTGGGCTGGAGTATAGCCTAAACGATTGCTTTGATACTGCCAATCTATCTTAATGGTTCCTCTAACGACTCTAAGGTAATTAATCTACTTTGATCGTTCCTTTTAGGATCTAAGCAAGCTGCCATCCCTCAGCTACCAAATTGTCTAAATGGGCAGTAAAGCAATTCAATCCATCGGAGAGATGAAAAAAACCGCTCACTCCACCCGTTTCGCATTGAACAATTGGTGCCCCACACATCCCTTCGCATATAGTATTATTAACTGCCCCAAACATTGCATCAACCGAATATGCCTGCCATTCTCTAAACTCGATTTCGGGATGTCCAGCCGGTCGTTTAGGCTTCAAGAAACGCCTTCCATATGTTAAAAGACTAACAAGACCCGAGCACATTCCATCAACCTCAGACCAAGACCCTTGTTTGATCTCAGAGCCTTCTAAAAGCACCCGAGGGGTCTCGGCTTGAAAGTAGCAAGTATTTGTAAACTTTTCAGAGGCAGTAGGCGTAAGTTCAACCAGAGCTATATCAAGCTCCGGTCTAGCATCGATAATATCGCCGATCTTGTCCTCGTCTGCAAATGGATGATACACTTCCTGAGAAATTAAGAACCCATGGTAAGAAACAGTAAGCACCTCTTGTCCATCAAATCGCCGAAGTTTGACCCCTGCAGATGTTGCAGCGTTCATACCGTCGACATGTGAACCTGGTATACCAAAGCCACACTCTAGTCTGCATCCTGGGCTGAGGTACGATGATTGCCGGAGATAGTTTTGACCATCTTGTGGCATTGGCCCCAGATTCATCGGGGGGTGCTGCGCAGGATCGACGCGGCGCACACGTGTCATATTCTTCATTGACTTGTAAAACCGAGCTTCGGCATGATGGTAGAGTGTTGTGCGTCCTGCCACGGTGCCTGGAAGTGACTTGGGCTCATAATTACGACCATCGCCATGTTCAAGCTCAACAATTATCCAATGCGGCATATAAATGATTTCGCGCACATTTGCCATAGGCTGTAATGCCGTAAGGAGGGCGGTGTTCTGCTCTTTGGTAGGAAAGGTCATAATTGGCCACTGAAGAGCAGGGCATGGGTCTGGAACTCGAGGATTAGGATAAGGACACTGTGGGATGGGTTCCCAGTGCTCTTCTCCGATACCGATAAACATGACTGGCATACATCCAACTGTGAGAGGTACGGGCCGTGGTGGGTTAGCTGTCTCGATCCACAGGTACCACCCCGACGATCCAACCTGACCATCTCCAAAGTTGTCGCGAAGCCACCCCAACTCATTGCCCTTTGGCATACGATATTCTCGGTTCTTCTCATCCCATAGGTTGAAGGGGGCTTTGTCGTTCATATGCCTTGCGCCCCAGCTCTCAGCATTCTCCCACCTCTTTGGTTCAGGGTGTGCATGAGAGAGCGTGAGAGTCGCGTGTTGCTCTGATGGTCGAGATCGGAGCGGACTCGTTGGAGCGTTAGTGTAAATATCAATGTACGGCGAATTGGCTTGAATGCGCTGTACCTGCGGTGACAGGCGGACCAGACTCATCGTGCAGTTGTGTGAGAGTTCAAGGCAAAAGATTACAGAGGCAGCGTAGCACATATAGGGCAGGGTTTGTCACCGACTGCTAGGGTAGTGGTAACACTACTTAAGCGCCCGCACTAGTAATACCGCCCATACTAGTAGAAGACCTTACCCTATTATATTAAAAAATATTAATATAATTGCCTGTCCGGTATAAGGACTAATGTTAACTTTTATTACGTCACGCGTTTATTACGTAATACGAAACACTTTTAAAATAAGCGATTTCGACCAAATTTAATCGAGGTGCCCAAATTCGGCGATTTGATTGGTCTTTTAAGAAAGTGCGCGGCACGTGACGCTAGAAAGGAACATTAAAACTTCGCAATTATAATTACGTTTATAATTTTTATTTATTAATTAATTCAAATAGTAGTTTAGGTTCTAATATTAAAATTCAATGTCTTTTAAGTTTTATTGTATTGAATATTTATACTTTAGGTCTAAGCACTTTTAGTTATAAAATAAACAAATAGGATACGTTATTTTGCAGTATATTAAAGTGTAATAATTTACACGAAATACTCTGAAGTGCAGTATTGTAAGCTAACGTAGTACTCACAATTGTAATACTGCAAATATACTATATTATATAATTTACTTATGATGTTTTATTTACGTGATAATCTTGAAAAGATGCAATTATTCATACAACTAAACTGACTCAGCAAATGCTGGTTCCTCTATCAATAGGCTGGTATTTCCCCCTATACAATCTCCTTTTTACGATATGAAACAAAACTTTGTAATGTTGGGGAAAGATGTTTATTGAAAGAGGTTAGTAGAGGTGTTGCGATATTTGCAACAGAAACAAATGAGAGTAAAGGACGATTAATTACTGAAAGCAAGAGCAGGAATATGACTGAGCATGGGGAAGAAGAGCCTGAGTAGGGGGGTGAAGCGAGAGTGAGTAGTGCCTGAGCAGAGCGCTGGAGGCAAAATTGGTAAATTGTCGTCTGAGACTACCAAAGGCATTCCAACAATCGTCGCGAAAATGGCATCATATAACGAGTATGTCCCCTTTTCCCCTCGCTTCGGGGAGAGTGGACGGAAGAAAGAGGGATTCATGAGCAAGGTCAAGGACAAGCTCTTGCCAAAGGGGCCGGGACCTACACCATCTGAGGTATGTTGTGCCAAGGAGGAGCAAAGAGAGGGATGAAGGAAGTAGTATGATTTGATGCTGATTTGGGTGCACGATAGGATTTCTCGACGAGAGATGCTGCAAACCATGCGCATCATGCATCGCATGCTGGGAATGATTTGAGGAGTGCCTGGCAAATGCGGATTTGAACGAGGAGTGAATGGACTGGGTGATGAAGGACGGACAATCTTTTGGAGCAATCGAAGGCATGAAGTACTTTCGGATATCCATGTATACATAAGGGATGAGGAATGAAAATAATTATGTCTTGAATGCTATTTGAAATAGCTGAGAAGGATGAGTGGTATCAAGAGTGCAACTCATGTACGACGAGCCTTGCGTCGTCCATGCTTGATGCTGAGAAAGTATATGACATCCTCAAGGATCCTTAACTGTGACGCAAGGATAAGGGATTGAGGGCAATTGAAGAAAGGCCAGAGAATTTTGTATTTTGTGAGGTTGAGAACATTTGCCAGCTCCCAAGTGGGAGCCGAGGCCTTTTTGGTTTCTCACCATCGCGAGGTTGCGAGCTTCTTCATTTCTTCAACACGAAACTTTGATTGTCAGCACTACTTTCAGACCAATGAAACAACGACTGGGTATTTCGGAAAAATATCGAGCTTCCCTTCGTGCTAGTTGCACGAAGCTACCCCGCGTTAAAGCCAGTAAGTGGCGTCGGATTTATCGGAGTTGCGATCTCCTCCCCGAGCCTCAGTGGCCAAACGAGGCCTTGGTAGAGAACACTAACAAAAGCCTGTTATAAGTACTTTTCTTTACCTCTTTTACATATCAAGATCATTTTGACGTCTTTTTGCTTCAAAATTGCGTTTTGTAATTCTGTTTGGTCGGGGAGAACACGCATGCTCAATGTTTTGATATCGTGAGACTTCCAATTCGAGACCACAATCCACTCCTCCCAGCATGTCAAAACTAGTGAACTATCCAGTTGCTCTGCCTACTACTTATTTGCCAGAAGATGTCAATGCGATTTCCGCCGCCCACGAATTTGCCAAAGAGTTAGACAATCTCGAAGAAAGAAATTTCGTGAAAGATGCCTTATGGCGAGACATCTTCGCCCTAACCGGCACCCTCCGAACCTTCTACTCCTCCCATTCAATCTTTTCTGCTTGGTCCCATCTCTCTAACTCCCGAAAAGTTCATTCTTTCAAATTAGAAGAGGAGGGAGTGAGAGTGGTGAGATTACCGCAAGGAAGTGTTTGGGTTGAAGCTAGGTTTAGTTTTGAGTGTGAGGCCGTTCCTGAGACGAGGTGTACTGCCATTGTTAGTCTAGTGAGGAGTGAGGGTGGGAAGGGAGATGGTGAGTGGAAGATTTGGGTGATGAGGACTGTTTTGGAGGGTTTGAAAGGTCAGCCAAGCGTTGATGAGCTTGAGCCAGTTGAAGGGAGAGAGAAGTTAACGAATGGGCATATGAATGGGCATGACGAGGAGAAGCAGTTTGAGTGTGTGGTTATTGGTGGTGGGTTGGCGGGACTGAGTACGGGTGGGCGATTGAAGGCTCTTGGAGTGAAGTATGTAGTGGTGGACAAGAATGAGAATGTGGGGGATAATTGGAAGTTGAGATATGGGTCAGCAAGATGTGAGTTGCTTTGCTTCTTATGATGTTGGTATAAGTTCTGATTAAATAGTGCACACGAATCGGGAGTATGGTAAGTAGATTCGAAGTTGACTCTTGCTTTGTGTGCTGATTTCGCGGAGGTCATTTACCATTTGAAAGGACATTTGGACCGGAGTATCAGGAATACCTGACGAAAGATGATTTGGCGAAGGGTTACTCGAAGTGGGTAAAGAAGTTCGACATTGTGGGACAACCTTAATCCCTCATTATCTACATTTGAGCTGATAGCAACTACCAAGAACATTTGGCAAGGAGTGAGTATCGAGTCAGGGACTTGGGACGAGTTACGACAGCTTTGGACTTTGAATCTTCGAACAGGAGCCGAAGGACGCTCGATCACTACTGAATTTGTTGTTTTAGCAGGCGGAGCAGGTGGCCAGGTGCCTGTCTCCCCTCCACCTTACCAAGATAGAGTAAGTTGGCACACTTGTAGGGGCATTCTTGCTTTGCTAAGCTCCCGTTTAGGAATTGTTTGAAGGGACTATAATGCATTCAGCAGAATACACCGAGCCCTCAAAATGGAAAGGAAAGCATGGCGTAGTTATTGGAACAGCCAACACAGCACACGATGTAACAGAAGATATGGTAGACGCGGGTCTCTCATCCGTAACAATGATCCAACGCTCTCGAACATGTAATTTCACCCTCCCCCTCCCCCTTTCCCTTTCCCTTTCTCACACTGCCACTAACAACCCCCAAGACGTCCTCCCAGCAGAACACTACTTCAAAATCACCGCCCTGAACTACAACGCCAACAACCCCACCCACGAAGCCGACCGCTCCACTTTAACCTCACCTTTCGCAGTCGCCGAACTAATGTCCTGCGCCACACTCCACGACATGGCATCCAAAGAACCAGAACGTTTCGATGCCCTGGAACGCGTTGGGTTTAAAGCAGAGCGGTATGGGAACATACAAGAAAACATCCTCGTTAAGCTAGGAGGGCATTATATGGATGTTGGTGCTTCGGCCAAGATAGCTAAAGGCTTGATCAAGGTCAAGAGTGATGCTTTACCGGTGAAATATGTGAAAGATGGACTCATTTTCAGTAATGGAACACATCTCAAAGCCGATGTTATTGTCTTCGCTACTGGATTCGTGGGGAATATGCGGAGGCAGGTAGAGCAGATGTTTGGAACCAAAGTCGGAGATCGGGTTGGAGATTTTTGGGGATTGGATGAGGAAGGCGAGTTGAAAGGGGCTTTCAAGCCGGGTGGTCGTAAGTTCTCGGAGTCTCCCCCCAGATATTTTTGAATAGTGAAGGGGAAAGGCTTGGTTTGGTTGGCGCTGATGATGTGTAGATCCAGCGATTTGGTTGCATGGAGGGACCATTGGACAGGGAAGGTATTACTCGAGGTTTATTGCGTTGCAGATAAAGGCGAGGCTGTTGGGGGCTCCGTTGCCGTTGTATGAGAAGACGCCGTATGAAGAAAAGAAGATAGAGAATTGAGCATGAAACATGCAACAGTCACTGTTCATTTGCCCTTCATGCCGCCGTCGATCGTAGCTCTCATCCTATTCCAAAGCCCTTGAGCTCCATCATGATAGTAGCTATTGCTCCAAGCAATCCCTCGTACCCTAATCCTCTCGATCCAACTCCCATCCTTGAGGCACATGGCCCGAATTACTCTTGCTTCAGTACACTGTGTTTTGCTGCCCATCACAAGTGTTGGGCCCAGCTTTGAACTACCCGTGGCCCTCGGAGCTGAGTTTGTTGAGGTGCACTCCTTCACACATTCACTATCACCTTCGATCTCAGAGCGTTCGCCCCCAACCAACCACCAAATCGAGCCCAATTCCATCATTATCTCAGCAACAAAAATCCCAATCATCTCTCCCTTGCAGGTCGAGGATCTAAAGACCCTCAAGAACCTTTTCCTCGCTCGAATAAGGAACCGACTTTATAACCGGGTCGTTGTGGAGAGGAGGGCGTTGAGCCTGAATTTTCGCTGCTCCGCATCTTCAACGCTAAATCTTCAACCAGACGTGCAACAAAACTTTCGAATGTCCTTGACTTTTTGGGACTTTTGGGGGCTTTTTCCACCCCGACAATTTTCACCCCATCATTCATCATCCCAGATCCAGATGGATGTCCATTCATGACATCCTCAACCACTCTCTTGACTCCGCCCCCGGCCTCGCATCATCAAACATCCCCGCCCTAATTGCCCTCGCTGTCTCAAGCGGATTCATAGACACCTCCCGGTCTAAATACCACCACCCATATAGTGTCGTCACCACACTCACGGTAGCAGCCATCAACACTACCTCCGCCACTATTAAAAACGGATAAACCACTTCACAAACAAATCTCTCATTCGTCTGCTCCACCTCGAAAACCGTCGGTTTCAGCTTCCATCATTAAACCAACCCTGATTCAACGCATCAGCACTCGCCCAAAACAAAATCTCAGAAAACGGATTCAAGATATCGAGGCTCGGGTCAAACCAAGGGCAGTTACAAGAAGCATTCTGTCCAAAAGAAGGAGGATCCGAATCCAGGAACTGAAAATCGTAATCGTAATAAGTGACAGACATCGTCCCATTTATCAAATCGGTGAATGTGCTCGAGTTATCGTAACTTATTCGATACGTAGTTCAGAAAAAGTTATATCCAAGCCAAGCCAACCCGCCCAAAGGGCCAGAATTAGAACCTTCTTTTGCGTTGGGTTTATCGCCTTCGTAGGGCGTGGGGCGGAAGTTCGTGATAGGGAGGGATTTTTCGTTGGTGAGGATGGTGGTGTTGATTATTTTTATGGGGAAGGAGACTGTTCCGGCTGAGATGTTGCAGGTTTTGGTGATGAGGTTGGCGTTGCAGTTTAAGGGGTCGACGTGGCCGATGAATGTTATTGTCATTTGGAGCATGGGATCGCTGGCAGCGTCAAGGGTTCGAGTGTAGTTGGTTGAGAGGCCGTAGAAGGAGTTATTTGCTCCTTGCCAGGCTAGGGGGACGATGGTGGTGGCATTGGAGTATGTCTATGAGATTCCGACGCTGGGGACGAGCCGATGCATGTTCCGTCGCATGCGAAGCCTGGCTTGTCGAGGGCAGTTGGATTCTCGTTGAGTGACCATCTCTGGACGACGGCGGAAAACTCATCGTAGACGCCTATGCTGCCGAAGAATTTACTGTAATTGTAGCCAGTGTAATTGTCAGGAATCTTTGGTACAATGAGAAAATTCTTCAGCACATTGCTACCGATACTCGCAGACGCCACGCCGGAGGACTTTTGTAGTAGAGTGTAGATGACCCCTGCCATGGCTGTCAAGGTCGAGGCTACAGCAATCCTATTCGTGTTCTTGAAGCTATGTCGAACCATGGAGTATGCACCTCCACCCATTGGGCTGTAGGACCAGATGGAATGCAAACTATTCGCTTCGATCTCATTATGCGCTTTCTGCCACCTGAGAAGAGAGTTTTGGAGTCAGCCTTGGTCACAGGATGCGAGTAAATGTAGGGTAACACCCATGTTTTAAGACGCTGGGGACAACCAGGAACAAGAAGCCAATCTTCAAGAACAAGCTACATACCAAGTGATTGCAACACCACTAGGCAGCGAAACTACAAGTGAAGCAGTAGCTATAGAACTAAGAACACCAAGCACAACGTGAGGTTGAAGATCCCAAGCAGCAATCTGCCCGTTCGACATCCCAACAATTATTGCTGAAGCGAAGAGACATAGCATAGCAAGTGTAATGGCAGACACGGCAACACAAGGAATGTGATTTAACAATTGAAATCTGGTAAAAGATCGTACAGACGTAGGCATATCTTCAATCGTGACGAAAATCGGAGACTTTTGAATAGTACCGAGTGTACCAGGCTTGTCCATGTCTAGCGAGGAGTACCAAATCTCTGGAATGAAGCTAACGAACACATACGAGAAGAAGCGAGTGCGACGAAGGATATATCATCTCAGAATTTGCCGCCATCCTACAATTGAACAGTCCGCATAGCCAGCGCTTCAATTATCTGCCAGCAATATACAGCCGTGGGCGAATCCGGGTCGTACCAAACTTGAGACGGTATTCTTACTATGATGATACGGTAAGCTGCATATATACCCTCGTCTGTGCTGGTTGGAAGAATTCAGGCTCAATGCCTTGACAGCGACACGGTAAGGGGAGACATGTGATGGACAATCAAGATCCTAGAACTTACTGTTGCTTTCACTATAAATACAACGAGTGAGTACTTATTCTCGGGGCTTAGAAATGCAGTAATAGCAAGATTCCATTTTGCAGCTGAAGAACCAACATTGCCACAAAAGGTGGCCGCCTCGTAGGTCGCTATATATAGCTCCATCAATATATTTCAGAAGTTAGAAACTACTCGGGACATTCATGTAAACTCTTTCCCGGCGCTGCCACGAGAGCACCGACTTACTTCGTCAGCAGAGAGACTGACAAGTTGTGCGATAAACCATGACAAAATATGATGAAAGGTTCAAATGTTCGTGGACAGCATAGAACTCCAAACAACAGCTTTGAAAAACCAAAGAAGCTCCAGTCAAAAGCGGTTTATGGCACTTGCCGAGGTCAGGACATATGGAGGTTCGGAAGTCCCAGCCGAGAAAAGAGAATCAAGTACCAACGATTGTGCTTCACTTGACAGGACATCAACACACCGTGAAAATAAATGTATTCCGCTCACTCTATCCACAATAGTGGCCTCCACCCAGAACGCCCTGCCTCCCTCGCCGCAGTATATGCACCGACATGACCCAGCAAACGAAAATCCCATGTGTCTTCGTGTCCCAGTCTCATCATCTCATCTCATTTCGTCCCAGCTCATCAAGCACTAACAGCTTCTGCTTGTGCAACAAGTCTTTCTCTCCACCCATTACACACTTCCTCGAATCCACCAACGACATCTCCACAAACGCCGGCACATTCTCTTGTTCGTAATCTTTCGCTCCAGTTATGTCGCGTCAGCCATCTTTCTCCTTCTTCCCTGGCATCCTCCTCTTTCCTCATTTCAGCTACTAGTTCTCTTGCACTCTTCAAGCGCCTTGTTGCTGTGGTTGTTGTTTGTCGTGACATATGTAGGGTATCCGATAGGTAGTTCAATGTTTGAACCAAGTCTGCCGTCGAGCTATGCAGTGCAGTCAGGGAGTTGAACGCTGCAGCTGTTGGTCGAGGCATCGTTTCGCCAATAGTGACGAGCAGGGGCATTAGGTCGTCAATGAAGTCGTCGTCTGGGGGGAGAGTCAAAGGTGAGAATAGAGGGTAAGAGAGGGATTGCAGCAGTCGAGTTTGGTGGAGCAGATGTGTCGCTAAGGCTGAGTGTGCTGTTACGAGTCTGTAGAATATTAGCATGTATGTTTAAGAACTCAAGGAAGGAGCATACCTCGTAGCCCCGCCCTCAACACCAGACTGCCCACCTAAATCCTTCAACCCATCAATGACCCTCTTTACAACCTCATCCCTCTCTGACCCATTATTCTCCGTCCCTCTCCTCGCCAAACTCTCCACCATATCCATCCTGGCCACCAACCCCGGCGGCATACCCGGCGATTCCAAATCCGAATCTCCCCCATAATCACTCCCATCATAGTCGCTGCGCTGCCTCCTATGGCCCCTCCCCATCATCTGCGCCGGCGGTGTAAGATTCGCAGATTTAAGCGGTGCTTGTATCGGTGAAGACGTAACATCCACACCACTATCCCTCTGTGGCCCTCCCTCTCCCTCTCCCTCTTCCTTCACTTCCTGGAAATTCATATCCGGCTCCTCGTAGTCATCATCATCTTCTTCTCCTCCATCTCCCCACGCATCTGCCAGCTCATCCGCAAGATTACCCAGCCCATTTGAGGCAGCTCCTGGTCCCCCACTACTGAATACATCTTGCCCGATCGAATCCGTGCGGTTGAGGCTCAGTCGATTTGGGGTTGTGGGACTTTGTATAGAGGCTTTGGAGTGTCTGCGAGGGGAGTCGGTATAAGAGAGGGGCGTAGCGAACGAGAGGTCGATCCCCGACGACGGATGTCTGCTATGCTTCGGTGTCCTCGGTGACGACGGCATCCTGTCTCTTCCCAACTTTCCCTTTCCTCCCAATACCGCTCAAGCCCCTTGTCCCAGCTGACCACAATCCTCCGTCTATTCCGTTCGTTGTTCTAATATCCTAGCAAGTCTGCAAAATAGAGAGCAAAATGCACAGCTCAGGAACAGCGTAAATACACGTAGCAAAGCGCGCCGATGATGAAAAGAAGGAAGGTTCTGTTGTTCTGGTCGTGGGCGGCGTCGACGTGGAGACGGTGCAGGGTTCAGCGATTTTATTGTGTTGATGGCATATTAGACAGGTGCTGGTCAATATCGAAGCCTCGTGTATCTCGCGATTGGCGGTATCGAATACCCCTGTTGACCAGCAAGATTACAGACAATGCGTTGACTCTTTCCAAGTTGGTATTTGCTTTTGGCGGAAACTATATGATGAAATGCAAGTTGTGCAAGGAGAGAAAAGAAAAGGCTCCCCCTGAGGCATACATATTTAGAGGGCGTTTTTGTTTGTGACGTGTGTTTGGGTTGCGGTGAGTCCTTGCTAATCTAGAAATCTGGGGCTGGGATGAAGCTCGGTTCAGAAATTCTTCACTATCAGACTATCTCTCGGTATCACAACCACAACTCAATGTCCCACCATCACCAAAACAATCTAAACCCCTCCACCTCCAATTTTGTTTGCAACAATCGCAATCCCTTGATTCTACTCATCTAGAGCAACCCCGCAATCATGACCTCCCTCCGCCCCTTCCACGCAATCGACGTCTTCAAATTCAACCCCACCAACCTCGACCCCCTCACCGAAACCTACGACCTAAACTTCTACCTCTCCTACCTCGCGCGCTGGCCACATCTATTCACCGTCGCCCTCTCCCCCTCGCAATCAATCGACGCCTACATAATGGGAAAACTCGAATCCTCCCCCTCTTACTACATAACCTCCCCACACTACCTCCCCTTCCACGCCCACATAACCGCCCTCACGGTATCCCCTTCCTCCAGACGTCTCGGCCTAGCCCGAACCCTCTCATCCTCTCTCGAACAAGCTGGCGATGAATACGATGCGTGGTTTGTGGATCTGTTTGTCAGGAAGAGTAATAGGATTGCGCAAGCGTTGTATAAGGGGATGGGGTATCAGGTCTTTAGGGTGGTGAAGGGGTATTATAGTGATGATCCTAACGATCCGGACGCAGACGGGGAGGACGCTTGGGATATGAGGAAGAGGTTGAGGAGGGATGGGGAGGGGAAGCATGTTAGGAGTGATGGGGAGAAGTATGAGGTTATGCCGGAGGATGTGTGGTGAGCCAGGTGGTTAGGAGGACGAGAAACGCATTTTTGGAAAATGGAATGACGCCGAGGGTTGGGTTCACGACGATGACATCCTGGGATGGTGTCAGTGTTCACCGCCACAAGACTGTTTGGAGACAAGACGTCAAATTGTCTAGAATGGCCTGTGCTACGATCACGCCCGAGATTCAGCTTCGAGAGGCAGTTTGGGGGAATGGCTTAGATATATTCTGCGATCTAGTCACGAGCCAGAAGGGCTGACGATTCGATGCTATTCATTCTACTACTCAATCGACAGACTTAGGGTCAAAATCTTGGGCCAGGCAGGTATACAGAAGCAAAGCAGTCGCCAATCTGAAGAACAAGAAGCCGTAACAGAACAACAGTTCCAATTTCGATGCCCACGTAGCTCTGACACATACAACTCCGAGGACCCTCAACGAATCAATTCTGGCTCACTAGTCGTAGACCAAGATCCAGCCTTGAGGATCATATCCTCCCTATCGTCGAAGTGAAGAATGATAGTAACACCCATTATACCCATGTTGGAAGTCTGTCTATGATTACACTGAAGGGGGTTTCCGCTCTGTACTTCCAAGACCATTCTCTTCCACGAACACTCATGCCCTTCGACACTTCGTTCGGGAGTGTTGACATTCATCAGAGCCTCTGACGTTGCTTCGCGGCCCACCCTTTCGAACTTTCCTCTCTCAAACTCAGTGCCTGCCTCGACATTCCTCCTTTGAGTGGTCAAGATGTTCAACCGAGCCTTAGACATGACTTTGCGATCCTGCGTCTCAACCCTGCTTTTCGCAGACTTGTCGTTGTAAGTATCCAAGCAAGCCTCTGACATTACCCTGCGATCTTCACTACGATCCTGATTGTCTGTTGGTCTCTTCTCAAGCATATTATCGTCCAATCTGTGCCCTTTCAAAGCCAGGTCGTTTTCACAAGGCGAGCTTGGCCTCTTGTCCACCAACCTCAGTCTCCATTTCCTCGTGCTGTCGGTGCTCACAGCTCTACTACTCATTCTCGACTCTCGCATCAAAGGGGTTGACTTCCTATTTCCCTCTTCAAACTTTTCTTCTCCGTGCTCTAGGTTTCGTGCACGGGAAGTAACGGCCCCTAAGAGAGCAGCCTGTATTTGCTCATCTCGATCCCTGCGGCTGTCTCGCAGCTCCTCTTGATGTTGTAGTAGCTTCTGAGTCAACTTTGGTACCGAGTTCTTCTTGCGCGGCTGGAAGAGTGCCGATAGCCTTCTTGAAGCTCTCCTAGATCCAGGAGGGGAAATTTTCATTCGTGACGAACTGCGCGTATTTCCCTTGGATGATATGCTTCGCTTCTCATTTACTGCTGAGTTTTTCCTTGACGGAATTTTCGAGCTATCCTGATAGTCTTTCCGAGCATAATCTTTACTATTCTCAGTGTAGCTGGACGACCACAGTTTTTCCTTCTGCTCATTTTTCGCGTCTTGGTTAAACACACCCCAAGTGCTGGTAGGAGGGGGTGTTGTGATCTTTCTCAACGAAGCAAATGGGTCCGGAGCCTTTTCCTGGAGGACATCATCAGTTGGGTCATATTTAAACGCCTTTAAAAGCGAGCTTCTGGGTATAGTGACCCAGGGTGGTGGAGTTGGTGGTTTCTTTGCCTTTTGGATAAAGGTCGACCTTTTTCTGACAGGAAAGTTAGGCAGTTTTTCTAGGGAAGGGCCTGTTGACAAGATCTGTTTTGGCGAACCATTTTGTGCTGGACTCCGTTCTATGAAGTGTTCGACAATTGAACTTTGAGGACGTGGCGGTACAGTGATGGAAGGTCGTGATGGTATGGATGCTTTTCGAGGTGTTGATAGCGGTCGGATATGAAGATCGAGAAGTGTAGCTTCTCTTTGTGGCGTATGATGCTGGTGAACTATAGCTTTGTGGTCTTTATGGGTGCAGCACCTGACATTGTGATGCGTGCTTTGGCATGCTGCACACTGGCAATCCTCCACACAATGTTGGCATTCGCCAACAAGTTCTGCCCCAGAAAAGCTTCCGTGACGAACATGACCAGTTCGTGGATAGCCATAGCACTCGACAAACTCTGGTACATAACTCTCACGCGTTTTCTCCTGCTGATGATCATGAAAATGTTTAGGCCTGTATGAAACTTGTGATTGCGGTATTGAAAAATATGAGTGTGAATGCGATGGCGGGTTTGAAGAATGTGTGTGTAAATGAGTGTGGTTATGCATCTCTTCTTCAACGTGGCTTGTATCTGCCACATAACCATTCTCGGTTTTTTCACGGGTATACCGCTTCTCTTTCTCTTTCGTTCGCGAGACTGCATGACGTTTGGCTCGATGCTCGCAATGAGTAGTAAGACAATCAGTTCTTTCGCAGCGAAATGAGGTTGATGATGAGGATGAGTGGTTACTCCGTTGATTTTGCTGCCGGAGGTGATTCTTTTGATGATGTTGGGTACTCTGATGACGATCTCTTCCAGTATCAAAAGGGAACAAAGCGATTGACTGTTTCTTGGCGGTCGAATCTGCGATCATGAATGGCGAATCCTTCACACTTGTCTTCACTTGAGTCTCAGGTCGGTCAGGAGCAGCCTTTTGAGAGACTTCGGGAACTGTCTTTGGCGGATGTGATGCTTGAGATGGTTCGATAGTAGGTACCAACTCGGGATGGAAGTCTGGGAAGTTAGTTGGCGGACTTGACCTTTTCCGTGGCTGTAGGACATGCTCCTCCTTTTTTGCTTGGATTACACTTGGCCTGGGTCTGACTGTTGTCTCTTTAACAGGTTCGATGTCAACAGCTTCATATTCTCTTGGCGACATACGAGAAGGTTGGTTCTCCAGCCCTTTGCCCTTGGAGAATCTCCCAGAATATAGAAGGCTTGGTTCTTTTCGCGTGACAGGCTGAGGCGATTGAGCATCGCATATGGAACAGAGTCGATGACTACACCTCCAGCACTTCACTGATGGGCTGCTATTTACCCAGGAGCAGAGGTGACAGAATCTGTGTGGTCGAGTGGGGCGTGGAGTGTCTTCGGCATCACGAGACGACTCTTTCGATGATGCTAACCCAGCTGGCCGCTCTATGCCATAATCGTCGAAAAGGTCTCTCACGCTCTGGCGGCGGATTGTGGAAGCTGTAGCGAATGAAGCTTCTGATTTCAAGGTATTTGCTTCGTTTGACTTGAAATTTCGACGAAATCTGCTCGGATCGTCCTCCTGGGGAGGTCGAGGGAAGATGGTAGCTTCTGCAACGATGTGACTATGGTATGCAAGAAGCTCGCTCCGATTGCCATCCATGTCGTTGTTGTCATTCTTCCGGCCCATACTTCTAGATGATTTACTCCGTGACAGACTACCCCAAGGTGCCACTGCGTCATACTGCGACCTTTCACGTGTTGTTGGAGCAATTGTTCCGTTGATGCCCGGTGATTTTGAATATCTGATCCTGTTATCTGCCAACCCATGCTCTTCGACGTGGCTCTTGCGAGGAATGTTGAGACCGAGGAAAGAATGTGATGTGTCTGTTCTTGCATCTTCAAAAGGCTGTCCACTCTGGACAGCCGGTGGTCCAAACCGATTTGTCAGACGGCGACCAAAGCCAGTACGAGAATTCTCGCGGCGACGACTGGATGGGGTAGCAACCTGGGGAGGAAGGGGAGGAGGCCCTGTGTTACCTGTCCTTTGCAGGCTCTGAAGAAATTGCACGCGCGAAGCCACAGTACCTGGAGGAGCACCATTCTGAGCTCTTGGAGGATCAGAACGTGAGACTTGGGCGGCGTTAGGTTCGTAATATGGCGTGCGTGCCGATGATGACGGCGGTCGTGTGTTCTTCATTGCCGGAAATGATGGTTGCAACCTCGTTGAGACATCGATTCTTGGTCAAACATAAAAGAATAATAACGAAGAATACTACAAACACTAATAATGAGTGATAAGCATCAAGCTCATCGAGCAGCTATGTTCGATGAGGGCAGGTGTGTTGTAATAACAGCTCGTGAAAATACAATGATAGATAGGTACACTAGTTGACCAAAAGGGAAGGAGCGACCAAGGGGCCTCGGAACGAAGTGGTTTCTGCTATTTGTGCTTTTCCATAAAATGCATTTAAGAAACAGTGATGTACATAGCCGCTCCTCTATAAGTTTGTCGTGCTTCGTTAGAATCTAGGATGCACTTTTACTTGAGAACAGCTTGCAAGCTCTCCAACACCTGTCTCGTTATTAGAACCTGTTTAACTTGCCTTTTCGAATATAACTCACCTCAAGCTCAATCTTCGCCTCAGCAATATCCTGTTCACTTCCACTTCCACCTACAATCTTTTGTGCCTCCGAGATTTGTGAGCGAACATTCTCGAGGCTGAAATCCTCCAATGGGAAACCCTCCACAGCGTTGATGCTTAATTCCGAGTTTGGCTGAACAATGGCGAATCCCCCAGAGACTACAAATATGTATTTAGCTTCGAACATGCTGGAAAGCTTGGAGCTGCATACGGAAGAACTGCTTGCTTCCACCACTCTCCTCAATCACCTCCACAAGACCAGGCTTCAGCTGTTCGATCGATGGAACGTGGTTGGCGAGGACACCCATTTCACCAGACTCTGCGGGAATGTTGACTTGGACAACATCTTGGGACTTGTAGACAGACTGTCGATACCTGATCAGCGAACGTATTCCGGAGCGAATCCTTCCGGCTTCTCAATTGCATGCTATCACCCAATTCGATTCCCTGAATTCCACCCTTCTTGTATTCGGATTGTTTTCGACGTACCTGATGTGGCAGGGCCAAGCTCAACTTAATCTAGAAGTTGTCAGTAAGGAACCGCAAATTCTGTTGCAAGGTACCGACCTTATCCGACACAGCTTCAGCGTATCCTCTGCGCTGGAGAGGCGCCTTGATAGCTGCAGGGCGCACTCGCAGAGCTGCGCGAGCAATACGGAGGGAGTTCATGATGGGTTGAGGTATCAATTGGAAATGGCGTTGTTGACTCGTCGGGAGAGCTTTGAGTTGAGGTTCATGGCTCGGCTCTCATTTTCGTTAGCGCCAAGTATCACGTGAAGAGCTGCTCTCAACCTGCGATCTTGGGGCTCAACATCCCATTAGACAGTCCGATATTTAACTTTCATCTTACAGACCAATCTGCAGACTCCGATGAAAAGTTTCAAGGAATGAACAAACCTAAATCGATCAGCTGATCTACCCTAATATTTGAGGCATTCATTTAACTGTTCTGGCTTTTGTTTCTTGCCATAGATTGCGATCGACGTGTTTGCTGACTCGCCGTACTGCTATAAATATTATGCGCTCTTGGCTGTTTCACGTTGCCATTGCATTCATCCCAGGCGCCTCTGCACTGCCATACTATTCTTACGCCCTCTTCTCCTCGAGGAAAACTTCCAAATCTTGTCGCACCCGATCTTGAGGTTCATCGGCCTCGCCTTTTTGCAGCATTACAGTTACACTACAGCACGTACCGGCAAGTGCGAATCAAGCATCCCGAGAAAACGCCATCCCTTCTAAATCCCTTCGTCCTTCCGACATTTGACTGGAGTAGATTAATCCCTCATGCACCTCCCATCGCCATGCAGATCAACCATGTCGGATACTTGTTGATGCTGCACTGCAGAAGACCGCGTTCCGCATGCGTGGCGTCAGAACCGGGTTCCAGTTTGGCAGGTAGTGCCGTCAAGGCTAGAAACATCGTCGAAGGGAGCTTCACGATCTCCAGCAGAATCCAAGACGTTATTTGACATCACCTCACCGCGTAACTGCTTCTATCCGCTCGCTATTCTAGGACGATTGGGTGAAAACTTGGTCAAGAAGACATCAGCTGCCATTTCCATTTAAGATAACCGCTGCATCTCACAGCTCACTCAGCGTTCACCGCCTCCTAGCCTTTGATACGGGACCTTCATAGATTCGTGCAACACCGAGTCTGGATATGTTAAAAACTGGTGGCGTTGATTGACTGTTCCAAAATAGAGGATTGCATCTCGAATTCTTCCCCCTTATTCTCTATTTCTCTCTAGAAGCTCTCCGACAACGGTCTACTGCGAAGCAAACAAGTCCATGCAGGCCTCGACACGTCAAAATGGTAGAAGAGGGGTCCTCAGAATGTGGGGTACATTTTAGCGGTCAGGATGAAGAATTGAAAACATGTCAGATACAATTTGCAGCTCACTATTGGATGGTATTGAAATCCGGTAAGATCTTAATGATCGTAAGATTCGGAAAGACAAAGCACTTGGAGTAGCTGCATGCTGTACCTCAAGGAGACTGGGGTGAGCAGCACAACACTGCATCTGTGGTGTGGTTCTCCAGCAACTTTGCATGTGATAGAGAGAATCTGGATTGGTGTCGCGTTGACACTGTGGTATGGATGGACGCGATGTCGCTGGTGGTCAGGGACATCTGCTTCTGATATTGATACTGGAAATTTTATGCCCCCACGTCCAAGAATTATGGTTCAGAGGGGACCCGCTTGGCAGGCAGTGTGTCGTAATTAGCATTATTCAGGGTGCGCTCGGTGCGCAGAAGGGCATCGCAGATCGCAAGCGATCGCTGAGGATGTTCATTTCCCTTTGCCGCGAATGGCCGTAAGAATTCCGTCTGCACTCACGATGCGGTTGTCTGATTACTTGTACGTAGTACATTGGGAGGCAAGATGCACGAGAGACTTTCCGGCAAGGAAGGGCAAGGAAACGAGACGGTGAGACAGCGAGACAGCGAGACAGCGAGACACCGAGGGAAAGCGGTGTTTCATAGATGGAAATATCAGATAGGGGCGTACAATTTCTATGCTGTTGTGGATTACAGTGCTGCTTCCGGGCCGCGTGTGAACCGCCAAGTGCTGTATGCGGATGCCGATGTACAAAGACTCTTTCATCCGAGGAAACGACCGAGATTAGGTGAGCTTTACAGATGAGACGGTGAGTTTTCAGTGGATATGCTTTGTTGTTTGCGATTGGGGGCACCAAAGAAAGGCCTCCGTATGTGGGTGGGCATGAAAATTTGACTGCCTCTGCCTCTTCCTCTTGAATCGCCTCGCCCTTGCCCTCCCCTAGCCGCTTGATCCAGCATCAAGCTTTTCTTCGCGCCGCCTCCCACACAAACTCGCATTCTTCTCCCCTCCCCTCCCACTTCCACTTCTTCCCGACAACAGAAACATCTCATCTCATCAGCAACCTCGGAGTGCTCGTACAAAGACGAGAGGGAGTTGCAGTGCCGGGCGCGCCTTGACTGTCTCGTACAGGCCAAGCAACCAAGCAGTCTTGTTCTTCGGCTATACCCTTCGTAATTTGTCAGAGAGAGGATCCTGATCTCAGCCCGGCGCAGAACGTCACTATTTCCGACTGCGCAGCACAGCACTCAAAACTCAACCACCTACAACTTCACACATCACACTGCCAAGCTCGTCGATCGCCCGCAACGACATATCTTCTTCCTCTTTGCTTCCCGCAAAGTAACACTTGGATATTTTCGCCAATACTCCGAAATGTGTTCCGCGTTATAGCACAACGCGGTCCCTAGGGACTAATCTCCAAAGGTTCTTGCTCAGCGCTGCCTCTCCAGAGGGGTTTCTGGCAAAGATACATATTCGTGTACTCCCGCGTCAATTGTTTTGATCAGTCCCGAATAACTCAGAGTCTCTAGAGGCTCAAACTCACTTCACCTCGACTTTCACGTCGCGTTTGCGACCCCTCCTTACCTATCGCCACCCTCCACGACACCATCTCCTCGATATACACTTTTAATTACAATCTTACGATTGACCACTCGATTCTTCCGCGAGGGTTTCTTATTCACCATACACGATCATTCACACTATGAACCATCATTTCGATCCCACCTACGAAATGGGGCTCCAAGATTTCTTCACATGGCGGTCTCCGACCGTTGCCACTGCTACGCCAGCAGATGCAGACGAAGAGCTGCCTGCAGACGTCGATGAACCTCCGGATCATCGTCTACCTCACGAACAAATACATCCAGACTTTCACAAAGCTATCGTTCGTCCTCAAAACGGGCGCGAGGAATCCCTTCTTACCAAGGCCTTCCAGAAAGGTCCCGAATCCGATACTCCCAAGTCCGACATTATATTAACAGCCGACTTGACTCGCCGCCGTTCGATGGTGAGCAATGCTAGCCTAGCATCAACGGCGGAGCTCACCAGTGATGGTGGTTTGACCAGCCCTGCACGTACAAATACACCAAGTCCGCCAATTCCCAGATCTACCTACACGAGCTTTGCTCCATATTCTTTTACGTCGAAACCGACCCTCCCACCGACAACCTTAATCCCCAAGGCCGATCCCGTGGAGCCTGTTCGACCAGAGGTTCTCAGTGTATCGCCAAAGGCGCAACCAGCGATTGAGGCCGTAGTCAAAAAACGGTGTATCACATTCATGTGCGATGGCAAGAAGGGCATGGATTCCAAACCGAAGCCAACAGTCCCAGCGGTTTCCGTACCTGCTCCTGTCACCGAGAAAGCTCCAACTGAAGCTCCTCAGCCACGGAAATCCACCATCAAGTTTGCTTGCGGAGGCCCAAAGCCCTCGGAAAAGGCCTGCAAAGCAGTCACCACAGATATCCCACAAGCTCAGAAGTCAGTCGAGACTCAGAAGCGTGTCGCCGCTAGATCTCCCTCCATTCCCCGAAAGTCTCCCAAGCCAGCATTGTCATCTTCGAAGAGCAATACCTCCACGACTCGACGCACCTCACATAGCCCAGTCGCGGTCCGAGCAAAGCCAAAATATATCATCGCCGACGAGAAGACCCTCCAGTCCTCGGAAGCCACTCGATTCCATGAGTTTGCCAGCGAAGAGCTACAAGACGACGATTGGATTCGCAAGGATGCCGAGATTCCCCGAGACAGAAAGTTGACCATCAACGATACCTTGAAGATGGAGAATGCTATTCGTGCGCTTGGAAACGAGGCCGAGGAAGAGGCGTTGGAGGATGAAGAGGACGATGATGAGGATCAAGACGAAAATGATTCTGATGAGAATGACTCCGATGATGAAGGGGTCGAGGAGTACGAGGATGAGGAAGATGATGTTGACGTTGGCATTGGCGGCTCCGATGATGAAGGGTCTGACGGGAACGAGACTGACAATGAGGCTGGGTTTGCAGAATCCGATGATGAAAGCGATGGCGACGGAGAGTTCTCATTTTGGACACCAGGGCGAAAGGTTCATCACCATCATCATGGAGAAGCCAGCATCTACAGACCTTCCGTTCACCGGGCTGCATCCACCTCTTCGATCGATTCGTTGAACCACATGGAGCCTACCGTCAAGAAGAGGCGATCAAGGGGACTTCCCGTGAAGCTTCGTCCTGGTACCCCAGAACTTCCTGACAGCACCGACTTCGTTTGCGGAACTCTTGATGAAGACCGTCCCCTCGAGGATGCGTATGTCTCCTGCATCGCCGCCAAGAATGCTGCAAAGCATAAACAGACTCCTCAAGATATTGATCCCAGCTTTCCCACTTCGGACATTGAGGATGAGGAGGACGAGAACGATGAAATCGAAGACCCCAACGACAGTGATGAGCATGTCTGGCTGCACGGCAAGTTTGAAGAGTCCGATAACGAGCGCTATGGACGACGCCGCTCAACCACCATGATACGTCGCAAGTCACCTGGACATTCTCCTAGAAGACTTCACTCTCCTCCACCGCCAAAGCAAACCCGACATCGCTCACCTCCACCTCGGAAATTATTTGGTCATTCCCCAAGGCGCCTCCGATCCCCGCCTCCTCCACGACACATTCGTTCCCCACAAGCATCTCCAACATCCAGCAGAGCTATTCCATTCGCAGTTCTGGCAAGCAGACCTGGCTTGACCCATACCAAGTCTCTTCCACGTACTCCAAACGCTTTCTGCCGTCAGTACAACGCATCGCGTTTAGCTGCTGCTAATGGAATGGACGCTGGCGACAACGATGGCTTCCAGCGCGGTGCTATTGATATCGTGAAGGGACTTGAGCAGAAGCGCCAACGACGAAAGGAGAAATTGTATCAGAAAGAATGCAACCGCAAGAAGAAAGGCCACGGTGAACGTAGACCTCAGCCAGGAAAGGGAGCTGAACGTATGAGAGAATTGGGTCTTCTCATGGCCGGCAAGACTGGTCCACGAGATGATCCGTACATGCTGTCTGCTTAGTCTCAGTACAAAGACTTCGGAGACGCGGGCGTTGGGACAGCAAGACTGTTTCCACTCGTCCATTACATACACTTCTATTCATTTGTACATACTTCTTCTAATACCTGTCTATCATCTTGAGATGTGGGCTTGTACATACCACTTTTTTTTTTCCTTATAGTCATCTGGATCATCGTCTAGTCACCAACGCGTGCAGCACATGAATCTCATTGCATCATACCAGGTTGCAAAGGCGGCGATATGAAGTGGTCATTGTTTGGACCCTTTGGGAGCATAGCATAGCATAGCAGCATTAGGGAGGTTTATGGATTCTTTTCGGGTTCTGATCATGACAAGAAAGGCGAGCATTTCGGGTGAGAGAAGGAGGAAGATTGTTTACCAGATATTTGTTCCTGGGCCTGAGATTTTAGTTTCATTCAACGATGCCCATTACCAACACATCATTGTCCAATAATGCTCCTCTCCGCTGAGTGATGTAATGTCTGAAGCAACCTTGAAAAGTTCGGAATCTCGTGCACTTGGAATATTAGCTGCCTTATATCCAACATTACATCCTACAACAAAACTGTAGAAAGAATATCAAAGAACGCTTCGAAGTCTCCTCGGTTTCCGACGAAAACTAGGAAGGGAGCTTCATCACATGTTCAATAAATCATCCCACCTCAAGGGGTATCTCGCGATATTGTGTACTCTGGCATCTTGTAGAACAACACATGGCAACCGAGTTATCCGAATGAACACTCTGTACAAACACGAAACATATAAAACACGTTGCCTCTTGTGACACAAGGTCGATCTGGCCATCCAAAGATTCCCATATTGAACACTTTTGTCGCCTTATCGCCTAATATTTCAGGAAACATCTCTAGATTTAGCGTGAACTTTAGTTGGCAACACCAGATTCGATCTCTCACGTATCCAGAAATTTGACTTTTGCCAACGACAATAAAACCCCACCCTCTTCGCGTACTTGCGCATTCCATAATACTACCTCCAACTGCACATAATCAATCATCAAGATGTGGATCGTCAACTGGTGTAAGTAGCACACTTTTCGCAAGCTTTGTCTAAATCTAGATTCCTGCGGTTTGATAGCAAGCAAGCTGACATGTATCTACCCTACAGTCTGGGACACTCTTGCGTCGCTGGGTCTCTTGAATAAGCACGCTAAACTCCTGTTCCTTGGTCTGGATAATGCCGGAAAGACAACGTTGTTGCATATGTTGAAGGTGCGTTGAGAACGAAGATAAGGCTATAGCTGGCAGAGCTGCGGCTAGGGACAGATTGCTATACACACAAAGGAATACTGGGACAATAGCTGATATAATTTGGTCTGCAGAATGACAGAGTCGCCATCCTCCAGCCTACCCTCCATCCCAGTAAGCCCCCTCCAGGCAGCTCCCTGTGTACGTGCGTATTTACTTACACGCCCTCCAGCATCCGAAGAACTTGCCATTGGCAACGTAAAATTCACTACATTCGATTTGGGTGGACATCAACAAGGTATGCGGACCTACCTCGCTTGAACGAAGGGGGAAATCGGTTAACAGCAGATAGCTCGTCGTCTCTGGAAGGATTATTTCCCAGAAGTCTCCGGTATCGTTTTCCTCGTTGACGCTAAGGACCATGAACGTCTTCCCGAATCAAAGGCTGAGCTTGACGCCCTGTTGAGCATGGAGGAGTTGAGCAAGGTTCCCTTCGTTGTTCTTGGTAACAAGATTGATCACCCGGATGCTGTTAGTGAGGATGAGTTGAGACACCAATTGGGCTTATATCAGACTACGGGCAAGGGCAAGGTTCCTCTTGAGGGTATTAGACCTATTGAGGTTTTCATGTGCTCTGTTGTTATGAGACAGGGTAGGTTCTGCAAGATTTCTAGCTTGAGGGTCATGCTAATAGACATCAGGTTACGGCGAGGCTATCAGATGGTTGTCACAATATGTCTAGATACGAAGATGCGAGGCGAGAACAATGGACGGAGATCTGCATTAGGGGAGAGACTTTTATGGAGAATGTTATGATGGACGGAGTTTATACAGGTTGTTTCCATGCTTTTTGGCACGGGTTGGGAGACTTATGGCTTATGGAGTTTCCCAGTCAAGTCATCTGAACCGGCCAGCATAGCTTGTTTGTACTCAGCATAGTTCTGCGAATCAAGAATTTCTCTCTTTGCAATCTTTCGCTTCCATACCAAAATGTGCCGAGTTCTAGAAGCCACTCGAAGGCTTGCATTCGGCATGCTCCATTGGTGGCTGAAAGACTCCGACACTCACCGCAAGCCTATCTTCTCCTCACGATACACAACATGAATCGCATCTGCCAGATATAACACCCACATGTAACAGTCAAAATCTCTAGTTTGGGAACTCCTGACCTCAAAATTTTCGCCTTGCCTAGGTATCACGGTACGACGTCATGCGATAGTGTCGCGAGCTTCCCCAACAAAGCCTCGACCGCTCCGTCGAAATTCAAAAACTCACTCCACCGCAACTCTAGGCTACCCCAACAGACACAGGCACAAGATGGTGCCTCTGTCCTCTTCTCAAACGATCGCAAACCTACCAACCTAGATCATTCATTGAAGATGGCGGACCTAAGCAAAAGTACCAACGGTCCAGCGCCTTCCAGTGAAGAAGGCTACGACGAGTCCTTACTCCCAGACTACGACCGCGAATTCCTCTCCGATGCAGACCTCCAAGCTTTCGCTTCCGCTTTGTCTGCTCCGGAAACCAGTCCTAGTACCGACGATTTACTCTCCCCTGTAGCAGGAAGTAATGGCTCTCTCGCAAGTCCTCAAATCGGAGGAGGAAGAAGTCCCAGCCATGGACGAGGAAGCATGGATGCTTCCCGACGACCGAGTCAAGATAAAGGAAGAAGAGGGAGTCTGTTCATCACAGCGCAGAATGATTGGGCGCCTGTGAATCCGACTGGGACACGAATTGGGGGAAAGGGCGAGCGGAGGGGAAAAGGGAAGAAAGGACGGAGGAAGAAACATCGCAGCTCAGACGAAACGAGAGAGGGGTATTTATACACGTTGCTTAAATGGCCGTTGTTAGCTACGGTCGTAGCGTGGGTTACGGGGTTGGGGGTTAGTTATTTGTTCACGAGGCTTTATATTTGGCTTTATGAGCATTTTGTGGCGTGGAGGGGGAAGAGGGAACGCTTGAGGAGGAAACTGCAGGAGACGAAGAACTATGGGGATTGGGTGGAGGCGGCGAAGGAGTTGGATACGTTTTTGGGGAATGATAGGTGGAAGACGGTGGATGAGTTTGCGTATTATGATTCTAAAACTGTGAAGAGGGTTTTAGATCAGATTCGGAGGTGTAGGAGGAGGATTGAAGAGGAGGAGAAGGGTAGAGGTGTGGCGAATGGACATGTGGGACCGAGTAAGGCGACGGATGATTTGAAGTCCTTGATTGAGGCGTGTGTGAAAAATAATTTTGTGGGGGTAGAGAATTCGAGGTTGTATTCTCAGACCTACTATGGGACGAAGAATTTGGTTCAGGACTTCATTGACGAGAGTAAGTATTTGAAGGTTATTGAAAGAGGTGTGTGCTAACTTCGAGATTAGTCGAAAGAGGGGTCACAACTTTGGTAAACTCGAAGCAGCTTGAAGCGGAAGAGAAGAGGACTCTGTTCAAGCGAATGCATACCAACTTCGGACGAACAGCTCTGTGCTTGTCTGGTGGAGCTTCTTTCGCATACTACCATTTTGGGGTAGTGAAGGCCTTGCTCGACGCAGACCTGTTGCCAGAGGTCATCACAGGCACTTCAGGTGGGGCTTTAATAGCTGCTCTGGTGGCGACTCGTACGAATGATGAGCTCAAAAAGCTTCTAGTCCCAGCTTTGGCAGGAAGAATCAACGCCTGCTCGGAACCTCTCAGTACTTGGGGTCCGAGATGGTGGAAGACAGGAGCTAGATTCGACTCGCTGGACTGGGCCAAGAGATGTAGTTGGTTCACGAGAGGGAGTATGACTTTCCGTGAGGCCTATGAGAGGACTGGGAGAATTCTGAATGTCTCCTGTGTCCCTGCTGATCCTCACTCCCCAACGTAAGTATCATTGCCTCACGAGTATAAATTATACTAATCTGATTTCAGGATCTTGACCAACTACCTCACAAGTCCAGACTGTGTCATCTGGTCTGCAGTCCTAGCATCAGCAGCAGTCCCGGGTATCTTGAACCCAGTAGTCCTCATGATGAAGACCCGAGAAGGAACACTCGTCCCTTTTTCCTTCGGCCACAGATGGAAAGATGGCAGTCTGCGAACCGACATCCCCCTAAAAGCGCTCAACCTCCACTTCAACGTCAACTTCAGCATCGTCTCCCAAGTAAACCCCCACATCAACCTATTCTTCTTCTCCTCCCGCGGCTCAGTCGGTCAACCCGTCACTCATCGTCGCGGCCGCGGCTGGCGAGGCGGTTTCCTCGGAAGTGCAACAGAGCAATACCTCAAGCTCGATCTCAACAAATGGCTGAAAGTCGTTCGACATCTAGAACTTCTCCCCAGGCCATTAGGTCAAGACTGGAGCGAGATCTGGCTTCAACAATTCTCCGGCACAATCACCATCTGGCCACGTTCTCAAATCTCAGACTTCTGGCGCATCCTTTCCGATCCGAACCCGAAGCAATTAGCTCGCATGCTACACGTGGGACAACAATCCGCGTTCCCTAAACTCAAATTCCTAGCGAATAGAATGAAAGTCGAAAGACTAATAGAAAGAGGTAGACGAGAGACCAGAATGGGCGTTAGGAGAGGTAGTATTGAGAGTATCTTGAGTGAAGATGATATGAGGAGTTTGTTGAGGAAGAGTGAGGAGAATGCGACCGCTACGGATGAGGATACAGATTTGGAGCATACGGATGCTGTTACGACTGGGGATGAGTTTGAAGCCGAGGTTGAGGATGGGGTGGTGGAGAAAGAGGAGTTGTTGAATGAGGTTACGGATGAGGATGATGAACATAAACATGAATAATGATTGTGTGATTATGAGCATTGTATATATGGGTGCTGGGGTGGCATTTTGCGGCGTTTGTACCATAGTTGCGCTGCTAGATGCATTAGGGGTGCATGGCATTAGGAATACAGAACTTGACCATCAAAGCCTTTTGGCACCAGTTTGTTTGGTCACTCGGCGCCGGGGTAGTCTCCCACGGTGCAAATTAAGCGACTCGAAGAACTGCAGAACACGATATGATGCTCGATTGTCTTTAACACTGAAGGTACATTGCAGAAAAGTTGGAAGGCTTCCGACATTATCTGATTGAAATTTTGATGTACAATATACTGAATTGCTCCAAGTACTGTGTTCGTCAGTTTCAGTGGGAATCATTCTCAAGGACACATCTTGAAATTGCGTTGTTTTTAGGGGGGTCTTTTCCATTGCGGTCTGCTATACTCTGATACGCGTTTTCACAACTGCGAAAATGTTTCTGAAATCATCCGTACGGCTTCATGCTCAAAGCAAAAAGCGACTTCTCAATGTCCGTAATGGCCAAGCTGCGACCCTTAGCACCAATGAAAAATATGTTGTCCAAGACTCCAACAGAGTATGGCTAAAAACGCCCAGATATACTAAGGTATAATACGTTGATGGTCTCGAGGGAATCGCTCTAGGCTCAATTGATCTCCAGATGTCCAGACGAGCTCTGGTATATTGAGATTCTCAGCTCGAATGAACCGTCTCTCGAAACGACATCTAAGATTCAGGATATTGTCCAAAGATTCGCTCTTCAATTTCTTCCATTCGCAGAACATAGTGCCCGATTTTGCGTATTGTACGGTCGCGCGGTGAGCAATGCTCATACCTGCATCATCCAATTAGCCATTGACCTCAGCATTGTAGTTCATGGGGTCAGCGAACGATCCAGCTATAAACAGTCGAAAGTCTTTCTCGTCGATCAGGATCGTTAGGGTCTCAAGGCGAAGGAAGGATTCCATGATTCGGTGCAAGTTTTCTCTCGTCCTTAGGGTCCCGGAGTGCTGCGTAAAAATCAGATGCTTCAACTTACTAGCGGTCTCCCAGTTTTGGATTTTGCGCCCCCAGAGTGTGTGGTCGAAGAACCAGCACGCATTAATGTCTGTTGATATGAAGACTGCCCTATCGTTGCGATGCCAACAATGATTGATCAGCTTGTAGACAGGATGTTAGGTACGGCGGTAGCAGAGCGCGTTCTCAGGTTGGAGTGCTTCGTCGGGCTCAATATTCAGACTCCTTGCGAGACTCTCGGCAAGCGTGTATGAGGGAAGGAGCACTCCCTGTTCGAATGAGATGGTAGTTGCCAGCAGCAGTCCAGCGCTCTGCTATTGTGGCAAACGCAGGAGCCGCGAATGTCCAGACTCGAAAGCGCAATCCTACTGGCAATTCTGGGTGGAGGAGGAAATCCGTCAGAGGCTTGAAAGACGCTGGCGTAAATATGTTGGAGGCTCTGGCAGTCAGAATTAATATATTGTCCGTAAGTTGCTGAGCATCCATTCTCTTGTCTGTAAGATGCCCTTGAATGGGGACTGCGTAAGAAACAGGCTCCGATTTCTACTAGATTGAGGCTCTGGGCAAGTCTATCTGTGTGGAATTGCTTGGTACTTGTTCCTTTGGATGATTCTAAGTTGCGTTGTCTGGGGAAAATACAATGGATCCACATACGGTTAGCCTCCTTTTGAAATCTACTGCGTACCATATCACTACCCCTAGTCTTGACGCCGAATCACTAATGCGTCAAAGTTTCATAATCTATGAGCTTTCACGTGCTTCTTCAACTTTCCATCGCCTCCTGTACTGCATCGTAAGAAGGAGGCCCATTTTCGTCTCAGGTCAAGTCCGTCTTCAAGTTCTTGCTCAAATGTTGTTTTATATAAAATGCATGAGGGAATCCTTCGCCTTTCCTAAGCTCATACGAAATGGATTTTGAAACCCAAATTGCAGAAGGTACAATCTAAAAATCTTTCAAAACTCAATATCCTCTCGTCCGTCTATTTCGGTCATCAATCCCCCGAGCGGCAACACGGCTCAACACCCTTGCTAAACTATTTCGCGGGGTCAGCCTCAAGTTTTATTACCCGCGCAAGATCTTGTTGGTGGCTGAATTACCTTGCTGCGCCGGTACTTTACATTAGAATCGGTGAAACATTATTTTGAACAAGAAAGCTTGGGGAAAGGCGAAAGATTGAGAGCTAGAATGACGTGGAGAATGGTGGGGTTGGCGTTGAAGGGGGAATTGAGCATGCTCATTTGTGGATGAGGGGATAATAGGATCGTGGCGAGCAATATGGGATGAACGGCGTCAGGCACGAGCGGGAGAGAAAAATCGGGATAGAAGTGAGTATAAATAAGGCAAAGATGCCACCCTGAAGTGAGTGCTTCAAACGAGACAAATCCCAAAGGCTCCTCTGCCCTCTTCCTTCATTCACCATGAAGTCAGTCACTGTTCTCTCAATTATTCCCACCTTGATTAGCGCAAGTTCTCTTCCTCAATTGCGACCAAGAGATTGCACCCATGACAATTGCTTGGTAAGAAACATCCTTTCTCGCCCAGTATGACAGACTCTAACAAGTCCCAGCGAGCAATGATCCAATCCGCCACCGACTTCTGTACCTCTTTCACAGCAACACCAACTTCAACGTCACTCCCAACTTGGGCAACAGCCTGTACAGCATCTGACACTGCATCTCAAATCCTCAGCGGCTGTGACTGCCTTGCAACAGCAACTCCCACCTCAACACCGACCTCCACCGCACCAACATCAATCCCAACAATATGGCTCGCAGGTGACTCGACAGAAGCTCCTGGTGGCGGACACAATGGCACTGAAGGGTGGGGTCAATATCTTCAATACAGCTTTCCCAGAGATGTAGCATTCGTGAACAACTCGGCGTATGCTGGTCGCAGTGCGAGAAGTTTCACGAGAGACGGGAGGTTCAATTGGATTGCTGATGCATTGCATCCCGGTGATTGGGTCATCATTGAATTTGGCCACAATGACGGAGGATCGCCGTATCCTGCGAGTAGCGACAATGGGAGGGCAGATTGTCCGGGAGCTGGTAAGTGATTCTCCTCGCATCTCAATTTCTATGTGTTGCAGAAATGCCGACACCTTTTAGGGAACCAAACATGTCCGACTGTGTATGCGTGAGTACCAGCCATCAACTTTCCAAGATATGAGCTTAGACTAATTTCATATACAGAAACGCCACCGAGATTGTTCAGACATATCCTACCTACCTAAAAGATGCGTCAGAGATGTTCCTCTCGCTTGGAGCGAAAGTCATTCTCTCCTCACCCACTCCTGACAATCCTTGGGAAACAGGAAACTACACATACAGTCCAGATCGCTTTACCTACTACTCCTGGTACCCCCCACCTCATCTCTCCTTTCTCACTCCGTCTCTAACACTTCTCAGGCTCTCCGCCACCGAACTTGGCGGTCCAGCAGCAGGCGTCTATTTCGTCCCGCATGGCCAATACGCAGCTCAAGCAATGAAGAATCTCGGTCCTGCAATCGTAGATAAAAACTATCCTATGGATCACACGCACACGGCGCCCTATCTCGCAGACATCGTCGCTCAGAGTTTCGTACTAGGATTGAAGTGTGGGACAAGCCCCTTGTTGGACCTGGTTAGTAATGCCACGGCGAGGATAGAGGGACCTATTTTGGGGACGTGTATTGTTGCAAATTCGACATTGCCTATTTGATTCAAAAGAGAAGGAGAAAAGCAGGGATTTTGAGGAATATACTGACCAGGTCGAGGTCGAAGGTAAAGTCCTCTAAGTAGTAATGAATAGTTTTAGTCTTCATTTTGTTTCGTTTTTCAATCACTGCCTTCAATTTTGAAAAGTTGGAGAAGGGATGAAGGCAAGAAACTTATCACGTGCTGCCCCTATTTCTAGCACAAGATCTTTTCGACACTTACCCATGAACCTTACAATGCTATTGATATAAGCCAGATCATGCCGAAAATGCAGCTTAGCACTTGGTTATTTCAGGAGAAGCAATATTGTTTGCTTCCTAAAGTTAGTCATGTAGCTTCCCTTCTCGGAACATGTCACTACCCAAACCAGAAGCCCGAGTTGCAAGCAGGCAATGCACTTTCCCTTTGAAGGAACTTAGTTGATGGAATGTTTCGGATTTTACGATGTGCATCAAAACATGGAGGAGATCTGTAGAATGAAACAATGTGAATTGGCGTCTGCGAGGTTATAATACAGCCGGTAGGGAATTTGCAAGATTTCACTTCCCAATATCACAAAGGCATAAATTCGTGCAATGCAAGCAAGGATGGTTTTGCTTTCCCCATTATATTGCTACATAGCAAATGGTGTTAATACTTGGACAGAACCGTATATCATATAGAAATACTGCCTCCAGTACAGAGTTATTCTTCCAGAAATGGTTCATGTATTGGGTTAATGAGAGACGAATGGCTCACTGAATACCTCCAGCAAGCTGTGAACAGGCAACGGTATAGCCTCTCTAGACAGAAGGTCAATTTTGGATACTGAAAGAGACTTCAGAAGAGCTGATCTTACCTCGGATTTTCCCATCTGCGAGATGCCGAACTCCAGCTTAACCCCAAACAGACTTTCCACCGACGCAATATCCTCCGGCTTCAGTATTGTTGATGGATTCTCTGAGCCTTCAGAAACAAGATCATTCGTACTCGGTAAAGTAATACCATGACGGATACAAATGAGCCTTTTGAGGTTCAAGTTTTCAGCGTACTTCTTGATACGGTCTTTCTCATTCTGCAGTGCCAAATTCTTCGCTAATCCGTGACAAATAGCCATTGTGATGACATTGGCCATACCATCGATCTTGGTGTGTTCGCCGACGAGCCTCAATAGGCACATAAATGTGGATATTGGAAAGCGGTGACAGTTCAAGTACAAGACGTCCACAGCTGGATCAAAGTACATACGAGCATTACGCGGACTGAGGAAGGGGGTATCCTCGCCGAATGATAGGTGGTAGTGCTTCAGTGCTTCTACACGAGACTCATTGCAAGTATGCAAGACAGCTGGAACAGATGTAGGAGATCGAATTGTCCTTAAGGATGACCATTTGTCTTAATGGGGTAAAGTCAGGAGCGATACGTCATAAGTTTCGTCCACCATGATCTCGACCAGTCGTTGTCTCGGCATGGCGAAGAACCAAATCTTCAACTTCAATTCTGCTGATAACTGCGGGAAAAGTGTGAACTTATGTAAGCTGATGTGTGTCTCTCCCAGTTGCTCGGACAAGCTCGTATTGATGGTTTTTGACAAGGCATATTTACTGTGGCCGCCGTGGAACTGAGGCTCGCGCACCTTGCATCGAGAGATCCATTTCGAATCGACCGAGGGTGAAGGAATAGGGATTGTTCTGAGACTTCGCGTATAGGCTTGGGAAGTTACAGGATGATGGCAGTTGGAAATGGGATATTTCGTCATCGTGAACGCAAGTCGGTCTTTGAGTGTAAGTCGCTTGAGCTTCGGTTCTGATTGAGGAGGTATTCTTCGACGATAGCCGTGGCCTATCTTCGCTCGGGGCTCTGAGGGCTTGGACGCATTGTGCGTGGTGTTAGACTTTATTGAAGGTAAATTCGACTCGGGAAGGCGCAAGATGCCATTTTCGCGCCAACCTTGGAACGCCTCGGAGGTGTAGTCGGCCATCGCGTCAGTCGTGTATCTTCGGAGATTCTGCCACGTAAAGAGCTCTGAAAATGTGCTCAAGGACCTGTGTGATACGAATTGGAGAAATGGACGATTGCGCGTTGATCGATGCACAAAACCACTTTGGTGCGCAAAAGTGATTGCCAACCCGACAGGATTAGACCAATTCGAGCTCGCAAACACTTGAAAAAGCAATACGCAGTCGATCTTCGTTTTGAGGCGTTGATGTCTGGTTTGTGAAAGTTGGGATGCAAAGAGGAACGGGTTGAAGATGGGGTTGTTGCGTTATCGCTAGCGGAAAGCTAGCGTGGATGTCCTCGATCATTTGGGACATTTTGAGCCTCGCTTAAATAGGGGCAGGAGCTATCGACTAGAGTTCCTTCTGGTATAGGAACGGCTTTGAAGTCAAATATCAGGAGACCAATGCATTACTGACGACCCTACAGGGCTTCCTCACATTCGGCAAAAGTCAATGTGTGAAATCTAGATCGACATTGAAGACTTCACGTGATACGAAGCAGCCTCCCATGTGGACGCGACCTCGATTGCTATGCTACATCTCCTGCACCAGCCAAAGCAACCATATCAACGCAAGTATACCAATAAGTCCCACAGTTTAGCCATCCTATGCCCCATACTACCAACAGCCACTTTTCGTGATACCATGCTTGATTTTGGTGCCCAACATACTCTCAATCGCTTGTCTAGCTTCCACCGAAATGGCTTCGATGGGTGTCTTGAGGCTTTCGATCCGTAGATTCTTGCGGGAGAAGCTTGTTCCGTGGGAAGTGCAGACCATGCTCTGAACCTTCATGTTCTTCTTCAACCGCTCAACCAAGACTTCGTTGTTAGCTAAGGAGGCCACGAGGGATTCGCACGCAGCGCCGCACATGCCTGTTGATAGGAAGCCCAAGGTTAGTACTGAATACATATAAATGAAGCAACAAGATTGGGCTGACGCGGATCCGGTAAAGTGAAGAGACTTACCCAGATGCTGGATCTTATCGATATCACCAGCCCACATGAAGAATCTTGTAATCTCCCTGTGATGGGACAGACGTCTGCAGTTGAAGAAGGTAACATCGATATTCTTGTCGAACCAGACCCTTCCTGCGTCCTCCCAGATGCTCGAACCGAACGACAGACTGTAGTGCTCCTGCGCAATCGTGCGTGACTCTTGGCAAACGTGGAGCGCAGCGGGGATGATGGCAGGTGATCGATACTCTGGAGCGGTGTTATCGTCTTGGCGGGTGCGGTTGATCTCGACGGTTCTTGAGCCGGGGAGCGATGACGTCCAGATCATGGTGCGCAACTCGATTGGAAGCTTTGGGAAGACGGTGAAGGTTGTACCATTGGGACGAGTGGACCGCGACGGAAAGCTCTTTGACTTGACAGTCGCGTTGGAGAGTGACTGAAGGTCCTCTTTGGATCTTCGGTTTGCCCCTTAAGTGTAGAAGAAGCACTCTCTGACATGACATTTGACATGAGGTCATCGAATGTGAATTTTTCCGTGGCCTCGCCTTCCCCGAATAGTTCTTCAAATAGGTCTTTCAGTTGCAATCCCTTGGGCTTAACTTTGCGGCTCTTTTGCTCGATCTCGATCTCGGCTTTGGTGGAGGTATTCGCTGGCTTGGTGAATCGTGGAGAGCTTTCTTGCGCAAGTGTCCAAGGAGATACTTGGGAGCGGAGGCCAGACGTTTCTGCAGAGTTGTATAGGTTAGCAACTCATTCGTATGGGCTAAATAGTGGAAGATATATCCATCGTTAATGAAATGCGAAGGAGCTGTGCTGAAGCCCAGTACTCGATCAACAGATAGGGGGGAAATGAATCTGAAGAGACTTAGACTCTTACGACCAAAGGCTAGCATTGTCAGAGGTGTGTGACCGATGATTGCCTTGTTCTGGAAGGGATACATGACTTCAGAAAGTTGAGCTGATATTTCTTGGCTCCATAAGAAAGGGTTACAATCTAAAGTGAGAAGAGTTTGTTTGGGTGGAAGAAAGAAGAGGTGAAGCCAAGGGAAAGGGTGAACAGGTGAAGGAAACAATAATCTTATCGAGCAAACATGACGTGCAGAGTAAAAGCTAACCTAGTCAAACAAGCCCATACTGACCTCGGGGTACATTTCGGTTAGCTGTAGCGCTTGCCACTTGCCAAAAGGGGAGTTGACAGCGGAGGCTAACACTTATATATCTTCGACCCTTCCAAATGGCTGCCAGCTTTGAACTTCATCAAAGATTGGACATCATGACGCAGCAATACAACGTCTGCGCAACCGCCAAGATGGACCCAAAGGAGAGTTAGTAGTGTACTTTAGCCTCGTGACGTGATTGTATGCATAGGTGCAAGAGGCTTGGAATAGGCGCTGGAGACCAGTAGTATGGGGGAATCCATTTCCGGACATTCCCTGATGTATCCTTCTCATGGTCTTTGTAGTAAAGTTGTACGATGCGCTGTCGGGGTAAAGCAAAGAACTAGATTCTCAACTGGGTTTTTCGGTGGGTAGCTTCGGAAAGAGGGTGAACACTCCTTTCTAAATGTCAGTTCTTTCTCCAGACCGTATACTTGTAATATTGTACTCACCCGTCTTGCTACTATTAGAGTGATCAATCAACTTCAAGGACTCCGCAATAATGGAATATACAATTGTCGTATCTTTCGCTTGAGCGCTCTTCTCATGCTGTTCCTCCTCTGCTGGCTCCTTGAGGTTCCACGGTCGCACTTTGACATGCCAGTCGTCCCACGCATCTTCTTCGACCCTGTCGTCGAAGTCCTTTTCATTACTGCTGGAGGAATTCCGGACATTTGTAAACCCTGAAGTGGCAATGTCCCAAAGGGCTTCGGACAACGGCCAGTAGATCCGGAGGGAGAACAGCGGGAAGGCTTCTTCAACACGACATATCGTATGAGAAACGAGTCCATACCAGCACCAAACCTCATTAACGCCAGCAAACTAATGCACGATTTTTCGTTCCCCATGACTTACCAATGAGATCCAATCGCCGAGTACTATTTCCAAAGAACCATCCAACCATTTACCTCAAACTGTGATCCCATCCAACGTTCTCAATCACGCAGCCTTGCCCGGATATTCTGATCCCACGTTCCCAGTCAAGCCAAGCTTCCTCGGGTATCCTGTCAAAGCAGGAAACATCAAGAAATTACCTTAACGTCGGCGAATAAATGAAACGATGAATTTCCCAAAACTGAGCCTTCTCAACCCCAGGCGCTGTCTAAACAATCTCGTTCAAATCCTCTCTTAAATACTCACTCTCTATATCGTGAATCCTCGATTTTACGGACTAATTTTTCAGCCTCCAAACCTCTATAAATTCCCTCTCGTTCTTCCCTCTTTGAGAACGATGTATCGATCACTGATTGGAGATGCTTCGAGCAAGATGTATTCATAGAGAATAACTAAAAACAGCCCAGCTCCGCGTCCAGATATTCTCGTCGAGAAAAGAAGGAGGTTACATTTGACAACAAAGAACTAGAGGACGGTTCCTCCAAATAAATAAAGATCCCTGGAAATACCGGTATTGGAATTCGCTCTATTCCAATACACCCCAATCCCGCCCACCATCCATGCCATTTTTTCCAAATAACCTATTTTACACATACCTATCCTATCCCTTTTTGAATCCAATCCCGAGCCACCCAGTCCAATATCATCAAATGAAATTTTACACTCATAACCTAACCTACCAGTAGTCCAGCCCTCGAACCCTGAGTCCAACCAAAAGCTCCAACACTTCCGAGAAAATTCCAGACGCCATACTTACCGTAAGAATCCTTTGACAATGATCCCTCACAAACCCCTGAACTCAGCATTATTCATCCCAAACAACGGCACACTACTATCGCTAATACCCTGCACATCCACCCCTCCGACTCCCACCATCCCCCCCAGATTCCCGTTTCCACCCATCATTCCCCCTCCACTCCCACTACCCACCCCCGTCCCAACACCAGGCGTCAACCCCGTCCCGTTACTATTTGGCCACTGCCAAAGCGCCTCGAAATCAATCTCTGCATCGCCGAGAGAATCATTCCCGTCGTGACTATTCGGATGGCTATTCACCCTTGAAAGATCGAGGAAAGCGTCGAGAGAGTTATTGCGAGAAGCTAGGGGGTCGCCGTTCATTGTATTTGGGAACGAGACGTTGGGATGTGAGGATGTGCGTCTTTCGGGACGGGCTAGGGGACTTCTACTCGAATTCGAATTATGTCTACTGAGACCCGATTCTGCATTTGATGGGCCTCCTGCTGTGGTTCTTGTAGCAGGAGAAAATGGGCCGTTGCCTGTGAATAGACTTCCCATTGGATCAGCGTCGTCGGTTACGGGGAGCGGAGGAGCGTTCATGGACTGTGGTGTTTGGTTGGCGCTTAGGCGTTGGGAGCGTGCGGTTTGTTGACGGATTACGACGTCGCGGAAGGAGGAGAGGATGAAGAGGAGGCGGCTGCCTTGGGAGTCGTGTTGGGCGAAGTAGTGCATGATGTTGATGGAGTTTGTGATTGAGGCGTTGGCGGTTGGGTTGTCGCAGAGGGCTGAGAATTCGTTCGCGAGCACGACTAGTGCTGCCGCGAAGAGGAAGTATCTAACGCGAATTAGCTAGTGATGTTGTATAGGATAGAGTCAAGCTCACAAAACGAAAGGGTTGCGGTGTGGTAAGCATCGATTTTCAAGAGCGGTCTGGACTAGAGTGATGCTGTGATTACTTGCAATTACACAAGCACCAGCAAATCTATCCATCCTCGAACTGCCTTTTTCATTTCTCTGAGCGGGATCCAGGCGATCTTGATGGACCTTATTCATCAAGAACAGGAAGAACGGTCTCGTGAGCAAAATGACCGAATGACAATGTAGCAAGTTGACATGCAGGATCGCAATCCCTTGGGCAGGATCTGCCGCGTTGGCTTGACGATAATGCAAGGACGAATCCAGTGCTTTGGGCCATCCTTTACAATGATCTGCGATTTCTTGAGCAATCTTCGTCGAAATTTTCCGTTTCGAGTAGACTTTTTCGAGAATCACACCAATCATGTGACAGCTGCGGACAGATGCTTCGAGTCCAAGAGCACTTGGGCTCATGTAGTTGGCGTTCGCCGCTGTGGGGAAAGGTGCTTGAGGAAACGGAGCCTTCTCGCCTGTTTGTAGTGTGGTTCCAGAGCAGTCGCTTTCTCTGATGGCGGTCGGTCTCCCAAGACAAGTCGCAAGAAATCTGTCCAGGACAAAAAGAGACCGCCACAAATTGCGTCGGACGGACTGTTCGGCGCTGCTGAAGATAATCATTGTTTCTTCTCGATGGAGGCCCAAAGCAAAAGCCGACCGCACAGCCATACCTAATTGTGTAAGTCTCAGACGAAGAGTATGAGGCAGGGAATATTACCATAATAGGCATATGCTGCATTTCTTTTCGACACTGCTAGCATGTAGACCGACATTAAGGTCAATGCTTGGATACTCCAGAAGCCGGCATCCTCAAATCCCGAGGAGGGGTCGGCAAGCTGTTTAGCATCTGAGTAAAATATCTCGGCTCGATCGACTCTCTCATTCCTTAACTTCTGTATGATTACGTCCTCCGGGGTACCAGGTATCGGAGCAGCCATAACGAGACCGATGGCAAAGATTAGATAGAGCAAGCAAAGCCACGACGGGTCGGCGTTCAGCGGATCTGTGTAGCACAAGTCCAGAGTCGCCATGAAAGTCTTACGATGACATACTTCTACAAGACCATTTACCTTTTAGTTGTCAGTATCGGACGAAGAAGTATGCAGTGCCACTCACATTAGTGAAGTATGAATCTACGAGGACATTGGCAGTTTGTCTATCAGGAAGAAGGTGAGTGCGCCGTATGTTCTCTGGTAGGGATATCGTGTTCTCGACAATTCTGTGCCTTCTTGGATCCATAGTGAATGGTGAAGGACCAGCGACGGTGTCGACGATCATTCGTATAAGCTGCAAGAAGGATAACGTAGCCGAGTCACCGATGTATACTATTGACTCTTGTCAGAATTGTGTTTCGTGGACCCGATTTGTATTTGGCGTGGAGGAATTTGACACTTACGCAGCCTGCCTGTCGGATCTTGCAACATCCTACTGTTGCTATAAACAACAGCTTCTTCTTCATTACCATCTGTGGTAGAACCCTTGGATTCCATAGTGGCTCCTCCATCCGTAGCATTCATGGTTGGTTTCGGCTCATCGTCCCTTTCCAAACTGAAACCGGCACGTGGTGTGCCACCAACAGTCCTTGGGGTATCTGGGAGCCCCTTGAACTCTCCATTGATCGCACTAGAGGCCCATGGAGATTGTGCAACCGCAGGAGAATGCATCTGGTGTTCGCCTGAGCCCATAGAGAGACCATTGGGCGCTCTATCTACCATCCGACGTTTGGGAGAAGGCGCCTGTATGTCTTCAGAGTCATTGTCCGGAGCGCCGTATGAGCAGGTCAGGTTCCGTTTGGCACACGTCAAACAAGGTCGTAGGCCATTACACTGTAGATGAAACGTCAGTATTTATACTATAGAATTGTTGAAGCGTTGAGATGATATGGAACTTCTGCGAACGCAAAAGTGCTAACAAGGTATGAGATAATTACTGATGGGCAAGATCCGAGCAAACCCATGTCGCAACGCAAGACCTAGAAAGACATAAAGAAAGAGTAGTAGAGTAGCCTCGACTAGGAATAGGCAATAGAAAGGCGCAGCGGCCTTGAGCTGAAATGATGTCTGGTCACATGACGTGCATCTCATTTAGAAGAAACGACAATAGAACCAAAGAAATCCAGCTATTATCTGCTTGAATCGGGATTCGAGTCGAAGAGCATGAGATAGCTCAATATTGGTTGTACTGTTTACACAGCAATCTGTGTTGTTCTTCTCTTGAGGCTGACTACATTGGGGAAACATTGGTGATTTTCGCGAGGAATTCTGGGGAACCTTGCATCGAAATCCCACGACAATTTCCAACAAAGCAAAAGTCTTCAACGCGTAGGGATATGTAGGAGTACCATATGTTTTGTGGCTGAGGGATGAGAGCTGAAGCAAGTGCAGATGCTGCTCCTCGGGTTGCTCTCAAGCGACTTGATCAAAGAAGATGGACGAAGCCGCGATACGAATTGAGTATTTTAACTTACTTTCTGTTTCCGACGCTTACAGGAATCACAGGCTTGTGCAGTCCGTTGCCGCTTGTCGGGATCCACTTTTGGGCGTGTCATAGTTTCTGATCAATAACCACCATCTTCTTGGGTCGGATGCTGCTGGACGTGGACAGCTGGTCTGGAGCTTCAGTTCCGGCGGAAGATGATAGCTTCCGATGACCTGCTGCTGCTGCTCGACGAGGTGAAACGGTCGCTCCAATGCGGGGAGACTCTTTCCGTCAAACTCACTCAGACTGAGCTGACGACACCGGCACTGGCACCGGCTACAGGATCGGATGAGGGATGGAGGCAGCGGACGACGGACAACGAAGCTGATGCAAGCTCAAGGTAGTTAACTCGGTGGAAGAGACGGATGATGCACAGAAGGAGAGAAGGTTGACGCTGCTCCTGGATACCAAGCTTCCCAGCCCTACCTTAAGCTCCCGTACGCGGGGCGGAAAGATCACGCATCACACCAGCGAAAGCACCGGGCCATCTATCGCCCAAAGCGCAAAGGCCATGACGACCACCTACCTGGCTGCGCGAGGAAAAACAAACTCACTCTCAACTCTTCCGGCGATCAGTTCCCAAGCAATCACCCACTGCAACCAGCGGCAGACATGCGGATACCCTGCAGCCACGATCGACCTTGTCCAGTACAGTAGAAATACTGATCTATGTTTCACGAATGCGGCACATCTTAACCCCAGGAAGAGAGCACGCTCCCAGTCGGACGCTGGACAGGGTGTGGATGTCGTTGTGACACCCTGTGTGTGCTGTCCTGCCATCGGATGAGGCCCCGGGAAGCGTTTGGTCCCGCATCGCCTAGCTGTCTGTCGCATTGCTCCATCTCACTCCAGCAGCCCTTCTCGTGCCGCCCCGAGAGCACAATGGCAAACACCGTTCCAGCAATGTGGTTGTGATTGAGATCCCAGACCAGTGGCTGGACAGCTGTGGCGGTCTCTGCATTGACTGTCCATCGCCGATCCCGAGAACGTGGTTTCTGAATCCCATGGACCTTTAAATTGAAGACGGCACAGCCAGGCCCCTAGGGGCTCGGCAATCATTGGCAGCCATCTTCAGCATCCAGAGACAGGGTTGCTCCTACTCCAGTGAGAAGCTTCGAGCTACCCCAGCTCGCCCTCGCTCGCATCTTGCCGTCAGTGATCATGAGAACTAAATTTCAGGGCGAACTTCAAATCAACATCCGCTTCAGACCCCAGATACGCCTCTGTGAAACCTTGAGGGTACACGGCAGTAGTTGCCGTGTTGCTCTTTTTGTACCATCGGATAATGCCCCAACTCCCTGAGCGGCCAGGCCCGCCTGCCTTGTACAGAATGGGCCCTGGCTATCTTTCACTGACACTGGGCCTTCTCCTAGGAGAACCCATCTTCAGCGGATGTCTTCGACTCCTGCTAATGTCAGATCTTGCCCGGATCTGTTAATGAGCGAGCTACCCGCTCCTACTGTACCCACATTCTGAACATACATAGGCGGCGCTGCAGCCTCGAGGAGGTGCTTAACATTGTCTCAGTAGGAGTTCATGTGGCGTCCTCACGACTCAAGATGATAGTAGAGGGTGGTTACACAAACGGCGTCCGATCACCTTATTCGGTGCTGGATGGTTGCAGGAAAGCCACAGAAGCACTGCAGAATCTCGTCGCCGATCAGCTCCCACCCGAGTTCGCAGAACATCTGAAGGATGTGACTTTGACGACCACAACCGATGGGACTCAGATTTACTTTCCGTGCCCGTTCAAAGAGACAGAAGCTACCGTTGCCTTGAAGTCCGTCGAGGCAAGTGTGGTAGCAGCACTTGCAAACCTCCGATATCCAAGTGAAAGGCAAACAAGGAAAATTGAGGTCGATCTGGAGCAGACAGCTACCTTCCTGTTCTCAACCTACATAGCTACCATTGGTGGCCTCGGAAAGCAGGATCCAGATGTCAAGTCGAAGTTGAAAGGCAGGAAATCAGAAATTATCCATCTGCAAGGACTAACACTTTCCAGATACCGACTTACTGAAAGCTCAGGCTATTCTGTATCGACGACTTTCAGCAAATTTGTACGAGACCAAAAATGCAGGAGAATATTACCATATCCATGGCTCTCTGGAGGCGGGGAAGACCTTGAATATGATTGGACTAGAAGCACATCGCCCAGACCTGACAGATTACCGAGAATGTATAGACGTTATCGAGAGCCATGTCCAGCAATTCACAGTTGAGGAGTTGGAGAAGATGAATGCGAGGGAGAGACAAGCAGGCGTACCTGCGTTGAAATGGGAAGACTTCAAGAAGACAAACCATGTAAGTACTTGGACTATTGTGACTATGCACTTTTTAACCATCCCTAGGGCAAAACTCTCCTTTCTGTCCCTCCATGGCAACTTACCAAGCTTGAAGACTCCTCGCCTCCCGCGCCATTCCCATCCAACACAGCACCCGCTACTCCCAACTCCAAACCGCAAGTCCTAACCGGTATCCGCGTCCTCGAACTCTGCCGCATCATCGCCGGACCAGCAATGGGTCGAACGCTTGCAGAGCACGGAGCACAAGTAATAAAAGTCACATCACCTAACCTCTCTGACGTCCCATTCTTCCAAGTCGACGGTAACACTGGTAAACACACCTGCGATATCGACCTCAAGACTCCCGAAGGACGGAAATCATTCGAGGAACTCTTGCAGACCGCTGATGTTGTACTTGACGGTTACCGACCCGGAAGTCTAGAGAGACTAGGTTATAGCCCACAGCAGATCTTCGACTTGGTGAAAGGACGCGGCAAAGGAATTGTGTATGTCGCCGAGGATTGTTTTGGGTATCAAGGCGAATGGGCAGGTCGACCTGGATGGCAGCAGATCGCAGACTGCGTTACTGGTATCGCGTGGGCGCAAGGAGAATTCATGGGTCTCAATGAACCTGTTGTTCCTCCTTTCCCTATGTCGGATTATGGAACTGGATGTATGGGTGCCATCGCTGCTTTGACAGGCTTGTACCGCAGAGCCAAGGAAGGTGGTAGCTGGGTTGGCAGAACGAGTTTATGCCAATACGATATCTTCCTCCTCGGTCTAGGTCTGTATGGCGATGATGTCCAAGAGAAGGTTCGTAGGGAGCACGATGAAGAGTTCTTTGACCTTAGACATGCGGACAGTGTGGATGAGGTTGGAGGTAGGGCGCTGAGAAGTATGAAGAGGGTTCATCCGGAGTTATTCGATGTGCGCCTGATGCAGAAGGCATACAGCAAAGGGTTTAAAGAGGAGATCTGCTGGTGTAGAAGTCCGGTTCGGATTGAGGGGTTGAGGGTTGGGTTCGAGAGGTCGAGTAGACCGAATGGATTTGATGATCCGACTTGGGAGGCTTGGGAGGTTGAGAAGGACGTCGTGGAGGGGTAAGGAACGTCAGCGCAGTTGATAAGGTGGAGGAAAGGATATGAGAAACATAATGTGACGATAACGGCCGACGAAACCTATGGAGGGCTTACTGCTTTGAGAGCATGAGCATAAGCATGGTCATTGGCATTGGCATTCTAATCATTTGAGCCTTGCATCTGCATTAAATATAATGTAATTATTTGATACCTCGCTCTAATTCTAATCAGGAAGATTATTTTGGATTGTCCAAGTTACATCAATGCGTCTTGTTCAAGCTCTGAAAAATCTTTGTTATTCTCGTAGCCAGAAAAGTCCGCGCTCATGCCACAGTTTCATACCGGAGAATTGTTGAAACTCGTTTTTGAAGATCGAGACGGAACATGAAATTTCCAACCGTCCACCAGTCCGTGGACATCCAAACGTACTTTATTTATAGAATTGTTCATCGGGTCATTGGTTTATCTGCCAATTGTCCGTCTGTTCATATTTCAAAAAACTTCCGATTTTCATGCTTTCCAAACTTCACCTCTTGAAGTTTGAAGTTTGGTCGAGCGTGGAAGAGAGATGAGGAGGGGAGGGAATCTCCACCAAACCGTCCATAATAAGTCTCTTTCGTCCGTTCATTTTCATTTTGGATTTCTCCGGGGAAAAAAAAAACTTTATACTTTCCATACTTCATTCAGCTCTTGAAGGTTGGTTTGAAGTTTGGTTGAGCGTGGTAGGGAATGGAATCCTCCCCCCCACACATCTTTATCCGAAGTATCTCGGATAACGGTCCGAGCACATCATTTTCTATTTTTCATCCTCCTTATCGTTTTATCCTAATCTGAACTTCAATAACCGAACGTATTGGCGGTTGAAAAATTTCTGAGATGGGACGAGAGCAAAAAAAACGAAGCATGAGCAAAAGGACGGCTGAACTAGAAATTGAAGAAATCAGGGACGCGTTCCTGGCGCCGCTGACGGTAAGTGGTGGTTTTTTGGGGGGGGGACTATATGGGGCTGGATGGGGATGGTAATCCGAGCACCTACCCGTTAGGGATCCGATGTTTACCGTGTACCAAAGAATAAGCTCGAGGTCGGCCCTACGAGAGGAAAGGATGAGGAGAATCCTTGCTTTTGCATGTGGGTAACTGACGGCCGACTGGGTGAGATTTGGTGCTGGTTCCCTCTCGGGATTTTACAGGTCGGACTTTGTTGCGTTTCGCATGTCTGTTTTTTGGAAGCGAGGATTTTGTAGTGGTGGTGGTGGTGGTGGTGCTTGTTTGGTGAGTGTCAACGTTACAGCTGCACGGATGGGGAAAGGGTGGCTTGGGAAGATGAGATGTAATGCAGGATGCCAGATTAGAAAGGGTTTGTTGCTCATCGTAAGTGAGATCTTTGGTACCGAGGCAGGTTTCCGCTTTGTTGGCGGTTGATGTTTGGAGGACTCGGAGAATTGTAAGGTGGATTGGGACAATGGGAACAGGCAAATTGTAAGATGGGATGAAACTTGACCGCTCAATGGCCTTTGTTGCAGGTCTTGAAGAACATTCTTGGTACCGAGGCAGCCTTCTGTAGGTTGGTTGGTGATGAGGGAACATCTTTAGAGGCTTGGAGACTTGTAAAGTAGGAACGGTGTAGAAGAAAGGTGAGATGAGATGAAACTTAACAATACATTGGTCTTGTTGCGTATCGTAAGGGATAAACTCGGTATCGATAGCAGCCTTCCGCTGCAGAGCTAACGGCTCGGAAGATTTTCACGTAAGGCGAGCTCGAGTTGAGGAAATGAGGAGTAGGAGGAAAGAAACGCGCAATGGGTTGAAAGTGGACACTTCAATAGTCTTGTTGCACGTCGCCCGTCAAAACCTTGGTACCGAAGCAGCCTTCCGTTGCATTGCGGCGGGTAGATGGAGGCGGATGTTTGAACTCGAGCTCGTGGCATGCAACTTCTGACAAGTAAGCAATCTCGGACCCTTCTCCACGCAATCTTTTTCTTTCTTTTTATAACACAAAGCTTTTGTTGCGTTTCGTTCTGTGCCGAAAAACGTGGGGAGCAGGAAGTGGATGTGAGGTGACGAATAGGGCTGGCTCTGCATGTTGTTCTGGATGTGATAAATGAGATGAAAACTCGTGGCAAGTTCGGGTGAGAATTTTGAAGGTGAGACCCCACGAATTGGATGGAAGGAACTATAAGAATGCACGTCCTTTGTTGCGTTTCGTACACTAGGAATTGGGAGTCGAACATGTGAGGGAAAGGAGGTGGTAGTGAAGTGACGGAGGCGGCTGGTCTGGGCTGGATTCCGGGTGTGACAAGGCTACCCCGTGGCATCCCCAAAGGTAAAGAGAGGCGGCATAGAGATGAGACTTTTCAAATCAGATCTTAGAAGGTCAGTAAAGTGTGTTTCTTGTTGCACTTCGCAATCTGAGAGTTCAGAACCGAGAATGAGAGAAGTTTGTTTTGTGCTAATGTGGCTGTTGAGAGGTGACTAGCAGCAACTGCGCGCACCTTCATAGACAAGACACCACCGATTGCCCTGCTCGATCGATTCGAGGAAGAGAAGTGGAAGTGAGGTGACGAATGCGGCTTTTGGTTGGGCTAGGATATGACAGATGAGCATCTGCACATTCGTGGCAGCACAGATGTCAGCTGCATGACTCGTGCCTTCTCAAATCAACTCCAAACAAACTCGTTCTTGTTGCATTACGGAGTCCAAAGGTTTGGAGCCAAGAAGCTGAGCTCGTGGCAGCTTGTGGCAGGCAGTTCAGGAGCTCGGGGCAAGGAATGCATGGCGATTTGAGACTTGTCGAAATTGATTGTTTTCTTCTTGTGTTGAACGTGTGTTTTGATGCATTACGCACTCCTAAAGTTTGGAACCGAGATGTGAGGTTACCGGATGGCAGTCAAGATGTTACAAGGGGGCAAGTCGCCGACCTCGTGGGGGCTGGAGGATGTTGTACTTTGACCGGAGACATGGGTTTGAAAACAAGATTATTTTCCTACTTTTGTGATGATAAATAGTTTTTGTTTTTGTTGCACCAACTGTACTGCTCGTTAAATAGAGAGTCACCGCATTATGCGGTGGGAATGGTGGTTAGATCGAGGAGCTCGAGGAGCTCGAGACTAAAAGTTGACTTGAAGATGCTGCCCCTTTTTGGCTAAAGAATTCTCTTTAAGCCTTGCTAATGCTGGACACGATTATCCATCACTATCCTTCATTATGGTTTGAGCGGCCCGTGTGATGTTGACAGCCGTGTTTGCCCTTCTTTACATGGATCGCTCCAGCCACTTGGTGTTTCAAAACCGACACTTCCAAAATCCTATTCCACCTCAAAATATTTCTAGCCTGTTGTTTCAGTAAATTCTCCACATACTTCTCATGATCCTTTGACTTCATTCACATCGCCGATCAGGAAGTCAGTTCCCGAAGCAGTTGAACTGTTGCATGTCTCTCCGGGAGCACTGTTCCGAGTTGACTGCACAAAATCCACACTGAACACTTCATGCACGTATAGCCTCACCACATCCCTTATATCTGGAATAGGCATTCTTTTCCAGAAAATCTCAAATATCACCCTATCCGCTCAGCCTTGTTTCTGATCGCAAGGATCAGAAACCTTAACCACTAGCCTCAGATCTCCTGTAAGGCATACAGGATGTACGCCAATCTAGCCGACCATTTCTTACCTTTCCGCTTGATCCAAGATGTCAACATCGTATGTCAATTACATCACGACCGCATCGTCGTTGTCTGTGGCGTACGACTACCGGCACCTTCCACCGGGGATGCTCGGCTGGCGTTCAAAGGACGATCACTGAACAATGGTGGCTTCAAGACGTCTGCAGAGGAAGGGCAGCATTAGTGTTGAGGATCTTGAGGCGCATGTGCGTTTACGCAGAGACACGTGGGTTTTCAGCCTCGTTGTCTTGCGTTTGAGAAGATGGTGGCAGGTCTAGATCTTAATAGACTCTCGGAATGTGGAACGGCACGATCCGGGGTTATATTTCCTGAGAGATCTTTGAAGAGAAGACTTGATGTTATGACCATGAGTTGATGAACCGTGGTAAAGGATGAATGCATTTTGTAATAATGATTTGGCTTGCAGTGGACACTTTCGATGGGATTAATCAAAAAGTGCATGTCTGGCCGAGCAGTGACTGTAGCCGCCAACGAGGATCAATTGGTGTACACCGCTCAGAAGGCAAGGTCTCGGAAAGTTGCGGTGTACGACTTAGCAGGAACTTCTGCTAGCCAATCATACCTAGAACGGAAGCCACACTTCCATATCCGAACTTTCATGCTCCTAGCTGCTTGGGATGCGTCCTATGGAAGATAGATGTCGCAAAAAGCATAATGCTGTCACACCCTTATGACGTGCAACAAAAACCAGCTCTGGATAGCTTTGAGCTGTGATAGGCGGGACGGTAAAAGTAATGGAGAATTGGAGGAAGCATAGAGGTATCGAGACAACGCGACGCGACGACCAAATGAGCGAGCAGAAACGACGACACGCAGCCATACGAGAACAAAATCAGAGTCTTGAATTACGGCAAAGCGTCATTAGACGATGAATTCAATTAGCCTACGTCGTTGAGGAGCATCGAGGGACTGGTAAATGTTCAATGTCTTTCTTCGACTACCGGTACTTAATCGAACGCCTGAGATACTGCTCAGAGGATTGTGATATCTGTCGATGATTGATATTGGAATTTGACTGTTGGTCAATTCTGCGTGAATTCTAATGGACAGGTGAAAAATAGTGAAGCGCAGGTTTGATGTTTGAGCTCCGCTACACCGTGGGGAAGCTTAGTCATCCACGCTAAAGCAATCTCGATCGTTGCCTGCTCCATTGTCCTGCTTCAAGTACCAGAACAACACAGACATGGCTACAATCCGAGGACTTCCGTCACTTATACGGAAACGATTTAAAGCAGCTCAAGAGTCTGGAGACTTGACATTCTATCCAACTCGAGTTGCGGTTCTCCAATGCAATGGCCTTCCAGTGAGTCTCACTTCGAGGACTGTTCAATTCTTCTCCAAGGTCTAACACCGTCACCTAGTTTCAACTTCGATTCTCACCTGCCTTAGCAAACAAACCAAAGTCAAATAAGTTTGCAGACTCAAAGCCAGTCGATCCCTTCGAAAACCCACCGTCAGGCCTCTTTATTACCGACATTGCACCTGCACACTACCTTGTGCTAAATAAGTTCCCAGTGAACCCTGCCCACTTCATCCTCGCTACCAAAGAATTCAAGAAGCAGACAAATCTTCTGGAAGAAGATGATCTCGCTGCTGCATATCAATGTCTCAGATCGTATAATGAAGAGGGGGAGGAGCTATTCGGCTTCTTCAACAGCGGCAAACATTCTGGGGCGAGTCAACCACATAGACACATTCAATTCCTTCCGGTACAATCAATGCGCCGTGGAATAGATTCGGGATCAAATTGGGAGGTGTTGGCAAACTCTTTAACGAAGAATCCGCAAATCGATCTTCCTTTCACATACTTTGCCTCGGTATTGCCCATCAATCCGACGTCCAAACAAATTCATGAATTATATCTTGACCTCTATGGCAAAGCCTGCCAGGTGTCCAAGGTCGAGACGACTATATCAGAAGAGTCATCCATTAGCTATAATCTTGGCCTTACGGACCGGGCGATTGTCCTCTGTCCACGAGTTTCTGAGGGTATGAAGATCCAAGACGAACACGGACAACTACTTGGACCAATTGCTCTTAACGGAACCGTCCTTGGAGGAACTCTTCTCGTCAAGACTGAAAATGAGTGGAACACATTACGAAGTAACGAGTCAAGATTGATGGAGATCCTGAATGCCATTGGAATCTCGTCCAAAGACTGTGAAGGACGTCTATGATTTTGCATTATTAGGCACATTTGATGTGCCTGTCTAAAGTTCAAGTACAATATTGCAGCACTCAGTAGCATGAACACACCAGATTTCCACAGCCGAGCCTAGTTCTATGTCGATCCTATGCACACTCGATATCTCACGACCAGCCTCGCTCCAAAATACCGCCCCTATCAGGCTCGACCAAATCTGCCCCCAACGACAATGGCGAGAGCTCGTGGTATTTCCTGGTGGCAGAAAGGTGTTCCATTCAGCAGTAACAACAGCAACAACTCTTGTCACACTGATACTTCTTGAAGCTCATCCCATCGCTTGCGGCATGTCGCGTTGCCAAAATGGTATGATCCGCCGTTGTTGGCAATATACTCGGCCACTTGTTTCCATGGGACTTTACCCTTCATTGGATCACCATGTGTGAGCTTTCGGACAGCCTTCTTCAATAAACGTATCTGGGATCTGATTAGTGAGACCCTTGCCAGCATATGGTAGAACTCACGTCATTATCATTCCATTCCGGCTTCCTAACTCGAGCCGCCTTGTGCTTTGTCAAGGTCCGAAATCGCCCTCGAAGTGTCGATTCTGCTTCAGAGAACTTCCCTTGTCTACGAATTTCCTTGTACGACATTCCTGCAAGCTTAGACCGAATGAGGAAATCATCTTTGGCGTCTCGATGATGTGCGGCCTGCACTGTTGGTGATGATTGTCCCGCCTTCGACCAAGATTGTGTTACTGGATCCATAGGTTTTGGTTCGATTCTCTTTGGTGCGTAAGATCGCGAATGGCCTTCTTTCGACCTTTGAGCTCGATATGCTGAATTGCTAGCCAAGCGGTAAGGAGGACTGCTTCTTCGAGCATCGCTTTCTGACTCGATAGCTTTGACAGGTCGCTTTCTAATGTTCTTGCTTGTGGTGACATCGTTGCTAGGTAATACTGGTACGATTCTACGAGAGCTTGGGCCCGAATCTGGAAGAATTTGACGCGCTCGACGAATTGGCGGAGGCTCAACGACAGCTAAATTTTCAGGACTCGACTGTTCGCCTACACTGTCTGCGAGGGCGGACGTCGTATCTGCTTCAGAGAGTGCTATCATGGACCCTTGACTTGAACTGCATGATGCTAGTGACGTCGATGGGAAGTTCAACGTCAAAACCTTTGGCGAGATGGTGGTAGAGTCTGTGGATTGTAATGTCCACTTGTTGGCGGGATTGGAGGCCATGCTCCATGGACCAGAACATTGATGTGCCTGTTGCTCGCCTTGATATCTTGGCAGACTATCATAGCTTATCGAGAGATCGTATGGGAGTTGAATCTGGTCTTTGGTTGCTTTTGTGCTTCCTGGCCACCAGTTCGTCCTCGCCTCTAGCTGCTGAGGATTCTGCAAACCAAAGGACGATGCCATCTGTGAAGCAGCAGGCGTTGTTTTTGGCGAGTAATTGCTATATACCGTGTCCGGACTGGGCCTATTGATGTCCAAAGTTGGACCGAAAGCTATGTCTTCCGAGAAGGATGAGGTCGAGATACCAGAAGACGCGGTTGGCGTGAATGAGTTGAGTGCTGGCTCAGATGAGGATTGGTATGCGAAGTCCTTGAATACGTTTTGAGCGCTCGAGAATTCTGCAAAGCTTCCTCTTCCACGACCGTGGCTCCATTGAGAATAATCATGCCCGAGCATGGGGCTAGGTTGCTCAAAACAATTCATGTTCGATGTTGATTCTTGATATGCAACTGGTCTTCTGGTGAGATGAATTTGCCCTGGAGGCACTGCCGCGTACGACACAGTCTTCGGCAAGTCTGTGACTTGACTTTGAGAACTTGGGTCAAGATTTTGATAGTGTCCCCCGTACACACCTTGAATCTGCTTGGTGTGTCAGCTCTATTGCTATATTTTGCTTGCCAGGAAAGTTTACTGGAAAGTTCTCGTTATTTCCAAAGTCATCAAAGTGCTGATCCCAAGGGTCAGCTGCTGGATGAGCTGCGGGCCGGTAAACACTCCACGCGTTGATATCGTTATTCGTCATCTCAACAAGTCTTTGATGCAATGACTCCGTTCTCTGGCTGAGGACAAAGGTTTCGAAGCCGTTCGAGACAGTTCGGGGTTCTGCGTTGATAAACATTCTGGTAACGTCTCACCGCTCTGCCGTCTTAGTGGCTATGCAGCGTTGCGAGAGTTATGCTTCCACGGCGGATGTCAGAGGGGCTTCAGAAGCTGGCCGCCCGTGCACTTCAACGTCTGCACCTGCACTGCAGCGATGCCTTCTAACGTGGATATGTGTGCAATCAAGTTATGGAAGCATTCGCCTCTCGACCGATCATGTGGTGACTCGTGCCCAACTAGAAGAAGAGGATTGGGATGTCTGTCTTGGTTGAGCTGCCAGTATCCAGTGCGAAGTGCGGTCAGAACTTTGGATCAATCGAGCTTCGATACTTCTATTGGACTTCTCTGCGGAGCGTGGAATTCGCAAGCTTATTTGCTGCACAGTCTGACATCCAGTCATTCCTCTATCCTTGCTACACCGCCAGCAGAGCATGAGAGGGATGATTCTTACGTTCGGCATCAACTGTTTTCTTTCCGACTACCAAACTTCGAGAAAGGTGATAGACTGCGCTAAACGTCTTATGAACAAAAAGCTAGAAAGACAGAGATTATCGAGTTGCTACTGCTGTCGAATATGTGCGGGCATGTATAAAAGGGTTTGAGAGACAATGATACACAATTGTTATGTGCAAGAACGGAACTTAAGTTTAGGAGGCGGCTTCTCCGGGCCATCCTTTGAAGGACAAATGGACGAAGTTTTTCCAGAGCTACCGAAGAAGGAATCGCAGCCGGCAAAGGCAGTGCCTCCGCATTTGCTATCTTCTTGTTGCTTGTCATTACACTATCTTCCCAGGCCGGGAGGCTTGACAAAGGCTCTCCTACCCCATGAGGCGACCCGCAACAATTTAACATGGACCATCAAAAGGCGAGATGATGTACCGATCATCTCTCGAGATTTAAACGCCCCACTACCACAAGGTCTCATTTTGCACACGTCTATACTTTCTTCCTGTGAGATTGGCATCAGGTAGCTTCACGCTAAGCGCCGTTGCGGCTACCCCTTGCCATCTATGCCGCTGAATATGGCCGCCTGTGACACTCGATCCCGCGAGTAAAAGTGTTCGCTCGTCTTAAGTTTGAGCCGATAGTAGCGCTGGTTCTTCAGAGGTTGATCTGCTGGAAGTGAACGACTGCTCTGACAGGGTGCAAACGCGGCTGGCTGCATGACACTACTGAGCTTGTCCTGTGCGACACTTTTCTGCAAACGATCATTGGATCTCGTTCCAAATCCTGCAGTGTTGACCGCTTTGATCGCGGGGACGTTCTAGCCCAGCTCCATCCCACACTGGAGAATATTCCCCGATGGATCTCAAACTTCCGCTCCGCGAAGCATCACGGACCACATGCCTGCTCAAGCACACGACACTATGAGCACTATAGCATTCTGATTTCCCCCCTTCTTGCCTCACCCCAGCCATTTCTATAGTTTAATCTTGACGAGACAACCTTCCGACCACCCTGCTTCTCTACCGCGTGGTCCGCGCGAGCTAGCACAACCCAGCAAGCCTCAACCAGCAAATCGCACGACACAAACGGTTACACATAGCAAATACCAACCCCGCCGATTTGGAACATTACGCAGACCGACTTAGCGAACCGCATGAGGACCCTTGCTGCAGGGCCTGCATGCAAGCCTCAACGTCAAGTCTCATCTCCCCAACACCTGCTCCCGCTTTACATCCAACCAAAGGCAGCGAGTTTGGCTAGGAAAGGTCGACCCTGGGTTCGATCCATCTAGACTCGTGCTTCTCTACTCTCCTTGAATCTCAGGCGAATGAGACGAACGAAAGCTCTCCCGTTTTGATTACATACTATCGACCTGGACTCGACAGTGAGAGCTTTGGGCGCAAGATAGTCAGTTCAGTTCTTCAACATCCTGGTTTCTGTCAACTCTGGTCCGTGAGTGGCGGGGAACTGGGCAAAGCTCCTTCCCCGGTCCAAGAAAGTGGGGGTCACTTGCTGCCCAAGAGATGTCTCGGATGCGATAGCTGCAGTCGGATGAAAAATTTCTGCTTCGAGATGCAGATGCATGATACAGGTATCATGAGCGAGTACCAGGTTGGTGGCTTGTTGGTACGAGCATACGTGATGTTTGGTCAATGCAGGGTAGGCGGATGTTTGCTGCTGTGGCCTAATGACAGACGTTTGGGGCTCCGATCGATGTGGCGATCATCTGAATCTGCCCGTCTGAACTTTTGCATATTGGTTGAGGACGTCATAGGGTCTGACGTCGGGGCACGACTTCCAGGAAGTTTGAAAACACATGCGATTCTGGAGCTCAGTCAAGTGACTGCAATGCGTCGACCGAAAGAGGTCTGGATTGCTTGAGGCCAGAAGCGATGTCAAAAAGGGGTATGTGTCACGTGTGCCAGCAACAATCATTGTCCGAGACGTTCTCTAACAATGTGGAAGTCTATCCTCCGAAGTCATCAAGTACAATAACATTCATGTGTCTTCAAAGATATACTAGGTTTGCGGCCATACTACTGTGTCTCGAGTTCTAAGACTTGGCTTCGTTAGAGACATCGTGAAGATGCTAGACGTTTCTTGCAGCTTTGATACTGGTCGCATGCCTGTGTTTCATATTCTATACTGGAAGTCAAAAATTGAGGCTGAGCTTTTGACATCAAAACTGCTCTGTAATCAAGCTCATCCCTCGTTAAGGACTTCATCACCTAACGAGAGTCCACTTCCGCAATCACCAAGACACAAGCATGGGTTGTCTTCTATCAAGACTCTGTCCCCAGCGGTATCAGCCTCGAACAGAAGAAGCAAACTCCGAACACTCCGACAATGCCGCCGATAATAACGGTTTTGATGATGTCAACGCCTCCGAGGACAACACGCACAATACAGGCGCGGAGCCACATATCTTCAACTTCTCTGACATCTCCTCCACTGAGGAATCAACCTCGAACAGCGAATCTTCTTAAATTCACTCATCTTTCCATTCAACGTGCTCACGATTCTGACTCAGTAGCAGAAGAGAGCGCATAAGTCCCAAAGAAACCAGAGCACCGCGCTAGACCAGAGTCGGGGTCGAAACAAGCCATAGGCGCCACCGTAGTCATGGCGAGAGCTCCCAGTGCCACAACCCCAGCTACCTTTAATATATTTACTCGGTTTTCCGAACTTCTACCAGAACTGCGAATTAAGATATGGTACTTTCCTCTTCCGAGACAGCGTCTGATTGAGCTACACTGCGTCAAGCCTGAACGCCACTACTACCACCCATATCACTTCCAGTCTACAGTGACATTTCCTGTAATCCTCCATGCTTGCTCAAAATCTCGCCCCGAAGCTCGGAAGCGCTACACACTCACATTTGCCCCTCACTACCTCGATAATTCCTCGAGTATATTTCGACTTTTCAGTCGATTTTCTCTTCCTGAATATGGATCGGCTTCCATTCCTCCAGTTCCTCTGGCGACTTCTTCAATTCTTCATCCATCTTCAAGGTGTATCTCAGATACAAAACATTGCCGATGTGCGATGTCCGATGTCATGCATACAATTATGACCTTCTTGAGAATGGCGATCTGTACTTCGATGAGAGTCCCCAAGTCGAGCAGAGTCTCGAGAATTAGAGAGACGGAGAATGAGGGTTTGAAGGAGGATATGCGGAAGACTGTTTGTGTTATTCTTGGGGGTTGAGATAATGAGCTTTGGTGGTCTTATAAATGAAGAGCAGCACGTATACGAAGGTAGATGTCGGTAGTAAATGGGGGGGGGGGGGTTAAGTCTGCAATCTCCGCCCCTTTCTTTGCATCCCTTAGATGCTCTTATTTTACTTGTGTACCAAAACTCTGTCTTTCAAATATGTCTCTTCCAGTGTATTGTCATATATGATTATCTGTCTTTGTTACTTTTCATTTTTATCAGCGCCTCCTTATTTTAATACCCATGCTTGTGCTAATATTCGTCTATGCAAGTCTCTCTTCCGTAACAAGCATCCGAACAATCAAATACAAGTATAAACCCAAGATCTCAAAACAATCATAGCATTGAGACGAGCTCACACTTACTCGTCTTTCCCTTTTCGTCTAGAAGTCCAAGAAATATTGACAGCAATCAAGAGCTTGACGGTCATTTCCTCTCGTCCGCTTGATAGGAATTTTCACATTCAAACGGAAGCATAACCCCAAGCTGATGGCGGATCCACAGCCCTGAGACGAGTTCAAATATACTCGTCTGGACTACGTTGTTTTAAAGCCCCCTAAAAGTTCGCAGCAATGCAGAGCTTGATAGTCGTCGTTCTACCTTTTTAACAGGAGACGATACAAACCTCTATTGAGGAAATCGTCATCCAGAATGATTTCAAATAGCTTACAAGCCGGAAATATAGGGCAAGACGGGGTAGCATCGTAGCGTGGTCTGGGACAGGCAAGCTTCTGGTCGTTCCCATAGGACTCGATAGTGGGTACCGGTCGTTTGTTGGCGGTCCTAGACGGACGAAGAAGCGATTTTATAGGAGATGAGATTGGGAACGGAGGGTCGGAGTCATAGGGACGAGGCTGCGGCTGCACGTGCTGACTCAACCGCTTGGGTGGTTTGGTTGTCTGGAACGGGAAGGGGGACTTTTGGGGGAAGAACGTTCGAATTTCTTTGAACTGATTCGAGTAGGTTTGATACTTTCAAATGTATCTATCTCGTTTGAGTACTTTTGCAAAGTATAAGTTCTATGCCTTACCTGTAAGGTTTTATGTGTTGCCAGTACTATCAAATGTGACTACCACATCTGAGTACTTTTACGATGCAAAAGTTCCATGCTATACTCGTACATTCGTATTTTACACACCCAATTCAACCTCATAATCTATGCCTCACCTTCACCAATCTATCCAGCACCTTTCCACCATCTAGCGCCCACCCTCCATGAACATCCATTTTATATATCTTTCCCTTCACCCCAACCTTCACAAACCCATCCCTCATCCACGTCCTCCTAATGCCTTTGAACGCGTTGAAGAATGCTCGGTTCATATGCCTGAATGGAGATGTGAGAAGATGACTCCTCTCATACTCCAGTTCTTCTTTCTGCCTCGCTTCCTTTTCTAGTCTGAATGCTCGCATCTCTTCTCGAGAAAGGTTGGGTAAGGGGGCGGCGATTTGCTGGGGAAGTACTATATCCTCTGGTTTGACGTATAACTTCCTCGCCGGAAAGAAAGGAATAGGAAACATCTTTCTAAGAATGATTTCGATTTGTAGCTCTTGGTCCCCTCCCTTCCCTACCACTCTTGGGTCAAGCACACCATCCCCACCTGTTGTCGCCTTCGGCGGAATCGCTGTAATCGACCGTATAAGATTTGCAGAGTTTAAGGCCAAATAAGTTCCCCCTCCAACCATCAACACACTTATGCTTAGATAAGCGGGAGGGACCCATTCTGCGAGACCCGCTGGAGCATAGAGATAGTTTCCCCAGTAGTTGACTACTGCCCAGGAGTAGCAGAAGAAAGCAGTGGCGTAGTTTGAGGCTATGAAGGCAGTGTGGGAGGGGGCTTCGTATAGGAGGGTCGAATGAGATTTTTGCGCAAAGGTGGAGGCGTAGGTGCTGTATATGGAGTTGGAAATGGAGGTTGGAGAAGACTTTGTGGGAGTGAAGGAAGGTTTGGATGGGAGTGGAGATTGAGCTTTGGTGGGTGCTGATGGATGAGGTTTTGTTGCAACAGGTGCTGGGCGAGATTTCTTCTTGGCTTGGAGGAGGGAGGTTGTGGTGAAGAATCGAGGGGAGTTGATGGGCTGGAGGAAGACGTGAATTGTTCGGGGAGAGTAGGCACATTGGTGCCGTGGCAGACACCCTCTTGAGAAGGCAGACATCTGTCGATCTTCATTAGCAACCAGACATTGAAACTCGCAGATTGTTGCAACTCACCTTGAAGAATTGCAAAGTCGGACCACAGCTCAGCTCTCGTCGTTCAAAAATATTTCGAGCTCCAAACCCTCCAATCGGCGAATCGGCGCGTTTGGCTGACTAGCGCCATCCGCCATATTTTGGCGGGTCTCAACACCTTGAATAATCTCAAGATTCTCAAACTGCGCTTCTCACTCCCAAAAGCTCAATTGAGCTTCGACTTCCGTCTGCCAGCATGGCATCCTTTGCGACAGCTTGCCGTCTGTCGGCTAGACTTACTGCTAGGCAATTGCGACAAGATGCCACTGCGAGAGGTATGTTGGATATTTGTTCGGAGGATATAGCTACTCACAACGTTCAACAGGTTTCCGAACTTCTGCGAAGGTGTTGGCCGCTTCAAACTTTACGATGCCAGCTTTGTCTCCTACGATGACGGAGGGGAATATTGGGAAGTGGGCGGTCAAGGAGGGAGATTCGTTTTCGGCCGGTGATGTTCTGCTGGAGATTGAGACGGATAAGGCCTCGATGGATGTGGAAGCACAGGATGATGGAATTATGGCGAAAATCACCCAGCCTGACGGAACAAAGGCCATCAAAGTTGGGACTCGAATTGCTGTTCTTGCAGAACCAGGGGACGATCTCAGCAGCTTGGAAATACCGGCCGAAGAGAGTGCTGCACCAGAACCCAAGAAGGAAGCTTCCAAGCCAAAGTCCGAGTCAAGCTCAGAGTTCCAGAGCCCCCCACCTACGCCATCAAGTTCGGCACCTTCAGAAGCACCCGCAAAGCCTGCGGGAAAGCCCAAGAAGCAGACATACCCACTCCTGCCTTCAGTCGGACATCTAATGAAGGAGCACGGTATTGAAGAGTCAGCAATCGACAAGATGACACCTAGTGGTCCCAATGGCCGTCTATTGAAAGGCGATGTGCTCGCATACCTAGGATCAATCTCCTCGTCCTACCCTACTGAACTCTCCACCAAAATCGAGAAACTCACCCACCTCGACCTCAGCAATATCAAACTCGCGGCTCCCGCACCAGCACCCAAGCCCAAAGTAGCTGAGGCTGCCCCTGAACCCACTGTTCCCCAAGAAACCGAAATTTCAGTCCCCATTTCTATGCGAGCTGTTCTAGATGTTCAGAAGAGGATACAGAGCACACTTGGCGTATTCATGCCCATGTCCACATTCATCGCCCGAGCCACCGATGTTGCAAATGACAACTTGCCCCGCTCAAAGACTCAAGCCTTCAGCGCAGATGAGCTCTTCGACCAAGTTCTTGGCCTGGACACTGTTACTACGGCAAGCGGTGTCCGTGGTACTTTTCTTCCTCAAATCACAGCTTTACCTTCGGCTGCTCCCTCGGTACCTGTCAAGCCTGCCAAGCAGCTGGATATCATTGATCTTCTATCTGGTGGAACACGATCCGCCAGCTCTTTGGCAAGAAAGCCTGTGCCAGGATTGAGCAACTCGGTCAACGTGTTCAGTGTCAAGGTGCTGAAGGGAGATGAGAAACGAGCACAGGTTTTCCTTGATAGAGTGAAGGCTGTGTTGGAGGCGGAGCCAGGGAGGTTGGTTCTGTGATTTGCTTGCTAAATTTGGGGAAGTAGCCTTGTAATATAGGAACATAGACTGCGATGAATGGATGTTATGATACCAAGCTCTGAAAGTTCAGATTCTTATTCCTATTCCCTTGCCTATTTACAAAACCCAAAACAGATACTGTGTACACGTCTTCAAGAAAGTCAGAAGCTCCATTTGTTCCTGCCCAGCAGCCTTCAGAATCCCACCAAGTTCGCGAGGGCCGCCGGCCTCAAATCAGAAAAGAAATAGTCCCTCACCGCGACTCCAAGTAAGCCATCATCCACCTCCCAGATCTAATTAGCAGGTGGCGTAGTCTGAACAACGACCGGCGTTCCCTCATCCAACACCTCATTCGGCTCATTCCAAACCAACTTCCAAACATTCTCCTTACTAGTCATCGTCGCCCAAAAACTCGCCAGAAGGGTACCACCACTCGCTTCCCAATACAAATCCGTTCCTAAGAAACGGAAATTGGTCGTTGTGTTTGTTGTCGTGTCTCCGTCGCAGGTTGTAAAACCAACCTGGGCGGTAGAGGAGGGGGAGGTGTCAATTAATAGTCTGGGTTGGCCGGTGATGGTACCGGTGCCGCCCGAGGTGAGGTTTTTTTGCGCGTAGAGGGAGGTGTTGTTCATTGTGACTGGTGGGTACAGTTCAACAAGTCTCTTCTGAACATCTAGAACAGCTCGCATAGAAATAGGGACTGAAATTTCGGTCTCTTGGGGAACGACCGGTTTAGGAGTATCTCGGCCAATGAAAGTCCTAGCAAAAGCAAAGAGCCAGAAAATCACAGGAAGGCTAGGAGATTGAAAGCTCTAGGTTGATAATGCTTACATGTAATGTTTGTTGCGTTATTGATGTCATTTGGAATTCTGAAGCCGATGAATGCCAATGCTTGATTGACTGTTAGCAAAGTTCTTGTCGTGAATTCGATTTGATGGGATTCCCACAGTTCATGTAGAAGACCGGTAGTCCGCTGATGTTCGTGCCGTATGCATACAGAGTGAACGGGTCGGCAGCATCCACCTGAGCCAGCTGGCTCAAGTAGAGCAGGAGAGCTGTTGAGAACTGGAACATGTTGAGGAACATGTTGAGGAACATGTTGACTGGTATCGAGTCTGATAGCTGCAAAGGAATGTCACTGATGTCGATCAGCACAAATAGCCTGATAAACCCCTTTATGCAGGATCGTCATCAAAATAATGATAAGTCGTCCCAATCTATCGGCATGCGTATTTGTGCTATGAGAATGTTGAGCAAGGGAGGTTGGTCGTCAACCTCACTCGGGGGAAGAGGAGAGAGCTGACGATTATCTGATCTTCGTCTTGAATAAAACTTTGACATGACTAGGGTTAGACTGTTTCTATTCCAATAAGTGAGGATGCTTACTCAACCTTACGCGTATTGACGCAGAGATGTGAGGTGGGTGCTGATCTTCGGTCCCGAGACTCAACGGGGAAAGCAGAGCGTATTATAGACTTCCATCCTTGATCCGGCAACTTGTTGTTGAGTGCCGAGCGCCGAGTGCCGAGCTTCCCAAGTTAAAATTATGGGTGCGTACGTACTGCGTGCCGGACCGTGCGTCCCTGGCGTAAGGCTTGGAGGCTGGGGATCGGAGGTGGAGACTCTCCGAGTTCAGATGAACGATCTGCAGTCATGGGTCTCAAGCGAGAGGTAATAGGGGTCTTCTCCTTTTGTGAGGTTAGGTGCGGATGTATGTGCTTCTTTTGAAACGTCGTGTTGGGACATGCCTCTGCGACAAGATGTCATGATGGGTCGAATTGCTATTTTTGGACATCTATACTCCTTTCTTTTCTCTGCACGCCTTTTCATACACCGTTAAATTTTCCAAAGAAAGTGCAATGAGGTTTATGCGCTTGATTGACACTGCAATTAAAAGCTAGCACACGGCATTTCAAGTCCGTATCTAGCATAGTCCGCGTTTTGTATACCTTTCTTCGAGCATGGCTTGTTGAGCACGTGAATACGAACCGTACCCGGAGATCTACAATTAGTACCTGACTAGTCTCGACGAACCACGGGAGCTCGCGCATGTTCATGAGTAGGAGCCATGTCCTTTTACAGCCTTAATATGAAGATCCAATGGGCACGAGCCTGGACTATTCAGAATTCGGAACTAAGGACGCGGCACGTCCAGATGAGCTATCGATTTCTTCTTGAACTTATCTCAATTCATTGGTCCAAAGACACTGCGTGACGCAGGGGAGGAACGAGGCGAGTATCCGGGGCGGGGCGCTACGGGACAGTGCAGAGCCCTACCTCAGATGAGCCTCATCTTGCTTCGTACAATTCACGTACTTTCATCCCATAATCACAGCGATCAGAGAGGAGGATCTGTAGGAGCCATTATCATGGAGGTGTAGATGCTTGAAGTGAGACAAGTTCACGACTCTTTCACTATATATATAGCCTTCTGCTCTTTCCTCTATCCTATATCCTTCACCACAGTCAATCATTTACTTCTCACCCTTTCCTTATTTCCTTTTGAATAGCTTATCATGGGTATTTTTCAGGGTATTTCTTTGGCTCTTCAGGCTCTTGCATTTCTCCCACTACCAACCAATGCTTCTCCACAGTACCACAAGTCTGTCCAGCTCAACAATCGCCAAACAAAACCATGTGTCAATTCTCCTACTAACAGAGGCTGTTGGGGAGATTATGATCTTTCCACCAACTACTACGATACCGTTCCTGATACAGGAGTGACTCGCGAAGTACGTCAAAACCCTTCCTAGCCCTTGCCCGTAGGTGTTGAAATATGCTGACATCCCCTTAGTATTGGCTTGAAGTAACCAATACAACCCTCGCTCCAGATGGAGTAGAGAGAATAGTCTTGGCCGTGAACGGGACTCTGCCAGGACCAACCATCGAAGCAGATTGGGGTGATACTGTTATTGTCCACTTGACTAACCATCTCGCCAACAATGGATCCAGTTTCCACTTTCATGGCATTCGTCAGAATCTCACTGTTCAGAATGATGGTGTCCCCTCTGTCACACAGTGCCCTGTTGCCCCTGGAGGTACATACACATATACTGTAAGTATCATGACTTCACAGCATCTTATGGCAGAGGTGCTTACAAGTATTTCAGTGGAGGGCAACCCAATACGGCTCCTCCTGGTATCACTCCCACTACTCCCTTCAAGCCTGGGACGGCGTCTTCGGCGGCATCCAAATCAACGGTCCTACCACCGCAAACTACGACACCGACCTCGGCCTCCTCATCATCCAAGATTGGTCCCACGTAACCGCAACCTCCCAATTCACCTACGACGAAACAGTCGGTCCACCAACCCAAGACACAGGCCTCATCAACGGAACCAACATGTGGCAATCCTCCGGTGCCTACTTCGAACAGACGTTCATTTCGGGAACGAGTTATAAATTGAGGATTGTGAATGTAGCGATTGATACTTTCTTTAAGTTTTCGATTGATGGTCATACGATGACTGTTGTTGCGATGGATTTTGTTCCGATTGAACCATTTGAGACGACGATTTTGAGTATGGGGAATGGTATGTTGAAAAGACTTCTAAGTCTAAAGGTTACCAGACTGATTCATTCTCCAGCTCAACGTTACGACGTGATTGTTAACGCTACGGAACCCGTTGGAGATTATTGGATACGAGCGATTCCTCAAGTCAGCTGTAGCGAAAACGACAACGTAAATGGGATTTTAGGTAAGTCTTATCTTCCCAAACGGACACTGGATTTTCCGTGCTCTCTCTAGAGTCTTGAGGCACGCGAATCCTCCACGAATGTCCCATCATTCTTGGGACTTTGCCAGCCTGTGAAGCAGTATAATAATTCCCCAATCTTGACTACAGGAATAATCCGCTACGACTCAGCCAGCACCGCCAACCCAATCACAATCGGCTACCCCTACAACGACTCCTGCAGCGACATGCCCGCATCCTCCCTCGTTCCCTACCTTGCCCTCAACGTCGGCTCCGAAACCGTCGAAGAAGATCTCGAGGTCTCAGTCGGCCTCAACGCCACAACAGGTATCATCTATTGGTATGTGGCAGGTAGTTCGATGTATTTGGATTGGTCGAATCCGACGTTACTGCAGGTTGACGATGGGGTGACGAATTTCGCGACACAGGAGAATGTTTATGAGGTGACGGAGGCGGGGTCGTGGACTTATGTTGTGCTGGAGCAATCTGTTGCGGCCGCGCATCCAATTCATTTCCATGGTATGTGCTATTTCCCGTTGCTCGTTTTGCCATACAATGCCATCTGAAGATGATTGCTGACAATGAACCTTATGTAGGTCACGACTTCTACGTCCTCGCTCAAGGTAGGTCGACATTCCATGTGACGTGTTTCCCCTTTTGATAGCGGTAGACTGACTAGTGGATGTTGTGTAGGTACTGGCACATACGCCTCCTCCAACACCAGCCTCCAAACTACCAATCCTCCCCGCCGCGACGTCGCCATGCTTAATCCTGAAGGCTTCCTCGTTATTGCATTCAAAGCAGATAATCCAGGAACATGGTTGATGCACTGTCATATCGGATGGCATCAGAGTCTTGGTCTTGATTTACAGTTCGTGGAGCAGTATGACAAGATTGGGGGATTGATTGATAACTCTACTCTGACTGAGACTTGCGCGGGTTGGGAGACGTATTTGAACGAGTCTGGTTTGAAGCAGAGTGATGATGGGGTGTAAGGGAGACAAGGGGTAGTGGATAGGGGTCAACTTGAAGATGAAAAGACCGTATGGTGGAGTTATGGAAGGAAATTTTGATTTGTTGAGACGGAGGTTCATGGATATAGGGATTTAATATTTAGTCATTCATTAGGGCAAGCTACACTCTTTAGTAAAGGTTCTCCTTTTCTCTCTGATTCCAATAAGCTTCAGATCGCAAGCACGAGATGCCGAACGGAAGGATTTTGGCAGTGAATATTTCTTCAATGTGTCTCTCACCTCGTCTATGATCTAGACATGGCCCACAAGATAACTTTCACCGAAAAGAATCCCAACGTCACTTAAACCAAACTCGAAACATTCAACATATCCCACCCTCGTCTACCTAGCCGAATATTCGCCCCCCCTTTTTTTTAACCTCGCCTCGCTCGCCAAAGTCCTTTTCTTAAATCTTAACTTCCACCCTCCAGGAATCCGGCTTTTTCACGGCCTCAGAGCATCTTACGAATCTCCGAGTGCGGAAAGGGACACATGGAGAGACCTGGCCTCTGGGGACTTTCTCCGGATTCGTGAAGTTCTCCACTCTAATCTCAACTTCGAGAAAAATTGGTCTCGTAAGGCGAAGAAGCTTCCCATTTCAGATAAACGAGGGTTCGCGAGTTGGCATTCAGACAGGGCAGGTCGGTTATGTTTCGATAAATCTTGTGAGCGCTGAGGAGTTAAGAGTTTCGATTCGGAGGCTGAAATGAGACCGAACGCGAACGGCGAGATAGCAGTGTGATTGTCGTAGTTGATGATCTTGTTCCTGGCTAGAATCACGACGTCGCAACCGATGACTTCTTGGTTGGTTGGTTGTTTTTTGTAGACGTGGCGTGGTGTTGTGGATATGGATGAAGAAGAAGCGAAGGATTGGCTCTTGGTGAGTGGATGAGAAGGTAGAATACATATTGGATAAACAAGGATAGGGCCTGTTGTGAGTGCAAATAGCCTTACTGACAGCAAGGAAAATACGGACGGGCAATAACAATCATCGTTGGCCAGTCGATCCATGAGACTTCCTCCTACTCATCAGTAGGGGGACTTCGATTCAGCACCTGTCAGGAGCAGAGTTTTACTCTGCGGGTGTCCCCTACGAACCTGTAGCTCCTCAAAAGCTTGATCTGCTTCGTAGATTGGATTGAGTAGTCTACGGATAGCAATAAGATCCCAAAGCTGAGACTGAATCGCGACTTCGAGCGATACAAAGAGGTTTTCCCTTATCGATCACTCTTCTCGATCTCGAATCCGGCCACCAGAGTGGTCATTAAGTCAGCTAGCTGATGTCAGTACTGATAACTGATCAGTTATCAGCCAGTCAGTTGCTTAGTTTTTCAACTGACAGCCAGTCATTTGATAGATTCTCGAATGACCAAATTAATCAGCTCAATAATTAGATTTTTAAGATTTTGGAGTCGTGATTTTGGTTTTTTACTAGTGTTTTAGTAAGGAACCGGAACGGAAAAACCTAATGGAAGGCCTCTAATTGGTCAGAATCAAGCGAGCTAGGATAATAAGAGTGAGAAACACCAAAACTCTCTAAGTGTGTTTCTGCCTTAGGCGTTAAGGCACTTACTTAGGTGTTAGATATCTCTACAGCTGCGCAGCTTTGAAGGGGGGTCCCAGGGGGTCTCCCCCTGGAATTATATGCTAAGTAGAGTGATTTATATTGATTGAATCGATCGTAGCATCTCAATATAAGAGACGGGGGTCCCAGGGGGGTCCTTCTAGTGTGAGGCTCTGCTGGAAGTGCGTTCCTGCCTAAGGCGCTAAAGCACTTAAATGCTGGAACTGCTCTACGGCTGCGCAGCTTTCGAGGGGGGTCCTAGGGGGTCTTCCCCTAGAATTATTTACTAAGTAAAGTAATTTAAATTGGTTAAATGGATCGTAGTAACTAAATATAAAGACGGGGGTCCTAAGGGGTGTCCCCTTGGTGTGAGACTCTACTGGAAGTGCGTTTTTACCTTAGGCACCAAGGGGCTTATCAGCTTATCGGCTTCACCGCTCGGCAGAATCCGAACCACTACTTCAATGAAACATTCCAATTTTAAATTCTTATAAAACACTCAAATTAAGAGCTTTTAACTTGAAAATTGAAATAGAGATAAAATAATAAAGTCGAAGACTTTGTAGCCCCCCACAGGAGCGCCCCTGCGAGGCCTGCGGAGCAAAATGTGCGTCGAGTAAAGAAAGAAACATTTTATAAAATATTAATAAAATTATATAAAATTTTTTTAATTATTTATATAATAATATTATATAATTTAAATAATTTTATTTTTTTATATTTATTACTTTATATATTAAAAATGTTTAAAAATTGCTATTTTTAATATAAAAAATAATTTAAAATTTAAAAGCTCGATTTAATATATTTTCATTTTTACCCGAACTGATCAGCAACTGATCAGTAAATCATTTAAGCTATTCAGCGGTTGCTCTTATTGTTAGCTATTCAATTGTTTATTTTGCTCGAATGATTAAGGGCTGACTGGCTTAATGACCACTCTGCCGGCCACCGTGGCCTTTTCTACGCTTTCGAACTCAACCTCGAATCGAATCACAACCTGATTAATGGTATCGGCATATTTCTCTTTTACGATGCTGCAACTTTCACCCGGCTAGGTCTCTATCTACCTACACCTGCGAAAATATATATACTCGGACTAGCAGACACCACGAAGAAGGATTAAGGGCGAGGACACACGGTTTTTAGAGGGGCTGAAAGGGATATCGTAGATAGAGGGGTGACTATATGTTTAAGTTCACGAGAGAGTAGGATACCGTGGCTAAAAGGGAGGGAAAGGGAGGAAATAGAAAAGGATGTAGTGGGGGGAGGAGAGAGCTCGAAAAGTGGTCGGTATTGCGCCTTTGTGCACGCCAGCTCTTAAAGAGTAAGGACTTAGAATGCTATTATCAGACCTGTTTAGGAGGCTTTTGAATCGACTCACGTTTATCGGGCTACCTAGGGTCTGGCTCTAAAGGTTCTAAGCACCTCTCTCTAAGAGCACAAACGATTTGGGTACCACCTCGACTAGAGGAGGAGGGCACAATCATCAAGCCTATTGGCTAAGCACCCGAGTGTGAAATGCTTTTTGAGGCATATATTGATGGCAGAGTTTTTCCCTTTTGAGGTTTTTGACGTCACCATTATCGATGTATATAACCTTTTAGCTTAGCACGACCCCGTACCCTATGGGAGGTCTAGGAGGCAGTCTTGAGCTGTTTATCCGCTTTTGGTCGTAAATAAATTCATCATCATCATCATCCTACTTATCAGTCAGCTTAGCGGATCTACCACTAGCAGTCTGCTGACTAGTCACTATGAGTAGAGACGACGAATTCGAATAAATGAGTGGATACAGCGCATTTGACATCCAGGGATTGAGCCTGATATAGGCGCTGTTGCAGCATGACCCCAAAAAAATCAAGCTAATCAATCTATCAAAAGCTTCAATGACGTCACAGCAAGAGGCGGTAAGCCACCAAATGAGCATTGGCCAGTCGTTTCCTGAGGCTGATCGACGATCGGCGCATATATGACTCGATCATTGGTGGGAAAGTGGGACGAGAATGAAAGTTCGAACCTATCACCAACTTTATAAGTAGATCCGAAGAAGAAAACAGTATCACGGGAGCAACTACTTCGTAGTTCCTCAGAGGGAAAATCTCACTTCACGGCATATCATCTGTTAAAAGCAGGCTTTCAGCAGCGGGAAAAGATTTCATTATGCCACCCAGAGCCTCCCACCCAACCGACCATTCATCCTCCCCTTTTTGCAAACCACACCCAACCCAAATAAGAGAACCCGCTCGCTCATGCAATACAAACAGATCATCGCAACAGCAAAAAATGCCATCGTTAGGAAAAACAAATCAACGCCCCATAGTAGACCACCCCTATAATCCCATATTTTACAACCCTCAAAAAAAAGTAGCAGAAACCGATCTCTGACCGCGGAAAAAAAAACCAAGCCAAATCCACCCTACAGAAGGAGATCTAGACTCGGTGAAAATGCCTTCATCACAAGAAATAGAAATGTAATTTCAGGAGTGGGGAATCCGTGAAAACCAACATAATTAACATCATGTAGCTTTGCTGTATACCCCATTTCCAAAAAGTGTGCCGAATGTCGAAAATGAAAGAGACAAGGAATTTGTATGAAAATCGCAATGATGAAAAAGAGCAGATGACCATCCCAACCCGAACGCTATGCATGACGAGAACCCTGAACCCTAATGTGAAGTATCAAACGTCGAAGTCCGAAGTCCGATGAGAATGTGATGCCGTAAGTGTAATGCAAAAGTCTTGAAAATTCGAAAAGGAGCTGAGAATGCAAATATGCATGCAATTTTTAGATCCGGAAAGACCTGGGTATCAAGAACAGCCTCCCAATGCAACTTTCTTCCTCCACCTCCACCAATGAGCAGTCACCCAGTCAAGGGGAACGCTTTGGACACTCTTATCCTAATGTCCGACCACTGTGTATTGTTTGTTGGGAATGGGCTCGAGGTGTGACGGGACTCGGTCGTATTGTGCCGGCAGGACTATAATCTGGTCCTCCGAAAGGTTGGTTGGAACTCCTCTGATCCCATCCTTCTTCACTCAAAACGCTGAGCCAGCCGTTGCCGACTTCGTTTTTCAGCGCTTCTAATTTCTTCCTGTATAAATCCCCACTCGCCTTCCAATCCTGGGAATCTTTCACGTTCTGTGATTTGATCAATGGCCCATCATAGGATACCGCCTCTATGGCTGGTAATCGAGGGACAACTGATGTGTCAATGCGAGGTACATCGGTTTGGATTTGAGATTGTCGAGGTTCAGGGGGGACATAGGATGGTACTGTTCGAGGCGATGGGTCAGGACTTGGACCGGTCCCATATCTGCTCTCTAGTCCTGCAACTGAAAGAGTTGCCTCCTCTGTCAAGAACTTTATAGCGGGTTTGTGAGGTGAAGTTTCTGAGTTGGACAGGTCTACTATCCTCCGTTTTGGCGTCCGCCTTTTGCGCCCAGACGAGCTTGTGTTGATTTCACTGGTAGTTGCTGCTGGTATCGGACGTTCTTTCCGCAGGACCGCAGGTTCTCGTTGTGTGGGGTAGTCGATGATGGGTTTGTTGACTTCCACGGCAGGCAAACCATAATCTTGAGGGGGTGGCTTGACCACAGGGACGCTAGGCTTTTCTGCAACCCGCTCTATTAATTGCCGACGCTCACTATAGCTGGGACCATATGTATCGATGAGGATGTCTTCCGTGTAGCCTGGAGTGCTCCTGAAAAGATTGAAGATGGTAATTCTGTAATTGTTGTGCGTCTTCGTGAAGGGGTTACCAGACACCCAAATCTCCCTAATATCAGGAATGCCAGTCAGTCTAGCCAATTCCGTTGGATCTGTCATCTTGTTATCCCGCAGATCCAATCTCTCAAGAGGATATAGTCTTTCAACACCAGCAATGGATATCAGTCGATTTGATCGAAGATTGAGGGCGGTGATTGCTGGTAAGGGGTTTCTTGTCAATGAGTGAAGCGAATCAATCATACAATTCGAGAGGTTGAGGGCTCGAAGAGCTGTGAGGGATGCCAGGCAGTCGGGTATCTGCGAGAATAGGTTGGTGGAGAGGTCCAGTGAATGCAGCGTATTTGCCAACGGCGACAGACTTGCCGCAGAAACTGACGTGAGGCCATTGTCTGCCAAGCTGAGATGCTTTAGAAATCTCCATTTCGACAAAGGAAGTATTCCCACGGCCAGTAGATTCGACGAGCTGCCCCGCGGATTGTGCCAACCATCCGACATACTAGAATGTGAACTGCCGGAACCCGATCTCTTGACTTTGTAAGATCCTCTGAGATGGCCGTGCGCCGAGCCAGTTCGTGAACTTGGTGGACGAACAGGAGAATTGCTTCTTGGTCTCGACTTGGTGGGCGACTTCGCTCCATCTGAACCTGACCGCACAAGAGAAGCTCCTCGAGCCTCTGCCTCATCACCAATATGTGTCCGCTCATCTGGGGATCCCGGCGCGGAGTTGGACTTGACAAGTTCGGCGTGTGGCATTGTCGGGCTTCTCTTCGGACTTGAGGCAGCTACCCATGTGGAGGTTGGTGACATTTGGGCTTTGGAGGAACGGCGGCGTCGTTTGTCCATATCGTCGAGTACAATGTTGATAAGAAGGTCTGCGGGGTCGTCAACACCTGCACGCTTCACGGTCAACGATCTGAGCTGTTCGGCAAGGCGGTCCCAGCCAAAGAATTGCCTGATATCAATGTCACTGATTTCCAAAGCACTGATGTTCTTGAAAGCGAGAAGGGGCACGGCGCTGTCAAATGGGAACTCCTCGTAGCCTTCAATCAATCGAGCTCGACGGTCCGGGGCAAGTCTGAGGCAGGGAATCTTGGTGAAGGCTGAGTATAGATACTTTAGGTCTGCCTCAATCTGAGCCTTTTGCTTCTCGGTCCGGGCGGCGGAATTGCCAGATCCAAGTCCAAAGCTGGACCAGAGGGAAGACATGCCAGACATTACGCTTCGGACGCTGGATACCGAATGAATGGATCCGTGGTCCGAGCCTCGACCCTTTGGTCGTTGGGACTTGCTTAGGAAAGAGACATAGTTCGATGCTGAGGTGTCATGAATATTCTCCAACCGCACGTTCATGGGGCCTACAGCAATACCAAGATCTTCAAATCGGGAGAGCAGATAGAAGAGATGATGGGGTGTCAAGGCAAGTTTGGCAGGTTTGATATTATGGGACGTGAAGGTCAGGATACCCGGGAGGGAGAGGGCAGAGGCAAGAGTACTCGATGTGGAGGAGGAAGTGAACGAAGGAGAGTTTGTCGTCGTTGGTGATCCAGGCGTAGCTGAACTCCCAACAGCACCCGTTGTACTCTGCGCTGCGCCATTCTTAGGAGTTTGTTGGCGTCGTAATTGTAGAGCATTCGCGAGCGCTTTCTCGTGCGTCCGGACGAAGTGGGCCAAGTTCTGTAGAAGCCAGACGTTAGTGTACTGGTACGAAGAAGAGAAGAAAGACCCGAATACGTACCTTTATGAAGAACTGTCCATCCTCAGTGTCCATCATTGAGGATGCATGTGGTTATCGTATCGTGGGAGAAAAGTCTACAGCCCTTCGGCGGGACAGAAAACCCAAGAGAAGGCTATGAACTGCCTTGTATCTCAACCACGGATCACGGAGAAGATCGTGTGTTAGACGTACGACTCGGCGAGGAGGGAAGATGTCGAGGCGGTCTGCGAGTTACACAACATTAGCTTCCTTGTCAGTGTAGTTTGAATGGTAACGCTGGAGGGCGAAATAAGAATGCATTAATGACTCCAGAAGACAAGCCGCCATGAGTGTCGAGCCTCGAGTCCGGGATGCTGGGCAGACAGTCTAGGTGAATGGCGACGATATGCCTTCAAGCACAACGGAGGAGTGCGTACGACTTATCGCAGCGCGTCCGACACACATGAGACGCTGTGCACGTAGGGGGAAGACAGAGGGCTGTACATACCTATACACTGGACTTCTTTTCGTGGAGGTGCGAGGCACCGAGAGCAACACAGCTCTAAGGCACGCTGCAGCTGAGGCAAAAGAGAGGATCGCGGGTGAGGGACGACGAGGTCTAGTTTAAGACGTCGACAGCGATATCTCTCTGGGAAAAGTTCTGCCGCCGACGAGATCTCACAGTGACCAATGGTGGAGATGGGTGGCTTCACTGGTCGTTTGTGTGCTCATGCAGGCTGTCTGCACAGCGAGTTCGGTCGAGCCTTTCGTTCGTGCAGGCTTGTGCAGGCTCCACCGACGGCCAGGATGATATGCGTCGAGCGTCCAGTGCACTCCCTGTCACTTCGAGGAAGGGGTTTCTGAGGTGCAGCCGGGGACAAGATGCACGCACGAATGAAGACAATAAATAAACGAAGGTACGAAGTACGGTACGGTACGGACGAGGCAGGCAGGTAGGCAGGAGGGAAAATGGGCGAGCTGCACGTCTCGCGGCTGGGAGGGAAAAGCCGCGTTCCGGATAAGACCGAGATCTAGTTGAAGAGGACTGTACGTACAGAGAACTTGTTGGAGAGGTGTGGTGTTGATCGAGCTGGAAGGGATGTCTGAGCCCGCTGAAGTGAAATTGCATGCAAAAGCGCCCGCTCCAGCGAGGTCACGCTAGTCGTTTGGGGCGTCAAAACCGAGTACTTCGTCGATCGCCTGTTGCGACCCTCAGCCAGGATCGTAGAAAATTTCTCGAGATCTCTCAGGTCGCCGTTGAGCACAAGGGTGGAGACCGCAAAGCAGAAACATCCTCTGCGCTGCGCTGCGAGCGGGTGGATTCGATGTCGTCGTTTGGCGCGAGAGTGGGGAGTTTGGCAGCATTCAATCAATGCATTGTGATTTTGATAGTGGACTCGGGACACCGTCTGCACTGCACGCCTGTGGTTGGGGGCTCCAGATCTGTGGTCGGAGCAGGATGATAAGTCCGGTTTGGGACTGCACAATGTGCAACGTCTTTGCAATTTGATAGGGACTTTCTGCATCTCGTAGCCGGCGACATCATCGTCACTCCCCCTTTCCGCACGATCATCGCTGCCCTGAGGCTGGAGAGAACGTCAAAATCGACCCCGCGGCGACCCTTCATGGCACGACAGAACTCGACAACGAACATTCCCCACCAGGTAGACCCCAAACTATTACTATTATACGACGATTCACGCATGTCGACGCGGGTATTGGTCAACAGCCTGCCTGAATCGTGTCAATGTCAACAATCACCTCATCCTGCCCTATCCTGGCGGTGAATTCATTAAACTGATCGACGGCATCATCGACGCGAGATTGCTCACTCGGCGGTGGAGCATGCCATCCTTGCCTGACCGTGAGACCGTGCGACCTTGAGAGCTAGTTCTCCCCTGCCGTGGTTGGTGGGGGCCCACGGCCGCTCGCCCATCGACTGGTTCAGGCCAGCCCCAGCCCAGCGTCTGTGACAGGCGAGAGGAGGGGTCTCAAATGTTGCTGCTTCATGGCCGAAAGAACGACGACCCAGCCGAGCCAAATCTCACGAGAACTGCCAATGAAAACCTCATACTTGCCTTTCTCGTCCATCGCAACCCCGTCGTCGCCTCCCTCCAACATGATCAAGCATATGAGCGCCTGCGGGTGCCCTCTCTCGACGCACGCCCTCACACCGAGGCACTTCTCCTTTGCTCTTCACCGCTGACTTTGCCACCACACACATTCTCTTCAGAAGGACGCATTACCAACAGTCACCCACACCTCTCTGATTAGGCCAATGCTGACACGGTCACATCAATATACGAGACGAGCGATCCATCAGCCTCAAAGCCTCGTGAGAAGGCGGTCTTAGAAGAGTTGGTTGGGATGAGGGAACAGATTGGTTCGGTTTCACCAGCCATCCTTCTCAGTCAGCTACTTCGGGACGGCACCTCACCGAGCTGATGCACGAATTCGTTCTGTTACGCTTGCAATGTGTGGCGAGGGTGGCGGGCCAAACCATCTCGGAATCTCTGCTTGTCTTCAAGATGTTCGTTCAGACCATGTACCAAAAAAGAAACCATGACCTCAATTTGCAGATCGTAGATGTCGGCGCGATTCGACAATGGGATACTCAGTCTGGTTTACCGACGACGAAACAAAGAGCAGCGGTGATTGGATGATGCAGGAAACATCTGCATGAAAGTTGACCACTAGAAAGGTCTCTCGAGACCACCGTGCAGTTTCCCCCACACTTTTGGTTTGCCCGTCGGGAAATCTGAGATTCTTCACCAGATGATGATGGAACAGCTGATCTGTTTCAACCAGATATCAGCAGCATTCCTGCTCTGCTCTCACCCACCCACCCTCAAGAGCCGGAACTCTCGGCTACTTCTAGCCTGCATTCCAGAAATGGAAGCATGGGAACAACCTTTTCGCCCCCTAAAAGCTTGAGCCACAGTGCAGGAAGGTTTCTCGTGCAGCATGAGAGACGTTGGAATGCACAACACCGCGGGGCAACATCGTGAGTTTGATCAAACATCGAAATTTTGGCCCGAGTTGCCGCGTTGACAGCAGAGCGGTGAGAGGAGGGGTAGTTTTGAAGGCTTGGGGGTCTTCTCGATTTAGCTACCGAAACCTTATTCGGGATCTTATCAAAGCTAGTTCTTGCAACCGTGCGTACTTCTTGGATGAAGCGGCGGCACAACCGCGAGATGCGCCAGGATTCTTGAAGGTTCTTCTCGTGCCGTGATGCACCATGTGCATCATTTTCTCGTCTCATGCGAACATGGCTTCAAGAGCCTAGACGATGGAACAGCGGCATCGGAAGTCATCGAAACACTCTCGAATTCGAAAACATCGGGAATTCTGCAACGTCAATTGACCAGGGCAGAGGTGCTCACCGTCGTTGGATCGTGACGGTAACCACGACACCTCTTTTGATATCGGAAGATTTACGGCACTATCAAGTCTAGAGACAAACTCGGCACAAAACACCTGGACGACTATCGGTATGATCTTAAAGCCATTTCTGCAGCAGACCTCACATCTGGAGTAGATCTTCCTTGAAGAAAAACCATTATCGAATGCTTCGAAACGTGGGGCTCCTGCCAAGCCCTATTCCGAGTCAGAAACTCAAGAAACTTGGCCATATTCGCCAACTTTCCCAAAAAGAAGCAGTCATGATCATCAATTCATACTCAGATGACTTTCGGCAGAGTCATCTTTGAAACTTGATTCAGACCTACTTTAATTACGAAGAGTCAAGTGACTGAGAACCTCCGGGCTGTTATCTTCATCACGTGCGTCATTTTTGGTCTTACTTCAGCTGCCACTACCTCGCATTATTTCGCAAAGTCTTGCTAGGGCACTACACATTGCAATGGACCAGCAACCAAGCTCCTTATATCTATCACCGTCAAAGCTTATCTCAATATCAGATCTGTTTCCAACCTTCGGATCTTCAAAAAGCTTTTCGCAAGCCACCTCCAGAATTGCCTTTCCACACGCGGGGGTGACCCCAGAAAGTACATGACACGTCCCAATGTGGAACATTAAAACCCGAGTGGAACACTCAAAATCGACGTCATCGCACAATATTTTCTGTTTTATAACTGCCCTTTCGGATTCTTTTCCGAACAAGCGGTCCTTGTATTGATAGGGCATCAACCTCGAGATGGCCCTCCGTTGTGGGCTTCAGGCACGAGCGACAACCTATGTATGATGAGTTGTCAATAATGCCAGGTACACTACACAACAACAATTCAGGAACTACAACCAGCGAGTTGTCGGAAGAGTAACAATTGTTTTTGTCTCCAGTGGAGAACAACAACTTTTCGATCACGATCCGAAATTCGGCATCGAGTGACTTCCGATACTAGAGTCGAGTCTCCTTCCTCCCTTTTTACCTGCATCCAACGTTTTGATTTTTTGCGAATGCGGCACTTCAATTTCGTCCGTAGGAGACTTAGGGGAAGTTTAGGCAGAACGAAGACCCAAGCATGAATGAATTATATTTTCCCGCTTATGGTAACACAAACGTGAGGGCCCGACATGCAGGGCGTTTTCGTACTGCAAGGGAGGTACGAAATGACACCTGCACATACATGGTACCTGGGAAGAACTTGGTCTGACAGCAGGAAGTTCAACGGCTAGGGACGAGAACAGACGATGGGTGAGAGTTCAGATGACAGTATGCAGGTAATTATATTGCATGCATGCAGGTGATAGCACGGCGCATTCGGTTCTCGGCACGGTTTGTATTACGGGTTTGGAGAGGCCAAGGGCTTGGACGCGAGATGAAGGGATTGAGAGCGGTAGATGATTTTGAGATTTTGTCGTTCTGCTTTTGGTGTTTGCGATTTAATTTGCACTGGTTGGCTTTGCTGTTGATGAAGTGAATCGTTGACCGAGATTGATAATTGAATGCCAGGAGAGTTTCCGGCACTTCGTCAACATCAACATCCAACTCTTGCTCTTTAATCTTCTCATGTCTTTCATTCCCTCGTCTGTTTCCTTCTGCCTCGTCGCCCAAATGATGGATGTATCGCACAAGGCTACCTCATGGTTCAAACTGGTGAGCTCCGCCGAGTTGAAGCCATGCATAGCGCATCATCAATCATGAAGGGGCACGAAGTTAGGTTAAAAGGCAAGGTGAGATAGAACAATATGCTTCCCGCATGCTCTCATATGATACTCATTATCGCTAGCCTGATCAAACAAAATCACGTTGATCAATTCAAATCATAATTAAATTATGATTAACGCGTCTTCGAAAAAATCTAGATTAACGAGGAAAATCTTAATACCATACAAAAACAATCATAAACATCATAATTTAATCTAGATCTTCATGAGTAAATTAGATTATGAATATGCTAAATCTTGATGGTTAAATTATGATTAAGACCTTATAATTTAATTTTAACCTAATCATTTATCACGCCGATCATCGCTGTCAAATCTATCGTCACTGTCAATATCCAACCTACGAGCTCAATAATCACCGTACCCTGAGAATCATCCGAAGCATCGGAAGATCGAGTATGAGAGAGTTTACCTCGGCTTGCGTTCTCGAGAAGTTGATGCCACCGCGTCACTCGCACGAACAGGGTAGGGAGTTTTATTGCTTGCAGGTGTCGAAGAGGTGGTCAAGAAGGGGAGGAAGATGGAGGGGTGGCTGACTGGTTTATATATTGAGAGTCGAAGGATCTTGGCTAGCGGGATCGAGGAATGGGGTGGATGTTTCCGTTTGTGGAGAAGTGGGGTGTGATTTTGTTGCTTTGCGTTTGGGGTTTGAAGTTATTTGATCGACGTCTGTGGAATCGATTGTCTGGGAGGTTGGCATACTGGCGAGGATACTTGGAATGCTTTTGACACTCTTTCTCAATTCTTTGAAGTGAACTTCATGCTTTATATCTAACATGCGTCTGCGAGCAACGCCGCTTGATTGACGATTCACCCCAAACCTCTGGTGTCTTTGGATGCTGCATATATATAGCACAGTACGGCTTCCATCTTCTTTTCTGTTAAACCACTTTGAGCTGTTTCACAACCTCCCTAGCGAGTCCCGGGCTGGTACGATGCTTTATAAGGGCGGGACACTGGAGTGGATCGAAAAGGCGGGCTTCCGTCTGAAGTTCTCGTTCTGTGGTTGTTTTGTCTTAAAATATCTTATCGTGGTAATCTCATGTCGAAATTTCTTCTTGTTGTCAACCTCTTAGTTTGAATTCTCACACAGCTTGACAACGAAAGATATACCAGGCAGCAACCCGCCTTAAGATTCATTCGAAGTCTCACCCACTGTCGGAGTTACAAATGCTGTTAGTGCCCATCTATTCGTGGTTTCTGGAATTGTGTTTGTCGTCGTTGCTCCTTTCGCGTCAAGTAAAGCGGCTCCGTGCATGTTGCGGCATCCCAATCGCGGACAGCAAGGAGATCTAGGCAAATTTCTGCATCTCAAATAGACTGCTCGTTTTTTCCTCCATGGGGCCCCACGACTTGTTTAGATCCTTGCATCAATTTAAAACCCGCGTGTAATTTTACCTAAAAGCTCGGTTTCCGATTATTTAAGCTCTCAGGCCTTTTTGCACCTCTTTACCGAAGCTCATACTATTTAAGCTTCCTCCCGCCGCACGTCCTCGTGGGGCCCCCACGGCGGGAAAAACGAGCGGCCTAATCTCAAAAGCCACAAGCTGCGAATACCGCCGAACCATGTAGTTCCGAGATATACTCCTTCTCGCCCGGACGAACCACAAAGTATCGACGGGAAGTGTTCGGAATGTGGGGGATTAAAGTTCCTGCCGCCGACTCTCCCAAGCGGATTACCGTCGCCCAAAGTACTAGAAGACCGCAATATCGGCTCGTGCGTGTCTACGGTGGTACAGTCCCTGGCCATAACAACACTTTCTTTAATCAAGCAACACCATAATAGAGGTTTGCTAGAAGACTTATCTCAGTATTGCTTGATCGGGTTTACGTTCTGCCTAGTCCGGGGACCCCCTAGCTAGTGCTGCTGGATTACTTATGGGCTGTACCTCCGTATGGTCTGCTTATTGATTTACGCTTTGGTGCTAAGCTTTATTGCAAGTGTGTGAACTCTCCTAAACGAAGGAGTCTTTACGTTGAGTACATACCGCGTGAAGGCCCGAGTTCTCATATTGGTGTTAGCCAGCCTGCAGTATCCCTCGTCCTGCAGTCAGCCCTAGGAAATCACCGTAGGAGCGGTGCTCCTGTGGCCACAATTTTCTGATCAAACAGCAGCCCCGAAAGGTCTGAACGCAAGGTTTACAGGGCTTAAAATTGCTTGGCAAGGCCTTCCGAAAGCAACTATTTGAGGGGCCAACCACGAGCTCGAAAACGCCCACTTTAAGGTTCTGTAGTACATCACTAGGGTTCCTCGAATTTCGCGACTCCCCTAGCACATAAAGTGAGTCTCCCTTCTTTCTCCCCTCCTTTGCTAACTTACAATAGATAAGATACTATCTGCACTTGGTGAGGCGTCGAGAGACTATGAGAGAGTTGGGACTGTGAGAGAGTTGGGGGTAAGATGAGAGTGTAGATCGCATTACGTAGTGCAACAAACTTTGAAACAAACGCTTTGATACATTCACTTGTGAGTCCATTAGGTCCGTAAGCTTCAAGTCTGTACTTTCGGTCCCCCTTGTAGATCTCCCGCGCCCACTCTCTTACAGGTGGTCCACGTTTGGCCCACCCTGTCAAGTTTCCCTTTCAGGTAACCTAAACGTGTAGGAGCGGTGCTCCTACGGGTGGTTTCCCAGGGCAGCCCGTGGTTCTTAGCGCTATAGAAGAAGCAATATTCATTCGACTATACGCGCTTGTCTTTTGCAAATATGTAGCGGGTAGAAACGATACAAGCTTCGATGATGGAAACCGATTCTCGTCCTTCGAGTGCGGATAGTCGTAAGCCGGAAGAGTTACGTCAACTGGAAGCAACTTGTTTGTATTGGGATGCGGTTTATCTTGTTCCTTGGGGAGATAGATTGCTTGTTGGTCATCGAGTTCGGCGTCTTCTGGTTCTAGAAGAAGATCTGGGTTCTTCTGTATGGCATTTCGGACGATTGTATGAAGCTCAGCATCCGTAAGTGTCAACGGTAAAAGGTATTTGCCTTTGACGATAGTTAAAGGTATCTTGCTAGGGAAAAAAAGTTCACCTAGAGGTTACGTAATAAAACGTGATATTTTTGAAAAATTTAAATCACGTTTTTACGCCAAGATTTGCCAAGAAACGCTAAAATGTGTCGCTTTTGGTGTTTAGCGCTCTTGTAGTTTAAGGCTCCTCGTAAGGCTTCTACGTAGAGGGGTTGTAAAGAGAGAACGCCCCTACTCGCGCCGGCGGAGCCGGTGCGAATAAAAACTTTATAAATTAAAAGCTTTATATTATTTCAAAGTTCAAATTGTTAAAGGCAAAGCATGGCGCGAAGTACGAAAGACATCCTATTATTAGTTTGAAGCTGAAGTCCCGTGAAAATCACGTGCAAGCACGGACCACTCATGTATTTTAGACTGAGTTTTTAAAGTTTTAAAATATTAACCTTTTTTTATTCTTATTTTAAATTTTAATATAATAAAATATTATAATAATAATTTTAAACAAATAAAAACAAAAATCATATTAATTAAATTAATATTTGAAATGAATTATAATTATTATATAAAATTTAACGATTGATCAATTATTTAAGCCAATAATCGATCGCTTAATAATCGCGATTGTTTTGCAATAGAATTTTCACGTTCTGTTTTTCGATGCAAAGGCAATAGTCAGCTTCAATCTCTACTTTATACCCCGCGACGGCTGGTGTGAGTCACTTTGAGTGCTCACTCTTATTTCCATTACCCTTGCTCCCGTCGATCATTCTTTAAACGCCATGGCTAAAAAGGAGCTGTTCTCGATGGGGAAGCTCAAGAATATTTTCCGCCGCACCCGAGATCCCCAACAGCGGATACAGGAAAGGAATATCAATGCTCATGCCGCCGCCCCTGCCGCCGCTGCCCCGCCTGTCCTCGGGAATGCTAACCCCAATCCCAACGCAGGGATTCACGATTTTCGGCCTGCCCAGCAATCCCCCTATCCTGTAGGCGAGTATCAGGGACCCCCATCTCGCGAGCAACTCGCAAGACTGGCCAGCACTCCGTTTGTGAGCACTGCTGATGCGACCGAATTTCCCGCTCCCGATGGTACGAAGGTGACTACAGACTTCAATGGTCCGCCGCTCCATCTACATCCTGTCTTGCAGTGGGGCGAATACACCTACTGGCCCCTTTCCTATATCGACAATCGCTATTGCATGGCAATAGTTATAACAGACTCAGCGCGCAAAATCATTAAGACCATCCAAGCTTCCGGCGCGCGGTATATCAGAAATATTGAAGTCCACAACGCGACCTTGGAAGTTGGCTTCATCGGCCAAGCTGACCGTGTTGCCACGGTGCAGTGGACCCATCTCTTCATCTCTCCAACCGACAACCAACGACCTCCTCTGACGAACGCAGATTCTGATGAGCCACTACCTCCGGCCAGCTCTCCAGCCGACAACCAACGACCTCCTCTAACGAACGCAGACTCTAATATATCACCTCCGCCAGCCATCCCGATGATAACTGTTGACGAGGCTTTAACAAGCTATTTTTCTCCTCCTAGGACGAAGTACACCAACGAGAATTTCGATGACATCGCACGATTGCTCAATCGTTCCGAATCATCGAAATACTCCATGTCGCCTCGATTATATACGCTTCTACGTCATCTAGGATGTCTGCGCGATCTAGACTGCCTCCTCGAGCAGCCCAATGGGCTGTCGGACAGCTCACTTCCTCTTTCCCAGACGCAACTGCCGGCCGATTTCTCAGAAGGCTGGAAGCTTCGATTTCGAGACGCTCAGAGCCTTGTATGCGATAGTTCTGGAGTCGAACAAATGATACGCATGAGGAAGCATATGACTTTCCATAAGACGCCGAATTTCTTTTACTCGACGAAATTCTTTGGGACAGGCGGACGTGGTGAAGTTGACGAAGTATTTTACACGCTCGGAGATGCTCCGCGTTGCGCAAGAAAGAGGATTCCTCGGCCAGCAATGTCAACCGCCAATGCAGCAACCGCAGCCGCATTTCTAAACGAGGTCGATTGTATGAAACGTATTGCACATCGACACTGCGTTGAATTAGTAAGATTATAATCTAACCCTTATCCACGACGATTGCTCTGACAAGCCATACCGTTCGTGTAGGTAGCAAGCTATTCGGACCCTTCCGTTTTCGCTATTTTAATGCTACCAAGCGCTAAGTGCAACTTGGCAAAGTATCTTGAAGATGCGGTTAAATCACCCGACATGCAGACCTTCCTTCCGCAGTTCTTCGGGTGTCTTTCGAGAGGCCTCTGGCACATGCATCGTCAGCAGCTTCGGCATCGCGATATCAAACCTGAAAATATTCTAATCCTTGATAACAAGGTCTTCTTAGCCGACTTTGATTGTTCTTACAATTGGTCCCACACCTTGCATAGCACGACTCAAGCTGTTCCTCCGAGGACAAAGGAGTATGCTTCACCCGAAGTTGCACGTTCTGGATTTGTCGAGCACCCAAAGATTGATAGTTCGTCGGATATCTGGTCACTGGGATGCGTATTCCTCGAAATCATTACTACTTTCAGCGGACGATCAGTACGGGACTTGGATACTCTCAGAAAATCTTGCTACTGCAACAACATCAAGGAAATTCATCAGTGGACAGAGGAACTCCGAGAGATTGACACTCAACCGTCGGTTAACGCGGTTCTTGACTTGATCCAGGGGATGCTTCTTGAAAACCCAGAAAGCCGTCCGAAAGCACACAAGCTTGTTTTGAAGACTTCAGATTTCTGCTGTTTCGAGTGTCGGATAGAAGATGGTAGCCATCTCATTACATAACGTTACATAACCTGTTAAATTGGCAACTAACGAGGGAGGGCCTGGGGGTTTTTGAGTGTCGCTTTGATCTTACTGAGAGTTATACTTCTTTATCGGTGGCTTGGTCAAGTTCTAGTTTCGCGATTTCATCACGTTGTGAAAAGCCTACGGCTTGGGTAATAATGAGACTCCGCTTATGGAAGTGGTCGGATGGAATTTCTCCCAGGACGTGAGGCCTACGTGACGAAGGCATATGGCAGATAGCACCGCGATCGACCGATCACTGCAGACGTTGTTAATGCTACCACAGCCGCTGCTGCTGCTTCTAATCTCGGAGGGCTGGCTCTCAAATGCAGTGCCCTAAGTAGTATGGCTGAAGCCGGAGCGGAGAAAGGTCTTGGAGCACCAGCAAGGGTCAATGTGAGCTGCTCTGCAGTGTTACCAATGATGAGGTTGACAAACCAAATGCAAGCACGTTGCTGTCCTATTCCACATGCGCATGAGTTGGGAGGATATTGGGCAAGATGGGAAATGGGAATGGACATGGGTCGAGGGCGAGGCCACCTTTGAGGAGAAGGAAGGATGTTAGATTGAGGGAATAGCGTAGTCCGATATAAACATTTCATATTTAGTTTAAGCCTGCTAGTACTATCTGTGCTGCATTGGGTCGCTGCCGTGGTCAAAAAGACGCAAGTCCTTGCACCCCCTATAAAAACGCATTATATTACTATCAGTTAAGAGGGAAAAAGGAGTGGTATTGATTTCTAATCTGTCCTTCTAGCTAAGTGGGAATGCTCCCTTAATAAAGTGCTCTCACCGCCGCATCTCGAACGGGCCAGACCATCTATGTGATCCGATGGGTGGTCAAGAATGTGGCTTCATGCCAATATGATACGATGTTCCAGCGCATTGGCCTTCAATACCACCAAATTATGAGATATCAACTGACAATTACTAAGGACATTTCATTACTCTCTCGGTTTAAAGTCGTTGCTAATGTCCAAAAAAAACCCGGTCTCATCCTGATGTTTATTTAAGTCCTTTCGAGATAACGCATCTTCATACTATCGAAGAAGTAATAAGGCTAGTAAACTCGTTCGTTCCCGCTATACGATCGGACCTTTTAGAAGTAATAAAATGAACTCTCTTGCACTTTTTTCTCGCTTATGCTTCCAAAGATCTCTCCTCTCTTCCACGTCCTCTGAAAGTATGTGATTTCTAATTTTAATTACTAACCTCTAACAAAAGGAATACTGCGGCATGAATAGAGAGACTTAGGTCATAAATAGGGAATGCGGGTACTGACTCAGCAGCGGATTCCGAACCTGCATCATCTTCATCTTCATCAGTGAGTGCCTTCCGCGCAGCATTTACCGCAATACAACCGTCCATCAGCTTTGCGGCCATAACACGTGTATTCGACCAATTGCGCGGCCGTTGGCCGCTCAATTCTCACATGGTCCAGCATTTTGGCCACCCAATCAACAGGCTCATTATCTTCATCGCTAATGGCGACAAGTCGCTGAGTCCACGCCGCAATAGCTTGTGGCCTGCTGTGATACGGTGGCCTTCCGCCGCCGGAGCTCTCCATTCCATAGCTACCAAGAAAATCCAGGCATCCGCCAACCGTTTCTTTTTTGAGCACTGTGATAATCTCGAGAAAGACACACCCTAGAGACCAAATATCTGAAGAGGAGTTTCGTGGTCGGAATTGCGCCACTTCTGGCGCGCAGTATCGTTTAGACCAGCCGGGACAGGTGCCTTTTGTCGTCGTAGAATGTCCACCAGTCCAATCCAAGCTTAGTCCAAAGTCAGCAATCTTAACAACCCCATCATAGATCAATATATTTGCGGGCTTGACATCGCGGTGGCGAATCTTGGTCTCTTCGTGAAGATATCGAAAGGCTCTTGACAAACATCCGAAGAACTCGCGGAGTAGCGAGTCTCGACCGGGAAAAGCGGCAAGCTTTTCGGAGAGAAAGCCCTCCAAATTCATCTCCGCGACAGGCGATATGAGAAGACCAAGATAATTAGGAGTCGTGTAGCTGCCTATCTGTGTCATTTGTAGCGGTTAGTTCGTGTTTACTGACATAGTGAAGCTTACTTACAAAGTCTATGCAGTGGCGGTGTCTTAACTTCATCATGGCGTTTCGTTCCCTCTCAAACGCTGCCATTTCAGCTCCCGGCTTAAGAAATATCAAGCCTCTTGGAGTCTTTTTCCTTGCATAAACTCTATGGCTCACCGTACTCTCCACCTTGTCAACCTCCCCAAAGTTGCCTTTTCCCAGCAGGGCTAATCTCTTCAAAGGCAGTTCCTCGTCACTCTGGAAGTGTACATGTTTGCGTTCCTTGCCCCTCTCGATATCCTTCTCGAGATAGAGATCGTCATTTATAATCAGCTCTTGAGCACCAAGAAACTCTTCCTTTTCTCGAGGAGATAAACAATCTGGAAGTGTTCGCATGTCGAATGGAAACCAGAAGTCTGAAGCAATACCTTCATCTATGAGTTTGCCCATGGCCGACTCTAGACCAATTAGGCGCAGGACGCAATAAAGACGAGGAGCGCAGCTCCAGAACTCATTCCATTGAGATGTTGGATGCGAAAGCAATTCTGCTATCCGCTTGAGGTCCAAAATAGAAAACTTGCGTATTTGGTCAGCGTTGGCCGGAAAGTACTCCTGCATTATTAGAACAGCTGGCTCAACTTCGGCAAACGCTGTTGAATCCATATGGACAGCTGGTGTATCACTTGCAGTTTGGTGGGTAGGATATCAAAAGTTGGTGGCCGCTTTGCAAAGGCCCGCAAAATTGAGCAGGTGGGTTGATAAGGTAATAAACAGAAGGGAGGAGGACGGAAAAGAGACCTTCAAACAATGGGAGCAGTAGTGCACAAACAAGAGACGGGGTACGTCTTTGACTAGGCTTTAGATTCTTCAGATCAGGCAGTGGTGCAGCTGCATGGTACAAGCCTGCTGCATATTGCCCACACAGGAAAATTAATTCGGTTGGTTAAATATCGTATAATACTATATATAACCTTCTAAGCTGTTTTTTAATTGAAGTGCATTTTTATTTTATAATTTAAATAATTATTTATAAAATTTTATAAAAAAAAATTATTAATATATTATTATTATTTTAAAAACTTTTAATAATTTATATTTTAAACAAATTAAAGTTTTATATATAAAAATTAAAAAATATTTTTATATAATTCTAATTAATCAAAAGGCCAAGATCCTAAAAATATTAAGAGGGCGCATTATACCAAGCGTAGTAACGCTCTCGTAAAATACTACGTACAATCGGTTCTCGGGACTGTTCGCTAATTATGTGCAAAAGTTTTTACTATTTTGAACTCTTATAATTTAACAATTATCGAACTAATTAAAATATAATTTATATGAAAATTAAGTTTAATTATCTCTTTTTTCATTTAAAATTATTTTAAGTTTTAAATATTAATAATATAATATTAAATTAATAAATTAAAAAAAAAAAATTTTAAATTTTTTTTATTAATTATTAATTTTAAATAATATATTATTTCTCTTCTAAAAATTCAAGTTTTTTAATTTAAAATTAAATTTTTATATTTGAAATACATATAAAATTCATTTGGAAAAATTATTATTATTTATTAAAAAAATTTAAAATATGTAAAACTTAGTGTTTTTTAGATTTTCGTCGATTTTCGCTTAATTTTTGCTTTTTTCGAGCAAAAATTACTTATTAAAATATAAAATAAATAATGAAATTATTAATAAAAAACAATTAATATTAATGTGTCTTATAAATAAATATTTAAAAAATTTATTATTAAATTTTTGAGTGATATTATTCGTAAGTTATTAAATAAATTATTATTAAAAATAAAAGTATCGATTTTACATATAAAAAATTAGCGAACAGTCCAGAGAACCGATTGTACAAACCCTTTTAATTGTTAAAACGTCGCCACCCAGATTACCCAATTACAGACCAAAAAAAGAAGATCTGGACAGGTGATTGGGCAGACTACTCGGAATTTCGAGTGGATTTGGACGTATTTTCTCTCGCTTAGCAATTAAAAGGCCCTGTAGGTAGTACGCACCGCGCCCTCGCACTATTCGCCTTTATATGCAATGTCCCATGCTTTCAGATTTGACCGCCTAAGGGCTTGTGACGTGATTTTGAATATGTCAAAGCATGGTGGTAACCACTATGTCGCTATCTACTCGTCGTGATTAAAATGCTACAACGGAGATACGAGCTCGCTGTAGAAGTCTTTCCACCGGAGGAAGTGCAGTTGAATAGTAGATTTCCCCCCTTAAGGCTTGCTCAGAAAGTACATCCATTGAGAGGACCAAGGCACAGAGCCACGTGATGAAAATGTGACTATGTGCAGTAGATGATCGCAGTCGTGCGAATTCCTATTCCGAGGTCGTGCTGAATAGTAGTGGGAGCCCAAGCTGCATGAGAAATCTTTTTAGACTAGTGCTTTTTCTACCGAGAAAATTATGTATTGTGTATGCGGGACCGAAACAGACGACTGCCACGTCATTACGGCAGCTATAGCAAGCCATATGGTCGAGGTGCGTTACCCCACTAAAATCGCAAAATCGCGAAATCGTAAAAATATTGTAAGGGGGTCACCAAAAGGTTGGATCAGGGAGCAAATAAAAGTAGTTCTATTGCTAAAACTTGAAAAAGAGAAGTAAAGTCGAGCAGGTGCTCGGCTTTTGAGGCTCGGCTGGTAGTGCCGGGCTAAGGGCGAACGTGTGGCATGTGACAGCGCCCTATCAAATATTATAATATCGTACATTACGATTATATCGCAACGACACTTTTTAAAACAGTTTTGAAATTTTGATTTAAAATGTATAATTTTTATAAGATTTTATTTTTTAATTCATTTTTTATTTATTTTAATTTTATATTAGCGTTATTATTAAAAAAATAGTAATTATAATTATATTTGGCGATTACGTGATTTTGCGATTTTAGTGGGGTAACGCACCTCGACCATATGGCTTGCCATAGGCAGCGCATAAAAATTAACATTTAAACTAGGACAAATATTTCTAGATCTTGCGATTAGTAAGGAACGGACTGTGCCTCCGTTCCAACTTCCCTCCTGCTTTATGCGAAGATTATCAGCAAAGGAGAATGGATATTTTTAATACAACCATCACATCTTTGAAGCTTCTGTATGGCTTCATCGATGCCTGCGCCGACTTCCCCGGCGATGCTAAATCCCTCTCTTTAAGACTGCACCGGGATGTACGGATTCTTCAAAACGTACAAGCGTTCTTCCAAATCCGCCAAACATCGAGCAACTTGACAGAAACCGGGCTCTCACAAAAAGATGAGAAGTTGCTGGAACGCCTTTCGGAGCACCTTGATGACTTGATTAGCAAAGCCCTTGCTATGGAAGGTATCCTGAAGGCTCACGGCGGCTGGCGCAAACCAGGCAGGGTGTTATCGTGGTGGCATTATGGCCCAAAGGTACGACGGCTCCAAGAAGAGCTTCATGAGTGGGCTGAGAGCTTTGATGTCCGTCTCATGTCACTGCCTAGTGACATGAACACCGTGGTGAAGTTTGGAAATGACGGGAAACCACCGATTGTGTTAACAAAAGAGCGGATCGAACGCGTCCTCGCCGAGATACACGCTGAAACCAAAGCATCGGCCAATATAGATGCACTACGCATCAATGATCCTAAGAATCGTATCACCCTTGGCACTTTTTCTACTACACTTCGGTGTATTGCAACATTCGACGGTGCCCCGGTACTTCTCGAATACCGTCCATACGAGTCATCTCTCCTAGAGCCAGGCAGCAAAGATGACTTTCGAAGGCTTGCTCTCGACCAGATGAAGCTAGCATACATCCTGAGCAATGTTCAGAGTAGTGGTCTCGGTCTTCCAAGATGTCTTGGTTTCTATGAGACCCTTGATACCAATTGGCCATCATTCGTGCATATCTACGAAATACCGCAACATCCTCCGGGACGAGAGAATATTCCGGCTCTTCTTGACATTATCAACGAAGTCACAGTTGCCCCCGGCAAAGGCCAAGCTGGACCCCACCACTCCCTCTCTGAACGGATCTCCTTTGCTCGAAAACTTGCTATTGCCCTGTTGTTGATCCACTCAGCAGGCTGGGTCCATGAGTCAATCTCTTCTGAGAATATATTGGTTCTTGAGCAGTCCAGTGGATCCGCGGATAAGGTATTCTCAATGGCTCTGGGTAACCCTCTCCTCATGGGCTTTCATGCATCCAGGCCCGATACTGCAGACACGACGCCCTCGTACTCCAAGATTAACCCTTTAATCTACCGCCATCCGCACCGACTGCCTGGTGCTAACCCTCCTCGAAAGTTTGTCCGCGCCTACGACGTGTACAGTCTTGGCGTCGTGTTGTTGGAACTTGGTCTCTGGCGCTCCCTTAGCGACGAGGTTGATGCGATACCTACGGAGCAAATATCTCTTTATTTGCAAGGTCTCGCCAAATCCGTGAAATGTAACATGGGCGATACTTACTCAGCTATTGTAGAATGGTGTCTGGCTCGGGGTGAAGAGGATTTACTTGTCAGTCAATTCTGTAAAGGAGTATTGGAGAAATTGGAGTCCCTTTCGAGCGTTGTGTAGATGGGCTGTGGACGCTTGACCCCGCTGCTTTGGGTTTTGATGCTGCAGGTTGGAGAGATTGCAATCGAACTCAACACGGTGAGATGCAAAGCAGGGGCTTCTTTTGTGGCTCAACTTCAATCAAGTATCCTTCCTTATAAGTGCAGCAGCTGTGGCTTTGAATCAATAATAATATAGAGTAGTGGCAGGCTCTTGAATAGAGATAAATTGCCCAGTACAACCCACTTATTTATCAGTCTCCTCCTTTCCCATAAGCTCTCCCAGGCAGAGAACTATCTCAACCTCTCAATTTCCAAAACTTCTCGAGCACCGGGCCCAGGTCGGTCCGATCATCATATTTAGGAGCAATCTCTGCTGACCGGTTTATCCAAAGCCGTACTCCTTCTCCACGAAACCCAACGACACAATCATCCAAGTCTCAGAGCGGAGCATCTGAAACTGTTGAGCAGGCACAAGATGCGCAGAGAGTTGCGCCACAAGCGTTCGGGCTTTAGCAAGAGGTAGAGATCTTGCACAAAGAGATTGAAGAACTTAAAAACAGACTAGAAAGTTCCTCAAAATAGAGGGTCTTTGGCCGTGACAAGTAAATCATCAGATCTATCTACACGCACACTTCTACTAATAGAAACAGGAACTTGCGCCCTTACGGGTGTACATTTATGAAGTGTTCAGAAGCCTTTGAAAAGAAGAACGATTGGAAGCGACACGAGAACTCTCTCCATTTTCAGGAAGAGATGTGACGATGCGACAAAGAGCTACCCGAAGTTAACGAACGCACTACGATGTGCTACAGAAAGGACATGGAGATTGTGGAGCCAAGTCGTGCTCCCAATCTCGTGCCGGAGGAATCTCAGCCATGGTGGCCTTTCTTCCTTGGGATAGAAGACAAGCTCCAATCAGCTGACAGGAGCTTGGTTGTCCGCATTGGAGGAGCTGAAGCATTAGGGAACGAGCCTGTAGCTTACAAATCGTTCGAAGGAATGCAGCCTCAGTCTATAGAGCTAACATATTGTAGAGGTGAATAAGATTTACATGTTGAACAGCGACTCAGTCCAATCATTCAGTCACAACACTCAGACTGCTAAGTCCTCTTTCGCACCTTGCGTTTCGACAAGGCGGATTCTAAAGTTCAAGACCCCGAGCCAGCGGAATACACCAACCCAGGAGCTCGGGTACGGCAAACCTCGATCAGTTCTGTCCGACCAAGTCTCGCTACGAATGACGCAAAATCAGGTCAGCGATGGGTCCCACCTATGCCAACTGAATTCCCCAACGATGATGAGTCCGATTGCTTTGTCTGCCAAGAAAAGATCAGGAACATTCATAATCGTGAACTTTGAAAGTAAGTCGTACCTATCCTATGAATTGAGAACCGTTACGAACTACTCGGAAATCTAGAAAGCATATCTTCGGTGATCTCAAACCGTATATCTGCACCTTCAGAAATTGTCCTGAAAATGTATAAAAAAAAAAAAAAAACCTTCGAGTCCACGCGCGAATGGTCGACACACAAAGTCACAGCACACGAAGCACCTTTCCAGAAATGACTGTAGTCAGGAGAATGCCCACTGTGTCTGAAAGCCATGAGCTCTGCAAAATATCTCTCGCGGCATATCGGACACCACTTGAGACAGCTATCTTTAGCATCGCTCCCACCTGTCAGGACATCGGCTGAGGATGATGGCAAGCCCGAAAAAGGCGTATCAATCGATCAATCGGTTTCTAGCACGGTCCCCGATGAGCTCTGATAAGGAAGGGAGGCTGAGCATACTCCATGCTTAAAGATGGGTGACAATCTTGCGCTGGACCTCAAAGTGTGTACTAGGTCCCCCCGGCAATTCGAGTTACGATTCTCACCTACTTCCGCCAAGGTAAGGAGTATGGGACGTTCTTGTGGAGGATCACGATGGATCCTCTCATTAGCAGGGGCTGGAAAGAGAGTATGCTAAGATGGGACAAGGAAAGATGGAAGAGGAAGATGAGGCTTGGTGCGTAAGCATGAAAGGAATCTGTACTGACGAACGTGGCCAGTCTATTCAGAGATGGGAAGCTGCAGCTCAAATTCTCAAAGATTCCCACTAAAAAATTGCTCCTATGTTCTCTTGTGTATCACCACTAGACAGAAGAAGTATTGCTAATTACTCTCGAACTTCCTGACATACTGAAGATGCAATTCCTGCGACAAACAGAAGCCGTCTCTTAGATCTTGCAAACAGATCAATCTAGCAAACAACTTCTTCCTCAAAGAATGCTCATAAAAAATTTGTACAATGAGACCCAAAGCAGTCGCCCCGCATTAACCCCGCGGAAGCCTAACAACCCCTTCCAACATAAAAATCCAGACAAGCGTATAGATTTAAATAAGTACTTCCCCGTCAACCAATCAAACAAACAAAAGACTTCTTGGTGCAAAAGTAGCATTTATCTAACAAAGTTAAGATAAGATCTAGGTGCGAGTCCTGGAGAAGTTTCTGTCTTGGTAGAGATGCCGCGGTTGAAAAACTTTGACATGTCACCAAGATTTTTTTTGGTGGGATGACTTCTCTAATAACCACTTAGGAGGGATCTTTAATAATGTTTCTTTAGATACTTTTTGTGGTTTAGGACTCAGTAAGAGGTTGAGGTTTATGCTAGGTCGAGGGAGGGACTCGCTTACTGTGGTGGTGCCGACTGCGGAGTTGCGAAGGAGGAAGTGAATGGAGAGCGAGGGCTCCCAGAGGCTGGGAATAAAGGAATCGGGATGTCCTGAAGCTTATGAGTATTTATACTCACTGCCTACTTCGTTTTCGAGTACACACAATTTACAGGACTTACAAGGGAGCTCAACTGCCTTTAGCACTTGTCAAGTCAACTCAAGAAGAAATCTTTCAATGAACCCAGCCTTGCAAGTCTATAGCCTGATCTATCTGACTCAGCAACTTCGACTTGCTTCCTTCCTCAACTATTTAAAAGCATTGCCAGTACGTGCAACCGAATCGACAGGCACGTCGAATTCCCAAAGGATGTTAAAGACATTTGGCCCTGGAGACTGCAATGATGGAGGGGGACCAGCAAGGACTGCAGCATACACTGACTCCGCAGCGGACGTTTGTTCAGTAGTATTTTGCCTAATGCTAGATCTCTTTGCTATCACAATTTGCTATTGTTGTCGGATTTCTTTGTTATACATCCGTCTCTTCTCTTCGTGGTCTAAGCATTGGGCAAGCAGACGCCCATAGACAGTTATCCCAAACAGCTTTTCATCAGATTTAAAATCGCTGTCAACTTTCATAATCACAGGATCCCTGCATTGGAGATTCATCTTTTCAATACATTCTGGTTTGCGGACTTGATGTCAAATTTTCCGTCTGGTATTGTCTCCTTTGTCAGAGGCTCAACAGTACCTAAAAACTAGTGGTGAGGTAGGTGTATGGGCTCGAAGACGGTCGTGGGCTTGGGAGGTCCTCATCCGTGAATGTATATCGTTTCCTTGTTTCGTAGCTCGTAGACTTTTTATACAATCGATGAGAGGAGAAAGTCGATGCCTGAGGCGAGGCTGGCGAGGTTCCGCAAGAAATAAGACTTGTAGATATGTTGAAATTATACACGCTCCTATTTTGCATAACTTTCGCCAAGTGACTAGGACAAAGGCGAACACAATCAGGCGTTATTCAGCTTCTGTGAGACAAGGATGAGATGGTATGATTCATATATCGTGACGAATTGTAGCATTTACGAGCCTGGGATCAAAAGTCTGTGCTTTTCAGGGCTTTTCAGGGCTTTTCGCTAACAAATAAACGCTGAAACTGAATATCGACTTTTGAATCAAAATATAAATATACTTAATTAATTTGTAAAAAGATACTTTAGCTTTTGTCGAATAATAAACTATAGTCTTAAAAGATTTTAATTTGTAGTTGTTTTATACTTTTTAAGTAACGGCATAGACTTTGAAGTTCTTCGCGAAAAAGTAGCCTGAAAACAGCCTGAAAAGCACAGACTTATGATCCCAGGCTCGTTAGTGAGCCGCAGTAGAAATGACTCAACCGCGCTCGAGCCTTTTGTATACGGAAGTATATATAAGTTAATTCGTCGCTGAGCAATCGTTCTTCTTTTCTTTCAACAAACGGGATGGCAAGGAAAAGGAAAAATGCAATGGGTACTGGGGGTACGGACGCACGGATGACCCTCTTGTTAACTGGGTTGAAGTTCGCAGCGCAGTAATACACAAGTAAAGAGGGCGAAATTTTTTGGCTGATTTCTGCTGTCATGTCGCATCTTATTATCAACATCATTCTAAACGGTCTCATCCTAGCTGATATAACAAGAGGCTATCTCTTAGACGCCGAAGAATTTCGGACAAAGCAAAAGGAACCGACGATAGGGAAAACTTGACAATGGTTGCCAAATTCAGCCGACTTATTGTAATGGTAAAAGTTAATGGCCACATTTAAAGCTACTCACTGTTAGCTTTATGCTACTCTTATACTAGTTGCGGCAATTGTTGTTGAATAAGTAAGCGTAATCAACAGATCGAGGATCAAAGTCGTAAGAGTTGGATTGAGAGTGCTCTGGCCAGTCTTTTATGCGCTCAGAGAAGTGCGAGGATTGAGAATTTTCAGAAGTCGACTCGACTAGAAGTGTCGGGGCCGGGTATCAGTTGCTGTTCACAAAATCATCGTCTATGTTGCCATGTGCCGCGTAGATATCTAGCTCTGCCCTGAAAGGGGAAACTTTGTTCAAAGTCTTGGTGATTAGAGTGAAACCTGGGAGATCTGGCATCTCTCCGCCTTCTCCTTGCTCCTACACAAAATAGCTGGTCTGGGCAACAGAAAAATTCACCCCAAGTTCAAAGTCGTTATTAAGATCGTGCCTCAAAAAGGAACTTCGGCGCGAATGTCCAACTCGATGAGAACATCTTATCGGCAGGGGCGGAGAGCGGACTGGGCCCCCCTGGACGTGCTCCCGCCGGCCCTTGAGATGTGCAACAAAACCTGAGCTCAAGCTCAAAGTATAGAAGAGCCTGGGACATTCTCGACCCTCTCAACTTTTAATAAGCAGAAAATCTCTTGGCAATATTGGATATCGAGCTGGAATTGAAGACGCGCAACGAAGCGATTCTTAACCCGATTTCCTAAATTGGTTTGAATTGTAGATATGTGACGAAAATAATCGAGATTTGGATAATGTCTGATCTGAGAAAGGACATTGGATCGAGCTGTATAGAGAGCGGAGTTAGGCCATGGTGGAATCGACTTCTTTCTCAAGCCCGAGCCTAGCGACCATCGAGGCGGGTGTAAACGTCCCTGGAGATAACTCCCTTTCAGCACTATCCAGTTCCATGCAAGAATAGATGCACTCGTAGCTTTCCCCGGTTCCTTCTAGCAATGTGGCAGCCGACCCGAGTTGTCCTTCCTCCGCCTTCATTCATTGGCAGTTGATCGATTGGGTATCGCGCCGGAGGGAAGGTTTGGTAGCAGTCATGATGCTATGTTGGAAGTGAAGTTGCAGTCGATTCTGCTGGAGTGTCGAATACTGATTAAGTTGAGCGACCATGGGAGACTTGCTGAGAGAAAAGGACAAATTGGTTCTCGACATTGGTTCTTGTTGCTGGGCTAGATGTCCATCTCGACCATTATTCTCCGGCTTGTTTGCTCTCGTATTCATCCTAGACATCGACTCTTTCTTCATTGGCGCACTCGATATTCGGGTATGTTCTCTGGCAATTGTTGACCTTGCTGCTATAGTACTCAAATTTGAGGAGCTAGAACAGCATCAGAGTTCGTCATTCGAAGCGACTATGGGTCGGAGTCGCAGTTGATGGTGCTCCGTTGCTCTGTGGGAGAGATAAGAGAGGCACAAGGACCTTGAAGGAGTAGGAGTGTAACCATTGCCATGTTTGCTTGAATGGAGTCCAACATATTTTCCTATGACGAATCTGACCATGTTGCCCAATCGTCACTCCACCGCGATAGACAGATGACGTTGAGCCACTGTTAATGGGAGTGATTGCCCAATCTATGAGTACAAATTGTTGATGTCTTGACTCCTCGCGGTGCTTACATAGTCTCTGGTAACTGTATCGGACAATATTTCCATGATGAACTTTAAAACTCCGTACAGCACACAGAGTCAATATATAAGTGTCACCAGATGATGGTACAATATGCTCAGTATCACACATAGCTGTATCTCAATGTTGCGACTGCAACAATGGCGAATACAAGCAGCGGGATGATGAAATTGATTAGACAATGGGAGATTAGAAAATCTAAAACATATCAGACTCATACACATTTTCAAACTCAAACAAGACAAATCAAGCTTTCAAAACCTCGGGAAAATGATGACTCCGTGTTCTGAATAATGTGCATTACGAGTGCAGTGAGACTGTTCAGGTCACAAACTATGCGCGACCTCGCGAAGGAGCAGAACTTGAGGTTGATGCCCATACTCGGTACCTTGCTATTTCCAAGCATAATAAGATCCGCAGCCCCTGAAGTCCAGAATGTTCGATCTTTTATTAGCAAACAAGATCCCAAGGCATAAACGTGCCTCGATCCTGCTTCGATCCCAGCAGATGACACACGAGCAGATCAGCGATGAACAGATGTTAAAAGAGAAAATCCCCAAATCTCCACGTCAGGTTTCGTATTCGAGGTGGAGAGAGTGCGTCTGATTGTCTGATAAAGTGGAGAGAATCGTCACTGGCGTTTCTCGCAGACAGCGAAAAAGTCAAACTAGACTCTTTCGAGGCCCTTGAGGATCTGGATCTGGGCCAATTGCTGCCCTTGATTGTGCGTCAGAAGTGTTGAGGCGGCTCGAGATTCACAGACCGTTGCACTGCCTTTGCGCTGCGTAAGCGCCAGAACTCCTCGCTGCTTGAACTGCATAGGGGGAAGGCGGCGTCTATTTGAGAAACCCGGCCTATAGTCAGCTTTCAGGAGCGTTGAAGAGTTGAGGCAACAACTTTGCTCCTGACTTCCTTTCCAGCAATCACGACGACACCATCGACAGTCATCGACGGCAGCAACAACCCAGCAGATTCCGAATCACCTCTGAATCGTACTGACGGTGCTTCTGCATTCTTCATAAACCCCACACTGCGCATTCCAACAAGCAGCCCAAGCTTCGCCAACTCAAACCCTCAAACACACACGAATCTTACACAAAACTATCCGACGATATTCGGCCTCAACGAAAGTACTGCACATACGTTCGCAGATTATTATCGAACGCACTCTTGCGAGACCATTGTGTCCCATCTGATCCGGCACTCAGGAGAATCCCGAAGCCATTTTTAAGGCGCTCTCGTTTATCGAAGGCAGACCCGCGCTTGTTTTGAGAATCAAATCCAAATACAAATCCGAACGAGCCCGCAACAACTCGAGTCCCAAAATCCCCAACGAAGACCAGCCTCACCACCGCCACCTGATCCGCTACTAAGCGATCTTGAAAGACGAATAGCTGTGAATATCCAGCATCATACCACATAAAACTCGACTTGAGGTCATCCCCTTCGAGATTTGACTCCTGCGGCAAACCTCGATCTTCCACGAAAGAGGCGCCACCCCAGTCGGGACATCAGAAGACGACGCGGCTTTCTGCCGAAAGCTTCATTGAGGCCGATTTCACTTCATTGTATGTATTCCGTCCCCGGCCGAGCGCGTTGAGGGTCACCTTACTGCGCCCACCAAATTCGCTCCCACAATTCTCAGCCGCATGCTAATCTACGACGCGTTACAGCCCACGAAGTGATTCATAGTCCTCCCTCCAGCGAACACACCTCTAGGAAGCAGATCGTTGCCCCACGCTCTTTCACTGCGGAAACCACAACCATAACCCCGTCACCTTCTTCCTAACAGAGGACAGAAGCCATGGCGGACCAGAATGATGTCGATCTTGACTCCATCATTGATAGACTGTTGGAAGTTAGAGGAAGCCGACCAGGCAAACAAGTACAATTGCTCGAGGCGGAGATCCGTTATCTGTGCACAAAGGCTCGTGAGATTTTTATCTCGCAACCCATTCTATTAGAGCTCGAAGCTCCTATCAAGGTATGGCACAACAATCCCATGCGTCTCCATGTCGTCACAAAGGAATAGATACTAATTCTACGCTCTTCCAGATCTGCGGTGACATTCACGGCCAATACTATGATCTGCTGCGTTTGTTCGAGTATGGTGGATTCCCTCCAGAGGCAAACTACCTCTTCCTTGGTGATTACGTCGATCGAGGCAAGCAATCTCTGGAAACCATCTGCCTGCTCCTCGCATACAAAATCAAGTACCCCGAAAACTTCTTCATTCTCCGTGGCAACCATGAATGCGCCTCCATCAACCGTATTTATGGATTCTATGATGAGTGCAAGCGGAGGTATAACATCAAGCTCTGGAAGACATTCACCGATTGCTTCAACTGCCTTCCGATTGCTGCAATCATTGACGAGAAGATCTTCACTATGCATGGGGGTCTGAGCCCTGACCTGAACTCTATGGAGCAAATCCGCCGTGTTATGCGCCCAACTGATGTAAGTCCAGATTTTTTTCCTTTTTCTTGCCGTCTCTCGGCGCATCGAGGGAGGGCTTGAGCTCTTACTAATAAATTTAGATTCCTGACTGCGGTCTCCTGTGCGATCTTCTCTGGTCCGATCCAGACAAGGATATCACCGGCTGGAGCGAAAACGACCGAGGTGTATCTTTCACCTTCGGGCCCGATGTCGTCTCTCGATTCCTTCAGAAGCATGACATGGATTTGATCTGCCGAGCTCATCAAGTTGTTGAAGATGGCTACGAGTTCTTCTCAAAGCGGCAATTAGTCACACTATTCAGTGCACCTAATTACTGCGGCGAGTTTGACAATGCAGGAGCTATGATGAGCGTAGATGAGAGCTTGCTATGCTCATTCCAGGTTGGTTCTCCCTCTATCTGGCAGAAATTGAACCTTCACTAATTTGACATCTTCAGATCCTGAAACCAGCGGAGAAGAAACAAAAGTACGTTTACGGTGGCCTTGGTGCCAGCAGGCCCGTCACTCCTCCGAGGAAGTCTAAGAAATAAATGAACAATTACGAACTTCCTTGTGTATAGCAGGTTCGGACGCAGATAAGCAAGTCTTCGCGATTTCCTCTCGAGTCTCACGACACAGTATCGCCCACGCGCTCCTCGATCCGATTTTCCCTCTCCTCGTACATCTCGATCGACCGATTTTTGCCATTCACGAACGACTCTCGATCCCGACGACTCTTTCCTCATCACAAACATACCTATTGGTGCGCGTGCGTGCCTGGCGTTACGAAGCCTTCCTCTCAGACGACGTATCCTCGATTGTACACATCTCCTTTTTCTCACCGCAAAGCAGCTACGACCCACGACCATAAATCGCGATTGACACGAAAACTACGACTTTTAAGGCATCACGAAACGAAAAGATACACAAAAGAACGGGTTGATGGATGAACAGGTTTTCTCTCTTCAGACTTGGTTTTTCTATAAACTGGCTCTCTTGCGTGGGTTAGTTGATGGCATAGCGTGGCAAGGAAAGGGCATATCTTTGTGTGTATATGAGATTACGATGTGGGAGAGGTTTGGCTTCTTCTGCGCAATGTTACGGTTACTTGTCTGTGTAGCTCTCTCGATTGGCGGCCCCGTTGCTTTCATTTTGGTGCTGATGGATGTGTGTGCTGGTGGGGGTGGGGGACCGGATGGGCGTTTTGTGTGGTGGGGGGGTTCTTTCTCTGACTGCGGGGCTCGTCTTATCCAACTGGTGGGTTGATTATACTGGATGGATGACTCGTGCAGAACGATGGTACTTCTCTCTGGGTGTGGTGTGAATCGATTGATAACTGGGGTGGCCTCCTCTTTTCCGTAGTAGCCGTTCTGCCACAATTGCTCACGCTGATCTGTTGTGGGCGAATCAAATTAATTTCCTACACTTTACTTTTTTTTTTGTGATCTTTTTGCTGTGTACAGTATATTGCTCGCTTGCTACATGTGAGTGCTGACTCGCGCAACGCTTCTTTGCCGCATATGGCCTGTGATATTTTCCCACCTCGTTCAGCCTCTTGTGCCAAGTGGCTTGATCCCACATGCTTGTGCTGGGTAAGATGGGTCATTATGATGGTCAATATGCTCACAATACTTTGTTGTCGACTCACCGTACTGGGACAGGAGTCATGGAAAGAAGTTTTCTGAAAATTCTACTTGATTTGTCAATTAAGTTTTGACTAATGGGAAGCTTCGCTGCCCAGCATTGAGTTGGAGACCAGAATATGAGTGTTTTCGTTGGATGGCTGCTTTGCCAAATTTGCTTGCTTCTTTCTTCTGGTGTACTCATGTTGTTCTGCTTGAGAGTCTATTTGAAGGTATGTTCGCTTCACCTTCTGTTAATTTCGGAATTTGGCAGCCTTGTTACTCAATCCATCGTTCCTTCTCCAATAGTAGAAAAGCTACGATGCTAAGGATTTGTCTGAAGGTTGTAATTGTCAAGCGTTGGCTCTGACTTCGTCCGCACTGTACCTTTTTGCTTCCTAACATCTAAGACGGAGCAACCGGCAGGGGCATGAAGGTTAAGGGAGGCTGAGAGCTAATCTTTGGCTGGAAAGACAGAAAGGAGATGGACTTGAGCTCAGCATTATAGTAATAATCTTAAGTTCATTCTTCTCTCTCAACTCTTGGTTTTTTGAAGGGATACATATCTTTGAAGCCCCTCTCACTTGATATCTCAATTGGGCTTGAAGAAATACATCTCGCAAAATGCAACGAGACTGTGGAAAGGCGAGGTGGGGCGGGGGGGTAATAGGGACAAGAGAACCATTTTCAACTTCAAAATCTGGAGAAAGTAAAAAATTCCGCGAGCTATCCATTCTCTTGCGGATTACATTCTTGATAGGAGATCCAGTACCAAAAAGTTTTTCCCCGATACACCCTCAGGGCTTCTCGCTGGTGACTGCTCTTCCATCAACCTCACTTGCTGGCCGCTTCACTTTGAGCAATGAAATGATGTTCCGATTGATAATTTCCTTCGAGACAAACAATATTAGAAATAAAAGACATAACTTCGTTTTCGTACAACACCACTCCTTCCAGACTCCCCATTTCCCACCACAATCAACCCATCCCCCAAAACAAACCTCATCCAAAACCTCAACCACAATCCTCACAGTCCTCCCCCGGCCTACAGAACCCGTAACTCTCCCCATCCCCATCGGCACCACCAATGACAATTTTCCCCCTCGAATTCAACACCTCCTTCTCCAGCCCATCTCCCCCATTGCCCCCATCAACCGCATCTCCTTTACTACTCCCAGGCCTCGAGCTAACATCAACATCCATAGGAGTAAATTTTCTCTCTGCTGCTAAGGGCAGGGCTTGGAGACGGTTAATAGCTTTTGGTATCGGTGTGAATGCGGAGGAGGATGTGGGGTCTGGGGTAGAGGAGGTTGTATTGGTGGTAGAGGAGGGTGGTTGGGGATGAGAAGGGGTAGATTTCTTGCCGTCTACGTGGCCGAGGTCGCGGGAAGGGTCGATTATGTCGCGGACGCGGCGTTTGAGTTCTTTTGTTTCTGAGGGGGTTGTTAGCTTGTGTATGTGTGGTGGATGAAGGCTGAGGAATCTTGAGGACGCTTGGGGACGAGGAGACTTGATTTGGCTTAAACAGTAGCGGCCGAGTAGTATAAGTCGGTGAGATGCATGGAGTTTGCGTTCCAATTTTGTGAAAAAGATCATAGAGCACTCCAACCCAGTAGCCTTGAGAGTCCATCTACTTGCAGGACTTTCGTTATTCGACGACCCTTGCCTTCCGATAGCCGAGGGCTACCAATCCAATAGTCGAATGTCCCAAAAGTTCTGGCATACTGTAATTTGAACACCACTGTGTGTTGACGAAATATTATCGACGTCAAAATGATGAAAACGAGTTCAATAACGAGAAGCAAAACATACCAGGAAACCCACCGTCCACCTTCCGATCCCACAACAAATGCTGCTGCACCATCACCTTTCCGTCCACCCCCTCCCCCTCCCTCACAGCATTATACAATTGCACAACGAAAGTCCCTCCAGTCGAGGGTTGCAACGCCACCTCTCCCAAACTCGTCGAGAACGTAGACAACAACTCTTGAGCAAACTATCGCACCAAAAATCAGCCACTGAAATCTGAGACACGGCGCTTTTCTCTCTATTATGGAGGGGGGCTTGAGATCTTCCCGTAGTTGCAGCTCTTTATACAATACTACCATATCTACGGAGGAGATTTGGACTTGTATCACGTGTCGGCAGAGGTCTCCGAATATCTAATACTTGGGATTGCGGGGAGCCGGCCGAAACCAACATGGGAAGAAATTTGGGAGACGGAGTTTGAGTGCCGAACTGTATCAGAGGGGAAAAGATGGGATGGTATGGGAATTGTACGAACGTATGCTGCTCTTAACATCCACTGCGGTGGCTGTTAGTGGTTTGTAATCTTCAGCGAGGAGATGGGAGGGCGTACTTTACATTGCGTGCAGAATTGGATGGTGATGCGGGGAAATGGTCCTTGCTCCATGCTTGATATTCAGTGGCTTCGATTTTGACTGGGTTATGGCTGGAAATATCGGTGGCTTGATGATGGAGTTTGTGGCAATTATGAAGTTACGCTACCAAATTCAATCTGATAACAGTCCAGTGTCGCTTTTATATCGAAGTTCCTGGATTCGGGATTTGTCCGCCCGTGTGCCGAAATTGGACTGGAGAACACTCTACACCGAAAGAGCACATTAAGTGAAATGAGAGCTCTTGATTTCCAATCATCAATGTCCATTCGACTGCTCAGAAGCTATTTGAAAGGCCTGCAATTGTACTGTATTGAAAGTTCCTCATGCCCATCGTAAAAGTTATACACAAGAAGTAACTACTGCAAACAGGAAATATTACATGCTCCATTGCTCTTCCCCCAGTCGTCGCAGCGTCATAATGACAAGTGCAACCAACCGCCTTTCGCTCAATGCAACGCTTCACAGAGGTATTATTTGCAGACTAATCCCGTACGCCAATGAACGCCTATTGGTGGATTCCCACTCTCTTCATCGGGGTCGTAGCGTACAGAGCATCGTTCTCGACCCATAGGTATTGACTTTCGACCATTTTGTATGATTTCTGACCCGTCCATCCTTCACATAACCGAACAGCAGCCTCCAGATTCTGTAGAACGTATTAGCAAAGCTCCGAAGTCGTAGGGACATTCGAAAGGCTCCAGAAGGACACAGCTTATTCAAACCGGTGGTCCGTGGGTTACGAGTATGGAGCCGTAGCAAACGTCAAAGAATCAACTCACGTTGTGGTGTATACGGATCCTCGCGCTTGTCAACAGTTCCCCAGACAGATGGTACCATGAAGTCCTTGGTGCTGTTCGTGTAATTGATAATGCTCTTGGCAGCCTGCGAGACCGGAATTCGCTCACGCTCCAAATCCTCCCTCAGTCGAGTGTTCAATTCGGTGAGACGTCGTAGCTTCAGGTCCGCCATCGACTGCTTGTTCTTCTTCATCTGACCGGGATCTTCGCGAGAGGAGTATCCTGAAGGCATTTTTGAAGGTGATTGGTGTCCAAGGCGGTCGCACTTCTGATGAACTGCTTTGACAGTCAGCAATTGAATTGGTCGAAGGCGAGGAGAGGTCGCGCACTTCTTTTTGACGAGAGTTGAGGTCTAAAGGTCTGCGACAAGTCGCTGAGGAAATTTCGAGACGGAGACGATGAGGGAGGTCGGTCTATTGAGATTGCAACAGGTGGGTGCGCTCAGTTCAGTAAGGTGCGAGCGAGGGTCCAAATGAGGCTAGCTCCAATGACCCACTTTATCGCAAAGACTCACATGCTCGGTTAGGGATAGTGCGAAATCTGAATCTTGACGACTGAGCGCACACAGCAAAATCGCAGAACACAACGATCCTGATCGCGGCCACCACGCTCCACCGCGACAGACGACTGCAAATACGAAGAAGAACCGATACAAGGGCCCCGGAGCTTGCCCAATATGCCTCCACCACCTCACCAGAAGCCAGAGAATGTGCTGAAGCGCGCTCATGAACTCATGGGCGTGGGCCAGTCGCAGGCTGCACTAGTCCTACTACACGAACATATCACTTCCAAGAGAAGCCGAAATGTCCCCATTCAATCCTTGGAGCCGGTTATGCTCCTGCTCGTCGAGCAATCCGTCGAGCAAAAGAAAGGCAAACTCGCTAAGGATGCCTTATACCAATACAAGAATATCAGCCAGAACACCAATGTTGGCACGATTGAGGTAGGCAGATGCCCTTCTACGGTGGTACTTTTAGATCGAATGCTAATGTGTTCTGCAGTTGGTTCTGAAGAAGTTTATCGAATTGGCAGAAGAGAAGGTTACGGCCGCGCAAGCCAAGGCAGACGAAGTTCAATCCTCCCTCGAGACCACAGCCGCCACCGCAAGCGTTGACGATCTCGAAGCCTCCGAAACTCCAGAGTCCATCCTCCTCTCCACCGTATCAGGCGAACAATCCCGAGACCGTACCGATAGAGCTATCGTCACACCATGGCTCAAGTTCTTGTGGGAGACATACAGGACTGTCCTCGATATCCTCAGAAACAATGCGAGACTGGAGATCATGTACCAGAGCACTGCTATGCAGGCGTTCGAGTTCTGCCAAAAGTACACCAGAAAGACCGAGTTCCGCAGACTGTGCGAGTTGCTCCGAAACCATGTTCAGACCGCTGCCAAGTACTCTGCTCAGATGCACGCCATCAACCTCAACGATCCCGATACTCTTCAACGCCATCTTGAGACCCGTTTCCAGCAATTGAACGTTGCAGTTGAGCTTGAGTTATGGCAGGAGGCTTTCAGAAGTGTTGAGGATATCCACACCTTGCTCAACCTAAGCAAGCGCCCACCAAAGAATGTTATGATGGCCAACTATTACGAGAAGTTGACTCGAATTTTCTTGGTTGGAGAGAACTACCTGTTCCATGCTGCCGCCTGGTCTAGATACTACAACCTCCTCCGTCAATCCGCATCTATGGTTGCAGCAGGCCAGAGCAAGAAGTCGGACAATCCATCTACAACTGAGGCCGATCTTTCCAAGGCCGCTTCTTTCGTCTTGTTGTCGGCTCTTGCTATCCCAGTCATCAGCACTTCAAGATCCCGTGGTGCCTTGGTTGACATCGATGAGGCCAAGAAGAACAAGAACTCACGTCTTACACACCTCCTCGGCATGGCTCAAGCCCCCACTCGTGCTGTTCTCTTCAAGGATGCCATGAGCAAGGGCCTCCTAAAGCGTGCTCGACCTGAGATTCGTGAGCTCTACCAAATCCTCGAGGTTGAGTTCCACCCCCTTTCCATCTGCCAGAAGATCTCTCCAATCCTCGCCAAGATTGGTGCCGATGCGGAGATGGAGAAGTACATCCAGCCTCTTCAACAAGTCATCTTGACCAGACTCTTCCAGCAATTGTCTCAAGTTTACGAGACCGTCGATCTTGAGTTTGTTGAGAACCTTGCCAAATTCCCCGAGCCATTCCAAGTCACAAGAGACACCATCGAGAAGTTCATCATGAATGGTAACAAGAAGGGTGATCTTGCTATCCGCATGGACCATGCTACCGGCGTTCTCAGCTTCGATACCGATGTCTTCTCATCCACGAAGGCTGTTCATGCTGGCTCTGGTGCTGGCTCTGCCGAAAGCGAATCTTCTTCCGTCCAAAGACTTCAAAATACCCCCTCCGAAATTGTCCGAACTCAACTTACACGCCTGGCTTCATCGCTCTACATCACTTGCCAATACATCGATCCATCATTCAACGAGGCGAGAGTCAAGGCACGAGAGGCAGCATATGCAAGAGCTAAAGCTGGCGCTGAGCAAGAACACCTGGAGACCTTAGCCCGCAAGGAGGTCATCCAGAAGCGTAAGGAGGAGGCATCTGAGATCCAAGCCCGGAAGGAGAAGGAAGATGCTACCAGGAAACGAATCAAGGCCGCCCAACTCCAAGAAGCTGAAGACAAGCGCCTCCAACAGGAACAGAAGGAACGTGAGGAGAAACGTATGAAGGCTGAGCTGGATCGAGTTCGAAAGGAAGAGCTCAAGAAGCAGATTGCAGATCTCAAGATTGGTCCCAAGGCCATCAATATCGATGTTGAGAATCTAGACGACCTCAATGCCAACGACATCCGTGCCATGAAGCTTGCTCAACTTGAGCGCGAGAAGAATGACGTCAACGAGAAGCTTCGAGTCACTGGCAAGCGAATCGATCATCTTGAGCGAGCATTCCGCAAGGAGGAAGCCAAAAAATTACCCGAAGACTATGCTCAGCAACGCGAGAAGGACTTCGAAGCTTACCAGAAGATCAAAGCTCAGACTCTGAAGGAAGCTGAGGCCAAGCACAAGGAGAACGTCGAACTCAAGCACAGACTCAGCCGATTGGTCAGCCACTACGAAAGCTATCGCGCCACAGTCGTCGAACGAAGAAAGGATGAATTCGAGAGGCGCCGCCGCGATGCTGAGAGAGAGCTTGAGAAGGCAATGTCACTACGCAGAAAGGAGTTTAGGGATCGCAAGGCTCGTGAGAAGAAGGAACGCGAGGAGGAGGAACAAAGATTGCGTGAGGAGGAGGAGCGTGCTGCTAAGGAAGCTGAGGAGAAGGCTGCTCGTGATGAGAAGAAGAGACAGGAGTTTGCTGAGCTCAAGGCTATTCGCGAGAAGGAGAGACAGGAGGCATTGGAGATGGCAGCCAAACAGGCCGCCCGTGCCGAGGAAGCAGAGAAGCGTCGCGCAGAGGCTAAGGCTGCTGCTAGATCTATTCCTCCAGCAATTGAACGTGGAGGCAGCCAATCTGGAGGTGGAGCAGTCCGTCCGCCTCTCCCATTGGCGGGTGCGAAGCTCGGATGGAGAGAGAAGGAACGACTCCGAGCCGAGGGCAAGGAGGTACCTTCCACGCGTACCGAGTCCCCTATGGCCCGCGCCTCCCCAATGGGTCGTGCTGCTCCAGTAGAACGTGCTGCTCCTATGGAGCGTACGGATAGCAACGAGCGACCCGCCGGTCCTCCTCGTTTGGCTCTCGCGGGCGGTAAGCCCAGCTGGAGAGACCGAGAGGCTGCCAAGGCTGCCGGTGGTGGTGCTCCAGCTGATGCTCCTCCGTCCCGTGTACCCTCCGGTGGTACCCCGCTGTTCCGTGGGAGGTCTGGAAGAGGTGAGGAGGAGAGACGTGATGATGCACCTCCCCCTGCTGCTGCATCCGGCGATAGTCTTAGACCATCTGGTGCGGCTGGCAAGTTTGTGCCTCCTCATTTGAGAAATAAGCAGTGATAGTTGGGTGGGAAGTGGGTGAGCTTCGTGTAATTACATAGGCGTTTTATGGTTTTGCTCTTTAGTTAGTTGCTGATCATGAATCAAATGCAACGAGAGAAAGAAGAAAATGAAGTTAGATAACTTAATTTTCTTTCGTGTCCCTGCTTGATGTTTGTCCATTAGTGTTACTACTTCGCAGTTCATGGCAGTCTATGGCTTTGAATGTACTAGTTTACTTCACACACCTTAGTTCTCGAAGTCCTCCATAGGTATTTGGGACATGAGAATACCGTTATACCTACCTCCATTTCAAGCATTCTCAACATCCATAAGCAAGTTCTCTGTCTATTACTTTACCGCCTCTGAAATATACTATTATATACTATATAATCTAGGATTCGAAACTCTCCAAACTATTCCCAACATTCAGCTTTCAATCCCTGCTTATATCAAATCCGAAAATCCCTACTTTTGAATCTTGCTTCCTGAATTAGTAACTTACTATTGCCACCTCCTCCATCCTTGTTCCCAACATTCTCACAAGTAAAATGTTTGCTTGCCTTTCCCTTCCTCCTTACAACTCGCCACCACCAACTCCTCCTTCCCCATTCCCAAAATTCTCACTGGAAAAATGTTCGAATCCCTCTCCCAAGCTCACACTTAACTTCCCCATCTTCATCAAATTTCAAGACAGCTTCCCACACGTGACCGTTAAATCACATAAAACGACCCTTCCGACGCTTCGAGAGGATCAGAACACAAACACCTCCCGAACCATTCTCCGACAAGGATAGCAGAGATGAAGGCGAAGGCGAAGCGGAAGGCGAAGCGGGAGGCTGCAAGCCCAATGAACTAAAGGAGAGGTCTGCTGTGGGTTTGCTTGTGTATTGGTTCAAAGGTGCAAAGATGCAATTTTTGGAAATACAAAAACAAGGTCAACGGCTGTCAATGAGTTACGATGTTATTCATCTAGTGACGGGATGGTGTGGTTGCTGGTTGTCGCTGATGTTTGTATAGCGGCTGGAAACGCTTTATATTATGGCGTGCATTACTGTCAAGAGAGTGCACGCTTGGATGAGGAAGAGACGATACAACTGCTATCACTACACCTAGCATTCATCAGCTTTGTAGGCACTGTGCTCCACATGATCCTAAGCCTGCATTAAAACGACCCTTTGCGCATCTAGAGGACCAGCATGACCAACTACACGCACTTCCCTCTTTCACATGTGGACGGAGACGAAGATGACCAAGACGGTGAAGTCTCCTATTTCCCTATTTAAAGGCGAGCTGGGCATTGTTTCTTAGATTGCTCGTTTACGCATTCTTTATCCAGGTCAACATCCGAAGCTATGGCTATAGTCTGACTGCTGCCAAGAACATCCTTCTCACTCATCTGGTAAAACCCAGCGAGTTGCAGAATGGTGGCTGGAGGGAGGATGCAGCCATGCTTCAACGGAAAGAGCACATATATACAGTTGTCAAGAGAATTCAAGTGTTCAAACGAGACAAGGAAGAGACGACAGGGTTGCTACCACTATTGATAGTACTCGTATTCACCAAAACATTATATCTTCAGCCAGTAATCTTCCACGTGATCTCCAAGCTGCATAAAAACGATCTCTCACACGCCGAGGGGAACTAACTGACAAGTATTGCATGCCGCATGTAAGATGTGGACGGAGATGAAGACGAAGACGACAAAGGCACCGGAGACACAAGGGCGAAACGTGTGGAGAAAGGGTTCATGGCTGACTGTTTTCTTTTCTGAGACGAGTCTTCAGGTATATGCTGCATCCACTTGCAATTCAATGCAGCTTGACGGCTATCAACTCAAACCACCTATATTCGTCTAGCAAGAAAAAGTGCATTGCACAAAAACGGACGACGCGGTATCTATTCTCGCTGATGTCTTGGTGGCATTATGGCTGTCAAGAGAACATACTCATTTGTACACAAAAAAAGACGACACAACCAACCTCTTCACCGATATCCCTGACAATCTAGCGACTATCAAGAGAACCCATCTATTCATCCAATATAATAGCCCCAAGTACTTAGAATCTATAATTAAATACCATACCAGGGGTAATAATATTTCCATATATCTCCAAATTTAGAAGGAGCCATACCCAAAAACTACGTCTAAACGAATCTCTGCACGTTTTCAGAGAGATCAAAACCAGTCTACTATCGAAGGGGGAAACGAAGAATAGGGCGAGGATTGAGGACGAGGAGGAAGTAGTGTGGATGGAGATGAATACTGGTGTAAGAGTGCGCGTTGGGTGGGCTTGCTTGCACGATTTCAAATCCTATAGTTCAAAAGCGTGTGTTTGAGAGCTATCAACTTGTATCTCTGTACCCGTCTACTAATTAGAAAGGAAGGGACAATGTCTATGTTCCTTCGCTGATATCTTTGACGTGTAAAACATGTGAAATTTCCTTGTCAATTTCCGTCCCTGCATTCGGCTGGTGACAGGGTAGGGAAAGGATGATGTGTTTACGATTTTTGCTAATCGCAATGGCCTAATAGGAGGCTTCCTTACGGCTATTATTAGGGTGGTCACGTGTTTAATGTTATATATATCCTCATCTCACCGCTAGACAGGAATAAGACATCATGAACACACACACTTTACACTCACAACACAGCTTTTGCCTGTAATAGCTATTAAGAGAATATAAGTACTTGATTAAAGAACGGACGATGCGTATATCGTTTTTGCTGATGTTTCGAACGCATAGAGAGCTTTTGTAGTTGACAAGAGAATAAATGCATTTGTGCAGATGAGAGAAAGATGATACCTTTGCGCTGTTTACTAGTATTTGGTGTCAGTTGATCCAGAGTCAAGGAACATAGCATGGGTATCTCTGAAGGGATCGTGATGCTTTCATAGTTCTCAGCAGCGTTTCTGGACTTGTCGCAGATGATGAGGTATGCTGTGTGGGCTGGAGTTATATATGAAATGCAGGCTGGAAAAGGGGATGAGCTCGAGTGTTATATGATAGTGAATCATTCTAGGTTGGATTGGTGGTGAAGATATCGCAAAGATAAAGAAGAGAAGATGACGGAAGGGTGTTTGTTGATGTGAACTGCTAAGATGAGGAGAAGAGAGAAGAGAGAAAAAGGAAAGCCGATTTGTAGATTTCATCAGGAGAATCTCTAAATGTATGTCTGAGAATGCTATTGGAATCAGGACAAAGTGGAGCGGAACTTGAAGAGGGAAAGAAGAAGAAAGCAATATTATAGATTTTTAGAATGACAGCCATCGAGAGGAGATCGAACATTGGTATTGTACGAGATGACTTGAGGATACATAAGAAGAAGAATTTTGAGCTCGATGACAAGAACCAAAAAATACACCTTCCATGAAAAGTAGGAGACGGCTTGTCCGAGCAACTGGACTGTTTGCACTTACATTTGCGAAGAGAAGCTTCAGCCTCTCTCGAAATGTTTAAGGACAGCGGGGGTTGTGCCCCCGCTGGGACTAAAATGGCAGAATCTACTTGATCTCGATTTTAATATAATAAAGTGCTCCTTTTAAAGCTGCAAATAAAACACAATCTGTGAAAAGAAGTCATAATTCTAATAATAGAAACAATATTTTAGAATCGAAGGTTTTGCCTCGAACAATAATAAAATTTATTACGTGCGCATTTAAAAAAGTATATCTTCACTTTTAAACTTTAAATTTATTGCTTAATATATTAAGTTTTTAAACCGGAAAAGAATTTAATCCGGCTTACCTAAAAAAAACTTTTTCGCATTATAATACTTTATATTGTGCATTAACCCTATCTTTTTAACGCTTTATTCCCTAATATTCAAGGCACTTTAAGGCTGCCCAGCTTTAATATAATATAACAATAAAGAAGAATGCAATAGAAATTTTCCTTTACCGCCTTGTTCTAGCCCCCGCTGTCTTTAAACATTCTGGCCTCTTTCACAGTCCTCACTTGAGTATTCTACCTATTTTCGTCCTAGAAACTTTATTTGGAGTGAGACATTTTCTAACTCTGCTGCGGAGAATTTTAATGTATTTGCATTTCGTGGCTGGAATCCCTTGGCAATTTCCCGTCAAGGCTTACACTTTTGGTGTACTTTCTTAGTTCGGCATGGCTCGCGCGCGCTAGTTAGGATGAGGCTGAGACATTTTGAGCGATGAGCCGGCGGCGGCCGATGTTATAGGTGTCAAAATGATCACTTCTAGGGGGCAAAAGAATGCAAAAAGTCCTTGATTCTACCAGAGATCTAGAGGACACCTTTTAATCATAAACACCTAAAACACCAATTCACGTGATTTAGGGCATCCCAGACCAACATTTTAACAATAGGTTCATGCTTTATTTTTATTTTATTTTTATTTTTTGCATTCATTAGTCTATTTAGCTGCCTAATCTAGCGTCATGTAGACGTGCTATATAGGGTTAGGCTACAAATATGGTCACGTGCCAATTAGCACCGCATTTGGGCTGAACAAGTAAAATCACAAATAAACATGAAATTATAATCAAAAACAGTACTCCAAACTCAGTGTGACCTCCATTCTGCCCTTACCTTCTACTGCTGTGTGTATATATGTGTGTTGGTGTAATGTGACAGCCCCCAAAGAGGCTCAGTTAGCCCTGTAAATACAATCATCGTAGTTTCCTCTCCGGCCGTCCCCCTATTCCAATGGTGAAAGTGTCTTGTTGAAGTGTTGAAACTGGTCTAACAGTTCAATTGCCAACATAAATGAAACCGTGTTTGATATGAGCTTTGGGTCCTTGAGAAAGAGTCTAGCATCGCTGATATAGCTCACTCCAAGGTATTTGAATCGAATTTCTTCGAGGCATTCGCATTTCTCGATAATGTGTCGTGCTGTTTGGTACGCCTGGTTGCAGCCTCATCATAGGTGTGGGTTCATGTTGTGGAGCGATGGTGAGACTATGTTTAGGAGATTTTGCAGCGCTTGACTGGATGAGGCTGAATGGCTGGAGTCACGAGTCGTGCTTTGTTCTCGTTGACGAGGAGCTTATGGACAATGAAGAACAGAGTGTGGATGAAGGGCGAGGGTACTGAGGGTGTGAGGAGCAACTCATTCAGCAAAATCTTGAAAGCGCGAATCAGATGAATGTTGGGGCTGAGAAAAAAAAGTCCGAACTCGATCGGGAATTAGAGAAAAGATGCCAGAGCTAATGCAGAATGAAGAAGGAAGAAATCGAGAACAAAGCTTCTTGCGATTGGTGAGCATTGAGGAGAGTGTTGGAGAGACCTGGTACGGAACATCGGAAGCAATTCGTCCATAGTCTGCGGGACTCACTATGAGCCTGGATGTGACGATACAGAACTAGTTTAGCAGTTGAGAGCTTTGTGGAGAATGGGTTTACGATCGACATCTCGACCTCTTGACCGGAGTTTCGGTTCCGAAATACCTCATGTCTGGTAGAGCTGGAGAAAGGGTCTCCTTAGAGCATAAAACTTTCTATGAGCATCAACAACAGCAAAACGATACAAGGAAAACTCCGAAAAGCCACCACTACGAAAACGTTGACACGAGACTCACTTGAGATGTCACACCCTTCGTGGGAGGTTGCAAGTATTGTCGTAGGTGACTCTGACTTGTCATGTCGTTCTGGAGTGCTAAAGTAGGACGATCCAGCCAATGGTGCCAAGTCGTCCGTCCATTGTGGAGATGTAGCTCGCGGACTATTTGACACCGGACTCAGCCCAGAGGTCCAAAATGTCTAATTGTGTCTGACAGAAGGCCAAAAAACTGTCATGGTCTGCCAAAGAGTATCAAAGCACCACTTGAAACGAAACATATTACACCAGTGGTGGTGGTGGTTGTTTCTTCATCTGATTTCTGTATGTGGCTGCAGGAATACGAGAACGTGCGAACCGAGTGCACATGCAAGTCAGTTAGTCAACTCGAGTCAGCTCGAGTCAGCTCGAGTCAGCACAACATCTGCTGAGAAGTCAGCATGGAAGGAAACGCAACACATGTAGGATGGCGTACCTGATGTATGTAAATTTGGACGAAAAAGGCGCTCTCATGCTGTACAACATTATGCTGTGGAACGTACGGGGTTTGTGTTTCCAGCCTCACACCCTCGTTCTCCAGGATCTCCTACCAACGCGATCTTCCGGGTTGCGCTCCCGTGCTTCGTATCTGCCCTCAGCCGGCGATGTTGTTTCTAGTACGGTAGTCGAGAATATTTTTGCCAATAGTCTGAGCGCGTCGACTTCGTATGAGCTCATTAAGCTTCTTTCCGTCCGAGCTTTTCGGCGCTAGCATCGACACTTGGTCCTGGCCTGGTTCCTGCATTAGAGTGCATTCATCCAGACAAGCTTTCGATATTCGACAAGGGACCCCGATTTGGACGATACAGGTCGAAGCGAGCCTGAGCTCATTTAACTCTCACCTCCTATCTGTGTCTCGACCAATCGCAGAATGGATGGAAAGCGAGACACCGTGCCAGAAGAGGTTAGACAGAGCTGTCAATGCGACAGTCACACCACTCTCTCGGGTAGCTCCAGCCCCTTCTGCTTCTGCCCCGCAAAGAGAGATAGAACACTCGAGATGCTTCAATTCTCCGATGGAGGACGAGAACTTCGAGAATGGCTTGGCATCCAATATTTGATCCGAGAAATCCCAGCCTTCGGGAGTTGGGCCAACATCTTGGGGCCCAGAGATCAATTATTGCTCCCCAGCTGGATTCAATACATTCGGAGCCTCGACCTCCCCGTGATTGGCTTTGACCTTCCTTAGTTGAGCTAAATAAACATCACGATGCAGACGCCACGCGAGTCTGTACCTGGACCTTAGCATGCATGGATGTCGCCTGGAAGGTGCAAGCGTGCCTTGCCAAGCCCATCGGGCCATCGTAGCCTTGTCCCAAAAGACCTCGAGGTTACCACAGCCGCTTCGGAAGGTAGCACCGGGCACTTTCTATATATATGTTCTGCTTTCCTTCCTCTCCGTCCTGCCTCCATCCTGTTCAACAGTCATCGAACTGCTTCTCGTCTCCCATACTTTCATTAATTGATACGCGATCGTTCCACCACCATGATGACCTTCAAGTCGCTCGCTACTGCTTCGGCGGTCCTCACTTTCCTTTCTGGTGTCAATGCCGGATCCTACACTGCTGAACTCGTCAAGCGTAACCAGGAGCCTTCTCAACCTTCTTGCACCGACTTCACTCCTTTCGTCTACGCCGGATGTTTCCAGAATCTCGGCAATCCTTATCCAGATACTCTCCTTTACAAGGGTCCCAATACCCAAAACATGACCGTCGAGACATGTGTTGCTTTCTGCAAAGGTACGTTCTTTTCGCGGTGCTACAGACATGGTTTGCTGATTCAACATAGGCAACGATTACAGATACGCTGGTCTCGAATACTATTCCGAGTGTTTCTGTGGAGCTTCCGTCAACGGTCCTCAAGTCGATGAGAGCCAGTGCAATGTGCCCTGCACGGGTAACTCGTCCGAGACTTGCGGTGCCAACAATCGTTTGAACATCTACCAAGATCCCACCTTCCCTGTGGTCAACGACAGCATCATCTCTGATTACCAAGCTACCGGATGTTACTCCGAAGGTTCATCTGGCCGAGCTCTCAACTGGAGACAAGACCAACTCAGCACGACCAACCTGACCATCGAGGAATGTCTTTATGCTTGCAAGGATGCTGGCTTCCCAATTGCTGGGGTTGAGTACGGCCAAGAATGCTACTGTGGTGTCGTTTTGGGCAACGGAACTCTGCCAATCTCTTCATCTTCTTGCAACATGCCTTGCACTGGCGACAGCACCGAGACTTGCGGTGGACCAAATGCCTTGAACCTTTACGTTGCTACCGATTTGGAGTCTAGCCAGCCTTGCCAGAACGGAGGTTCATCTTCCAGCTCCTCCATTACTACCGTTACGAGCACCACATCGTCACCCAGCTCTCCTTCCACTTCGTCGACTGTCGTCACCACAAGCAGTTCGTGGACAGTGATCACCTCCAGCAGCTCCTCAGTCAGCAGCACAAGCAGCGTGTCATCCACGAGCTCTAGCTCCAGCAGCTCCAGCTCCACGTCATCTTCTTCCAGCAGTTCGAGCAGCAGTTCAAGCTCTTCAATTTCAAGCACTTCCAGCGTAATCAGCAGCACTTCATGTGAGTTCTTGACTTAGCCATCCTTAACCACTATTCTGACCTTTCAACAGCATCCTCCTCCTCGATCACTTCCAGCCCACCCACGACGAGCACAACTTGCACTACCTCAAGCAGTGAGTGTTTTGCGCCTTTCTCCCGATCTGACAAGATATCCTAGACAGCAAGCTAACTTGCCAGAAGCATCTACGACCTCGCCACCAACCACCATCACCACATCTACAAAGACATCCGCATCTCTTTGCACTTCCACCTACACCACCACTCCTACCCCAACTTGCGAGTACAAGTGCGGAAGCTGGTGCTCCACTCCTATCCCAGACTTCACTGACAAGAACTCCTGCTTGACGGCCTACTCTTCCTGCTCCGTTCAACTCGCATCTTGCTTCCTTCAAGCAGGATTCCCTGATTCGATGAACTGCTTCCAATTCTCAAGCTGGTGCTCTTCCATCGGCCAATACTGTGGCAACAGCGGCGGCTGCAAGAAGGGAAGCTTCTTCTCCAAGAATCCTCCATCCGGGTGGTCATCGCCAGCTCCAGTCTACTCGACCTCAGTCTATACTTGCCCAGCTGCCACCTCAACAGCCAAGCCAACTACCACGAGCGCGAAGCCATCCTCCTCCACCACTTCATGCATTCCCGTCCCAACCAACACGAACATTTGTACGCAACCAAGCAACCCATTGAAGGGATACGGCTCCAATTCTCCAGTCGGTGGCATCGCTCTCCCATGTTTGACCTGCAATAATATATATTCCGACTTCTCCGCCGGCTATCCATTCAAGCTCTACACTTCTGCTGACTCCTCCAAGTGCCCATCATACCCACGAGGAGGCAACAGCGGCCCTGCACAAGGTTGCAAGGATGCTTGCGACAGCCAATACACATCCTGCGTGAACACCTACGCTCAAGGATGCAAGAATAACAAGCGTGGTGACACTTACTCGAGCGCGAGCCAGAAGTGCCAGAACCAGTGGAACGATTGTTATGCTGCGAACTCAAATGTTAATGTGGGATCCAGATGTAACAGCTGGAACCAGGGATGGTATTAGAGGGTATTGATATAATTTGAGAAGGGAAATGAAAGAAAAGGAATGATTAGTCAATAATGTTTTAGTCTTGGTATTTATTATCGTTTGGGGAGTGAGATATAGAGAGCGGGGACTAAAAGGAGAGATGGAGCGATATTTTGGTAGCTGAAAATCAAACGAGAAGATATGATTCTGGGAACTCCTCCCAATTTCGATTATGTGACTTACAACTTCTCCTTCTCTTCATCTTTTCAAGGAATCATCACACTCAACCCAGAGCAGGAGAGCCAACAGAATTCGAAGAAAGGTAAATAGATGAATTGTTTGAGAAACATTATGATGCATGAAATTTTGGGGTTGAAGTGGGGCATGCATGAAAGTGGGTCACGCTACACCTCTTCGATCATTTATTCGTTCCCAGTATCATTTGAAAGTACCCACAGAACCGGATGATTTACAGCCTCATGATCATCAACTGTCGTCCAAACATCAAGACCACCAATTGATGCGATCAGCAAGATCAAATCTAGAAGCAAGTGCTTCTTTGGACCTTCCAGAACCAAAGGTGCTGCCCCAAACCAGAGCTTCCGATTCTTGCATACGAAGTACAGGGCCTTTTAATTGTTAGGCGAGTCCAAATACTGCCGAAAATCCGATTAGTCTGCCCAATCGCCTGGTTAAGATATCTCTTCTTGGCCTCCAATTGGTTAAATCCTGTGGCGTCATTTAACATTTATTTGACCCTGTACTTCGTAGACCTGATCATCATCCGCAGGGCTGAGTTCTGTCGGAACATTGCGATCTATTACTGGGCATGGCTAAACGCTGAATGGTCAACCTCGTATGATCGACGCCAAGAGTGCGGGTAGTCTTCACTCAGCCTTGCACCAACTATGTCATTTGCTCTCCTGACGATGTTATTCGCGTACAGAGTTTCCTGGGGTACTAGGGGTTCCGGTTCTTGAGAGATAAGTATATCAAACACCTCTTCCATCCTTCTCTAAGTCCTGGGACATCCAAGTATTGTTAAATTCTCAAATTATCAATCATGGGTTTTTCAAATCACATTCTCACTCAGACCAGACTCTGGACGAGAAGGCTCCTCCACCGTCCTATACTGTCTCGCAAAATGAAGCAGCTCCTCAAATACAACAACAAACACAACTAAAACTAACACTTCCTCAAAATCGCACATCCTCACCTCGTCCTTCTCCAGGTCCACAACAAACAGTCCGATTTCCGCCCTCCTTCGGCATCTACCACGCCTCAGGCTCAATATCCGACCTCATTATAGCACAATCAAAAGACGACCCTCACCCACTATACTACATCTCCACACATTCAGGCTTCAGTTCCCAACCCTCCGTCATCCTCCACTCGTCCCCAAACCCGAATTCTCCTCCTCTCGCAGATGCAGATTTCCATTCCTTCTCAAACACAATCGACATGCCCTCTTCGTCGCCATCCCGCCTGGTTCAAGACCCCAAACAGCAACCATGGAAACCTCCAGCGCCTTTAGTTATGTCCGGTAATTCCGCGCCCCAATCCCCTCAACCTCCTCCGTCGAAATCTTCGAATGGAAAAACAGTTCCGGCCCTGAAGTCCAAGCTCTCGAAGGCCGATCGCATGGGAAGAAATGCATACGAGTTTCAAATGGGGAAGTGGTTGCTGTATTTACACATCCGGATATGAGTTATAGTAAGAAGGGGAAGATGGCGTTTGTGGGGAGTGGACTGGGACTGGGACTGGGAGAGGGATGGGAGGTTATGTGTGTTATGAGTATAGCGGCGATTATGGAGAAGGAGAGGAGGGCGCAGAATAACAGGAGGAGGAATAGTGGGGCTGGTGGGTTTGGGGGCGCGGGTGGTGGGCTTCATTGATTTTGTCCTGGATGAGGGTGGAGGTCCAACGGATGGTTTTGAGGAAGAAAAGTTCGTGAAGTTTGTGTTTGATTGATTATACCCAGTGAATTTCTATACGAATGTCATTTACCATTTTGGCAAGTCTGTCCGTTTGCCTGACCAGATGCTGGACTAAAGCCACAACTTTTAATGGCGGAAATGTCCCAGATCATGTGGTTCTTTCAGCTAGAGGACCATTTGTGACTCTCCCAAGTAGTGAGCGCCATTAATGCAGTCTCTTAATAGAAAGGCAGCTCCTCTGCTCCAGTAACATCAAGGCATCCCGACAGGATTCTAAACATGACGAGTACCCTTCTATCCTAATCTCTAGCAAGTGATTCTCAATTTCACACCAAATCAACAACCAACTTCTTCCCACTCACTTTCTTCTGTCTTAACATGTCAATTGCCTTCAACAGCCCCTCAAACCCACCATCCACAACCTCAACCGGAATCGGCTTCACCATCCCCCTTTCCACCAAGCTCGGCAACATTCCATAAAACCTAACTAACGCCTTCCTATCCTCCGGCATCGCTTCATACCCCAGCCCTATGTATGGACCTATAGGTTTCAAGAACGCAAACGAAAGACCGAATAACGTATACATCAAAACATGAATAAACTCCACTCCTTCCCTCTTCGCTGGTTTCGTTGTAGTCAGCAAAAGTACGACTTTGCCTTTCTTCCCCTCTTCTCTCTCCCTTTCTCTTGATGGAGCAACGACATCAGCACAAAACCTCGCAGACTCCAACAACGAGACGCCATCGAACGCTATCTCAATACTCGGATGTTTGGTCTTGATTTCCGAGAGAGTAGTGGGGAGGTGATAATCGTAGATGAAATCTGCTCCACAGGATCTGACGAGGGGGATGTTATGGGGAGAACAGGTTGCGATTACTTGGTACCCTGATAGTTTGGCGAGTTGGATGGTGTAGAGTCCTGCTGATGTTGAGGCTGCGTAGATTAGGATGATTTTTTTCTCCCCTCGTTCTTGTACGCTACTTCCTGAATTCGAAGGAGAGTGGGGAGTGGGAGAGGTAGTAGGCCAAGGAACATCCAATTTCGTGTAAAGACCCTGCATAGCAGTCACCGCCGAAATACCAAACGTAGCAGCTTCCTGGTCGGTGATGTTTTCTGGTGGTTTCCAGGCTAGATCAGACTCGACTTTTAGATATTGGGCGAATGCTCCTTTGTCGGGGAATAGACCACCGTGGACTACGCCTGCAATGCGATCTCCGATTTTCCAGTTCCTGGTGGATTGGGAACCGACTTCGACGACGGTGCCGGAGAAGTCGCAGCCGATTATGGAGTACGGTGGGCCGGCGATGTCGATGTGAACTACGTCTGTTGGGTTCTGGGTTTCTTGTTAGAGGGGTTGGAGAGAAGTAGATGGGGAAAGCGGTGAGGGAAGGAGGGTAAAGGGGGGGGGGGGGAACTTACACAAGCAACGGAATGGACTTTGACCAGAAGCTCGTTGGAAGCAATCTTTGGTACTGGAACCATCTTGACTGAGACTTCATGACTGACTCCTTTGCCAATGATTCCATTGAAGAGGCATGTGATCCACCAGTGTTGCCCGAGGGCGAGGGCTGTCATTTCTGAGGGCGCCATTGCTTCAAGAGTGTAAAAGCGTAAACGAGAAGTGAGCTGGGAGCGACTTTTAACGATTGAAAGAGCCTCACGACTGTTCGTGAAGTGGAAGATCTGATAATCATATCCTAGAAACGCTATGCGTCGAGGCTAAGAAACGCGGGGTGACTGATCGGCCGAACGCCGACTTGACTTCGAAGAGTCTGGGGATGGCCATTCTATCTTTCCATCCGAGTCAATGACCTTGCGTTATGTAGGATGAAGTTGAGATGAATACAAAATATATGGATCTTCGTGAACGAGGCTGCTCGCGCATTGGGCCGCAATAGGGATAGTGTAGATCTGGATGTGGGCCCTCAATGTGGAATGTAAAGGCCCGGTGGTGTATATTTGCTCCGATTGGTCTTCTTTCTGAGTTTCTCAGAGAAAGATAAATATACTTAGCTTCCTCCCGATCGAAACCCTATAGCTTCGACTGTCTTGGACATTGATGTCTAGAATCTCGCAAAAGATGGGTCTTGCAATATGAAAGCACGAGTCGAACAAGAATAACGAGGAGAGCGGCGGGTCTACAAAGACAACAGAAAGGACAAGAATAAAAGTTTCCTCGGGAGAAGATCTGACGTAACAAATTGCTTGCCTAATTATTGCGATGAAAAGTCGGAATTGAGAAATGAGATCTTGCCCTGCATGAATGATTCCGAGGAGAACAATTCAGCGGACTTGTTGAAGTGCTGCTGTCGAGAGCTCGGGATCCTCAATGTCCCAGCCGTAATACCGAATCGTGGGTGTTCCAGACACCACTGGACGATTTTCATCCATTATTGCCAAGTTTTCGTCACTTCTTGTTTAAAAGGTGCTCAATCAGATCTCCCAAAGTTCTGTGCTCCCGCGTTCTTCATGAGAGGCGGAAATGTTACAGTACCAGTGCTCTCGAAATCTAGCGCTTGAATGCTCCACGAAACCTGATACATTCTGGTCTAGAATTTCTGGTGCTCGAAAATCTGTACGGCTTGGGATACTTCGCGCTCGAGAAGAAAACTATGATTTGAAGTTGGGCCAAGAATTACGACGAGAGCAAGTGGGACAAGCAAGGTTAAGCAAATGACGATAGCCGAGACTATCTCGGAACTCAAACATAATACAGTCTGCTTGAGTATATGACCCTTTAATTGAACGCCAAAGTAATCATGTAGCTGTCTTCAGAACCAGCAAGTGGCATCAAGAAGAGAAAGCAGACGGTTCCCGCAATCTAGGGAAGGAAAAAAGAGTGGATTTAGATTAGCACGTGAAATCAGTTTGACCTGGAACTTCCAAGACCCATACCTGGGAAGAGAAGCATTTGACTTTGCATACTCTTTGGGCAATAAGTAATACTGAAAATTAGAAAGAAATTTGGATAAGACGTTGTTGGATAAAAACTCAAAAAGGGCAGGAACGCCGATAAAAAAAGAGGTCGTGGCTAGCATGTGACTCCCGGCGGAAGCTCGGCTGAGCTTTTCTTTTGGAAACAGTAGTGTTTCGAAGATTGCATTCTCATGAAGATAAAGGATGAAAAATAAGGCATGATGATGGACAAAAGCCATTTGCTCCTTTGAAAGTACAAGCTTGAGTCATCGCAGCCTGTGAGAGGAAGTTACCTTACGAGCCTGGGATCAAAAGTCTGTGCTTTTCAGGGCTTTTCAGGGCTTTTCGCTAACAAATAAACGCTGAAACTGAATATCGACTTTTGAATCAAAATATAAATATACTTAATTAATTTGTAAAAAGATACTTTAGCTTTTGTCGAATAATAAACTATAGTCTTAAAAGATTTTAATTTGTAGTTGTTTTATACTTTTTAAGTAACGGCATAGACTTTGAAGTTCTTCGCGAAAAAGTAGCCTGAAAACAGCCTGAAAAGCACAGACTTATGATCCCAGGCTCGTTAGTGGGGTCGTCCTCGCTAGGCTTAGTTAGTTACACAAGCCCACCAAACTCTACAAAAGTCTTTATAAATTTAAATAAGGCTTTTCTGACATCAATCACATCCGTATTGGTGTACCGGTAACATTTCCGCCTCTCATGAAGAACGCGGGAGCACAGGGTTCGATTCCCTGATACGGAGTAATACATTCATTTTTTGCGTTTTCTTTTGATGCTGGTTACCTTGTTTAGACAGGAGTCTTCTGTCTGCAAGTATCTGTTTTGGCCCTGCTCGCGCTTGAAGATTGCGACAAGGCTTTTGGCCATTTAAGCGAGCGGAGCAAGAGAGGGCTACGGCCACCGGGAAGGCGTGGACTAACCTCTGTGGCTCACCTCCAATTTTTTTTTTTTTTTTTTGCATTTCTAAAGTCCTGGAAAGGTAGGGACATTTAATAGCTGTCCAAGCCTATAGCTTGAGATTGAAATACCTTAGCTGTCTTCCAAGCAAGATTCCTTGGAATCTCGGTTCGAGAATGTGTTACAATAGCTAGGACATTGAAAATTCGAAATACTAGTGCATCTAGCAGAACACATTACACTTTTGTTTTGATATCTGAAAGCTCAGAACCCCTCAAACCACGCACCTACAACAACCTCCTATTCATCACCTGCGTTGAGTTACTGCTAGTCGTCACATTCCCATAAACAATCCCATCTTCACTCTCCTGCCCCGCCCACGTACTCCTCAGCCCCCAAACCGCAACAGAAACAACAACACCTTCATTCAACCCTCCCGTCCTAATCTCCATCGTATCCAGCTCTCCCTCTGGAAAGAACGTCATCGTCGCACTATTCCTTCCCCCATCCAAAAACACCTCAAGAATTGATCGATCCATAATACCTTCAAGCATGAACGTACCATTAGAATTAATCGGATTTCCGACGGAGAATTTATCCGTGAAGAAGGGGTTTGTTTCTCCGAATCCGAGGACTTTTTGGCGGGAGATCCAGAATGGGTTGTCGCCGCCTAGGAAGAAACCGCCGGAGACGGATTCTTTGGTGTAGGAGGAGGAGAACGTGAAGTTGAGGGTGCCCATTGAGTAAGTGTTATTCGGGATGCTTGTCAAATTGCATTGGAAATAGATAGCACGGCTAGGGAGAGAGGAGTAGTCGATCAGGACGGTACCGTTTCCAAGGCTGGAGTTGGTGGCTAGGACGGATTCGTAGATAGATGAGATGTCGTAGGGGGAGTTGATTAGATCCCAGCCTGTGCGAGTGACATTGGCAAGACGAGCGCGGCGAGGGACGCTCATGGCGGATCGCCAGCCTTCAGATTGGCCGGTTGGTACTTGTTGGGAGTACTCCCAGTTGGAGGCCCAGGCGATGAAGACTTGGTCTTCGGTATCGGGGATGCCGTGGAAGAATTGGCCTGCGTAGTTGTCTTTGCCAAAGTCGGCGATGCGGGCTGCGTTGTCGACGGGGGTGAAATGTGTTCCGTTGAACGTGCCTGGGAAGTATTGGGTGATGGAACCGCCGAGTGGCGCACCTGGGTTGATGGAGATGGCGAGAACGTACATTATGTCGCCGGAGCCTTCGACTGGTATGGCGACTAAGTTGGGACATTCATATTGGAGACCGAGAAGACCATGATGCGTGAAGTTTGAGCCGTGAGTCCAGTTTTTGAGATCAGGTGAGGTGAAGATACCAATCACGAACTCTTGAGCGTAGGAGACAACCATGACCCAGTGATCCTCATACCAAATGACTTTTGGATCTCTGAATTGGTTGGAGTGGAACTCGGAGACCAGGACCGGGTTGCCGGAATACGGGGTGAAAGTGAAGCCACCATCGATGGAATAGGCGATCTCCTGAGTTTGCTCATAAGCTGTGTTGAGAGTGTAGATAGCAACTACACCATTGGTCTGATTTGGGAAGAATCCAGAGGTGTTATTGACATCGATGACTGCACTTCCACTGAAGATCTGGGAGTCTGGTGTGGCGTAGATGGCAATTTGCTGGTTCTCCCAAGTATACAGATCTTGAGATGTAGCATGACCCCAATGTTGATTACCAGCTACAGTTGCGGTCGGGTTGTCTATCTGAGTGTCAGTAAGTTAGAGAAGAACATGGAAGTGTTGTTACATTGATAGTACAAGTGCCATGTGCCATTGGCATCTAGGAAACAACCATTGGGGTCGTTCATGAAGTCCTTGGGCGGAGAGAAGTGGACTTGCGGTCGCCAAGCACCATTGTAATCTCCTGGGACAGGCATATTTGTTGGAACACCAGCATCGAACATGGTAGAAGTTGATGTTGGCATGCTCGAGTTTTGTGCCACTGCAAGGGCAGCGAAAAATACTGCGAACAACATCATGAGTTTGGTCAAGGAAAGAGAAGATTCTTTCGACCCTGGCTGGACTGGAACTTTCACTTCTCTCTTGACCTGGATTCTGGTCATCTCTTATAGCTTTTAGAGAACTACCCTTAGAATAGACTTTTTCCCCCAAGGTCGCAACGACCCGCTTTGCAGCAGTCCATCAGGATTCCTAACTCATTTGATCCTGTTGGATTGCCTAGCCCTGCAAAGCCCCCATTTTCATGCCCCGGCCTCTCTCCTCGTTGCGGGGTGCATTTCTGGAATGCTTCCACTCGATTGGCTTAACCATCGGGATCAAGAGACAACGACGAAGCGGCTCAAGGAATTCATGTACGGCATATGCAGGTTGTGTTGGTCGGACCGAGAGAAATGGCGAGCCGCTTGGCTGGTCGCTGCTCGTCAGAAGAACTAAAGGGTGAAAATGTCATCATCGTGGGCGAACCTTCGGCTGATTGAGAACTTTCTGACTGGCGAAATTGTGCCGGATGCGATGGCAGCTGCAGGCCAGAGCATGTATGGGAAAACACCGGGACGTCATCTTTGAAACTCATAACAGCGGTAAGTGATCCACGACTTTACTGAAGTTCATGTCATTTTCGCGATGTTGTTGTGAAATGTAATCATCGTTCTACCGCCTGCCGTAAACCCCTTTACGCGCTCGAGAAGCTCACATCCAATGAGTTGCTTCGAGGAGCACCCCTGAGCGAGAATGGACCAACCGGAAGGCCACCAGGCGCGTCTCAAGTCTCGTCCCCGGTCATAACAAAGAACGAGACGAGGGAGGTCGATGAAACGCTTATTTCCTATTGTGGCAATTGTTTTGATATGGCCTCGCATTGAGTTGGGCCCTGAGATCGAAAGTCGCGATGTATGGGATTGAAAGCGCGACTGAGGTCCTCCATCTGGCCTTGGGTCCTGCACCAGAGTGGGGAGCGTTCCTCGACATCTCTCAGGGGATCTTAGACATCGTATCTTGCTTTCTCTTCCGTCCGACCTCTTTCTTCACCACAATTCCTTCGATTTTCGAGTTGAAAGGTGAATCTTGCCGTGGAGTCGACTGTTATCCGTCGAGAAGTGAAATGCCATCCGAGCTAGGCGCTTAAACCGGTTAGCGCGAGCCTCAACTCGACTCCCTAGAATTATTGAGCTTCACAACCCAAACAACCACGACAACAACGAGCGTCGACAACCACGACAAAGGACGATTACTTGTGCTGGAGGACTGTTGCTGTTAATATTGGGGAATATGCGATCGTGAGGAGATTGGAAGACTCGATTTCCAGCAAGCTTGCTGGACATTGAAGGTGACTACAGGGGGCAGGGCAACGAGGCCATTCACAACTCGATTGAGATTGCGACGACTACACAGGACGGCAGAAACCGAATCGAACAATTCGTCTGAGCTTTTGGTGAGCTTCCCGTCGGATATTGAGCGTGCGACATCGTTCAGTGACCTCCAAACAAGCATTGTGCTTGGGAACAAGACCTGCGCGCCTCTCGACCTCACCTTCACAACAACAAACGCCTACCACAATGGGAGCCAGCGAAGAGGCATATGCCTCAACTATCTCCCACGCGCATATCACAAAGACAGCGCATGCCTTAAATACACCACCAGTTGCTACCCCACCTCGCAGTGCAACCCCTCCACTAGCAGGAGAGAAGAGGAAATCCGAAAGAAAGGCAGCTGAAGAGAACATGGCGCGAAGTAATAGAGCGACTCCGAATGCAGAAGCTATCGACCCGAACAGGTTGAGCAAGGCGTTATTGAAGGAGTTCGAGGATGCTGGGAGCCGTAGAGATATCACACCTGGAGGTAGTCCAAGTCGGAAACGACAGAGAGTGTATGGAGACAGGTAAGATTGATTTTTTGCTTTCAAAGTTCAGCATATCGGAGTTTGGTACAGACCCGCAATCGACATGAGATGTCCTCGATCACGGAAGCTGTTTCCGTACTTTCAGAGGCGAAATGTCCCAAACCCTCCCGCGACAAGGATAGGGATAAGAACCATTCAGATACTAACTGTCTCAGATTCATTCCAAACAGAGAAGGACAAGACTTGCAGGCTAGCTTCAGCTTGCTCCATGACGAAGGGTCGCCTGCAACTCCATCAAAGCAAAAGAAGAGAACTCCTCATGGCGAGCTTCATTTCCAGAAGAGTAAGCCACCTTGCCATTCATCTTTAAACTCGATTTAACATTCTGCAGCTGAAGAGGCAAATCAAACATACTCGAGATTCCTGCGAACAGAGATCTTTGACACTTCGATACCCCAACCAACTCCTCCGAACCTCTCACCAAACGCCGGCCTCCCTTCATCACATTCTACGACCATCAATGACCCTACACGATCACATACACCGCCTAATAATGTCACCAGCTCCTCTCTACCCGCCTCCTTGACACCCTCCACTCCTCACAAGAACCTCTTTACATACATGTCACCTCGGCATCATACAAATATTGCTGGCCATCCTACACCATCAAGGACACCCCAGAGCAGACATGGCCCGAATATGAACCCAAGATCGGAAATCTACAGCCTTTCACCCGTACGATTTGGCAGCCAACAGATGCTTCTGAACCCCAGGAAGCAACCCAGAGCAGTCAGCAAAGTACCATACAAAGTGCTAGATGCTCCCGACTTAGCCGACGACTTCTATCTCAATCTTGTAGATTGGGGCAGCAGCGACGTGCTTGGTGTAGGACTAGGAAGCTGTGTCTACATGTGGAACTCGCAATCAGGAAGAGTCAACAAGCTGTGTGAACTACAAGACGACACCGTAACGAGTGTTTCCTGGATCCAACGAGGATCACATATCGCAATCGGCACAGGGAAGGGCCTCGTTCAGATCTGGGACGCAGAAAAAGTACGACGACTAAGAACCATGACCGGACACACAGCACGAGTCGGTTCACTCGCCTGGAACGACCACATCCTCACCTCCGGATCACGAGATCGACTAATCTACCACCGTGACGTCCGAGCACCAGACCAATGGCTCCGAAAACTCGTCGGCCACAAACAAGAAGTTTGCGGCTTACGATGGAACTGTGAAGACGGCCAACTCGCCTCGGGAGGAAACGACAACAAACTGATGGTCTGGGACAAGCTGTCCGAAACTCCTCTCTGGAAATTCAGCGACCATACTGCTGCTGTGAAAGCCATTGCTTGGTCACCACATCAACGAGGTCTACTTGCATCAGGAGGTGGTACCGCTGATCGAAGAATTGTTTTCCATGATACTTTGAGAGGAACTACGATCAATGAAATTGATACCGGGTCTCAGGTCTGTAATCTGGCATGGAGCAAGAACAGCAACGAGATCGTTTCCACACACGGATATTCTCAGAACCAGATTGTGGTTTGGAAATATCCTAGTATGACACAGGTTGTTAGTCTTACAGGACACACATATCGTGTTCTCTACCTAGCCATGTCTCCAGATGGACGAGTTGTGGTTACGGGAGCAGGAGATGAGACTTTGAGGTTCTGGAGTGTATTTGGTAGGAAATCAGGGCAGAGAGAGGATGGCAATGCGGGCGGTGGTGGGAAATTGGGCGATTGGGGTGTAATAAGATGAGAGGAGAGAGGAGATTTGCTTGCTTACTATACCACAACCTCGATTCGCGGAGCCTTTGGAGTCGGAAGGAGCGTTGCATTACTGGCGTTTGGCGTTGCCCTCACTTTGCTTCCCTGCTTTCTTGCTCTTCTGCACAGACAGCGTTCGAGCGCATTACGAATTGGGAGGTTGGGTGGGTGGTCATAGTGAGGGGACACTTTGTATTTTGACCGCACGCATAGCAAGGGAGGGGTGTATCATGCGGGGCTTTGAAAATCTTTTCGGCGCTAAATGGTACGGAAAGGCAAGCATGTTAGGGAACAGCTGAATGGAATGATACCAGAGCAGCTGAAATATAGGGTGTTTGTATTAGGGGCTGCGTTCTCTATGATGCGTAGAGAATGGCATCTAGTTATGGATCAATCTCAACTACGAAAGCTAGAGATCTGAAACAAAACACTACTTCTTCCTACCCTCCCTCCTTGAACCCGTGTGCTTACTGAAGTGAATCCGTGAATCCGGCGCTTGAATTGGTGGCCGATGAAGCTGGAAGAGGACCCAACCAAAATGTAAATTAAAGAAAGCCGTGACGCCGTGGTATATCCTCCCGCCTGCCAGCTTTCTCGCTAACTCACTCGCTGGCCCTCGGAGGCAGTGTATGCCTCGCTCAAGAAAACAGAAAACCCCTCCGCAGGAAATTGCAATTTGGTACAATGTCGATACAAAAACAACGTATGGTTCCCTCCTCGAAATATCAAGCACAGCCAGCACCAAAACTTCCCAAATTAAGTCCTGCTTAATCAAGCAGGCAATTCCCCAATCTTTCTCTCCCTCGCAACGTCCTTCGCACCACCATCAATGCCCGTACTCCCAATCTGATCGTTCAATAACGGAATCTTATCCACACTCCTACTCCTCGAATGCGACTTCCCATCAACAGTATCGTCCTCAAGCACAGCGCCGAGTTCAGCACCCCCATCTGTCTTCGGCGTCATGAGTGGAGAAGTCATCATATCTGGACTATTCTGCCATTTCTGCACCTCGCGTTTCATAGCTTCCAACTCGTTCTGGAAGCGTTTGCCAAAGACGTCGATGTAATAAGTTGCACCATTATAGACAGACCAACAGAAAACAGCGACCAGGAATCCGGCAGAGGCATATCGGTACCAGAACCAGAGAGGGCAAGGCAACATTGTGAGAACAGCATAACAATATTGAATCATCATGAAAGCTGGTTCTTGCAACGATTCTGGCAGAGATAAGACGAACTTCCCGATCCAGACTTTGGAGTAGGATCTTCGGAGCCAGGTGAAGGATGTTGGGCGTCCAGCTGCGATTTTCTCACGTCGGCGGACGGTGATCATGAAGTGGTAGGATAGCTGCCAAATAGCGTAGGGAATGGTGGCCCAGAGGGTCATGGCAGGAAGGGAGTAGTGCTCTTTAGAGCCTGGAGCGGAGGTTTTGATTGTCCAGATGGCGGGGAAACGCTCTTCTTGGAGGCTGTCTGGAAGTAAATGGACGAGGACGTGGAGGGAGACGCAGGGCATGATGTGTATGAATAGACTGGTGACTTTATCGAAGCTGTGGAAGACCATCGAGTTTCTCCACATGGCGATTGCAATGGCATTGTTTCCGAATGCTAGACAGTAGGTTGCTATGAAGAGTCGTTTCGATTTCGGGAAGAACCAGATTGTGCACATGCACAAGAAGTTGACGAAGTAACAGAGATCAGCCAGGAAGTAGTGGTAGCCCCTTCGGTGATATGTATAGTATCGAATTGGCATGAAGTACAGCAGTTGCAGTGTATACCAGTAATGGAAGTATTCAGGGTATCCACCGATCAAGTATCCACTGATGAGTACGTTCAGAACTCCGCAGATGAATGAGATCTTTTCTCGTGCCGTGACTGCCTTCGTGTCGTTCCATCGCTTCGAGAGCTTGTCGACACTTTCGCGCATGCGTTTCCTGTATCTATCTAGCTGCTCGTCGGCAGGGGGCACTCTTCTGCGCCATTCCTCGACTACTCTGTCTTTCGCATGTGATCCTCTTGTTCTCAAGGCATCTCGTTGTCTCCGTACTTTGTCGGTTTGTGCAGAGATATTCCTCTGAAGCTTCTCCAACTGTTGGGGCAGAGCAAAGTTGTCCAGCAGATCAAAGACGGTGAGCCTGTCTAATGGTGGAAATGCCTCCCAGTCTTCTTGGTATGAGCTACTTCCTGAAAATGATGGGTGCCGTGATAATCGAGGGCTGCCAGGACTCGAGGCAGTGAGTATGGGTGTCTTGTTGCCTTCCGGAGGCGATGAACTTGTTGAGGATGCTGGAGTTCGAGAGATTTCAGGCGACAGAGCTCCATTGTCCATCGCATCTTCCGACCTCGCGCCGGGTATAGGTATAGGTTCGGACATTTCGAGTATTGTGCGCTTGTGGGCTGTGGACGACGTTACTCCAAAAGATACTTTCCGTAACAGACTGCCTCCTCGAAGCACTAGACCGTCAGCCATGGTCACACAATCTGTTGAAGCAGAGAAACGAGAGTCTTAGGAGCGGTAAAGAGGCAGATAACAATATATAACGTAGGTTGCAGAGTCATGCATGAAGCACTCACCAGGGTATTCTCTATCAACGCAAGGCGTCTCAAGGGATCGAGTAAGAGCGAGTGTGCAAGTGATCAGAGAGGCAACCGCATGCAGCCAAAAGACGCGGTGACCCGACCCCCCATGAACTGGCTTAGTAGGAAGATTTGATAAGAGGCTGGACCTGTGACTTTCGCAATGTGCGTGAGCTGCCGAGTGAAGCCCTACGCGTAAGTGGTTGATATCGAGTGTTGGAAGAAGGTGCTGGGATGATTGGCTCAGATTCGTCTAATATATTTGTTTTAGTTGGACATTCCGAAGATCAAGCAAGACAGAAGGCAAGAACACGGAAAGTTGATTGCAAAGAGCAATAAAAGGCAGATGTGTGCGAGGACAGGATGTTGAATGTCTCAAGACTCGGTTGATGGTTGGGTTACTTTTTCAATCACTCGAGGAAAGGACACTCAGTCGATGAAAGTTGATAGGAGCTCAAACCACTTCGTCATCCCGCATCGCATAGAGAAGTCCCCTAACAGATCCCTGTCAACACTAGAATCCACTTTCCAGTTTCGCGTTAGCTGAACTTCGTGTTTGAAGATCTTGACTCTTCAGATTACTCGGCCTATACATAATACTCTTGCCCACGAGGCAATAATAAGAGGATATAACTTCTGCGATCTCACCTGGGTAGTAGGTCACGATATCTATTAAGCCACTTTTTGCCACACGAGCCACATCAAGCACTGAGCTGGAACAAGGCGCGGTATCAGCTGCCGACGAGCGCCGCGAGGACGTCGGTCATGGGCCAGTATGATGGAGCAGAGGCTGTTCTCCTTCTTACAATCTCCCACGGCATGAGGTTTTCCTACAGATCGGGAGCACAGTGCCACTACTGTATTGCATTACTTGCGCTGCTGCTTTGGTCATTGATCGAATCTTCCAAGTATGGAGGGACTTTTACTTGCAATGCCTCTTGACTCGTTTAGAGTATAAGTGCTGAGGTCCTTTGAATACTCTACCATAGAACAACATTTCCTTACGATGTTCTCAATGTCCTGGATTTTTTGGACTTTCTCCTGTCCGTAATCTTCGACTTGAGGGTTTCTCGCCTGCTAGATTTCAAATGCATAGGCATAGCTAAATGAAATCTATTCTTTTATCGTCCCAGATTTGCCACTACTTTCTCCTACCTTCTCTCTATAACGATGGATTTTGTTATGCCAAGTGCAATGCATCCGCGGAAGGCACCAAAAGTGAAGCATCCTTATTATTTAGATAAGAACATTCGTCCCAACAAATCAGAGAAACCCCTCATCCTTTGCACCGCTCAACATCTCTGACACGTTCACTGCCAACTAATAGTTAAAAAATTGAAACTTGAAAGATCAAGGTGTAACAATAATAGGCATAGCGGAATACTATAGTCGGCCTCGGAAGAAAACCACTTCTGAGGTGGCTTGGACGGGTAGGATATATGGTAAGGGAAAGCAAGAAGTAAGCCGATTGTCTGGAAATCCACCAAGCCACGTAAGTAAAAGCTTTTTTAGTATAGCACAAATATCACATATTTCTCTAGTTTTCTTTTTTTCTTGTAACTTTTTCTCTAAACTTGCCTGATGCCACACCTTCTCTTCAACAGTGGTTCCTCACATTTGGATGTACTGAAGGAACAATGCCATCCGATCCCCACTTTAACACCACACCCATTTTCGTGAACTCCATATGCACACTACCTCAGCATTAACGCCTCGGAATTTCAAATGTTACTCGATATATCACGTAAACAAAAATTTAAAGAAGGATTTATAATTAAAGCGATTATATAAAATTAATAAAATATTTTTCGAATTTAAAAAACACGATTTTTATTACTTCCTAGAAAATTAAAATCCTCTAAGTTAAATCTAACCTAAAAGATTTTAATTTTCTAAGAAGTAACAAAAATTGTGTTTTTCATTTTTTTCACGTATATTTCAGTATTCTTATCAAAATCTTCGAAGCGTACTTCTATATTTAGTAACATGTCTATCATCCCATCGCGTCCGTCGCGAACCCGAACCGCGACAAGTCATTATCGACAAGAGTGATCAACACCCTCTTTTCGCCCCTACCTTCCAAATGACAGGATCGCATCTTCAATGGGTCCGCTGAACCTTTGATTTACACAAATCTCTGATTCAGTTCTTCCGGAAGACCCCAACTCTTTTCTGCGCGCAACCCCTCCAGGATCAGAATAAACGCGTCAAAAGTCAAGATGGGCAAACTCATACGCCTCGAACTCTTCAGTGAGTGTGTCGCGTATTTCATTCAAGTTGAGGGCTTACTGTTACTAGATTTCAAGTCCTATAAGGGCCATCACACCCTTCTCTTTGGTGATTCCTACTTTACTTCGATCATTGGTCCCAATGGCTCCGGAAAGTCGAATTCGTAAGTATACACCCCTCTGCGCGCAAGCAATTCTGACGCGTGGATAGTATGGATGCTATTTCGTTCGTCCTCGGTATCAAATCGTCCCATCTACGTTCCGCCCATTTACGAGATCTTGTATATCGCGGACGAGTCTTGAAAACCTCGAAGATCAATGACGATGGATCTGCCGTGGCACCTACGACAAATGGACACGCGAATGGCGATGGAGAGGGCTCCGAAGAGGAATCACAATCGCAGAAACCTGCGCGCAATGATCCTAAGAGCGCCTGGGTGATGGCTGTTTATGAGGACGATGCTGGTGATGAACAAAAGTGGAAGCGCACAATTACCAACCAAGGTTCCAGCGAATACCGGATCAACGACCGCGTTGTCACGGCGCAGCAATACAACGAGTCCTTGGAGACTGAGAACATCCTTATCAAGGCTCGCAATTTCTTGGTCTTCCAGGGAGATGTTGAAGCAATCGCGTCGCAATCGCCAAAGGACCTCACTCGGCTTATCGAACAAATCTCCGGCAGTCTAGATTACAAGGCGGAATACGAACGTTTGCAGGATGAGGCAGAGCAAGCGGCAGAGAACCAGAATCACAACCTTCACCGACGTCGTGCTATGAACTCCGAGATCAAGCAATACCAAGAGCAGAAGAAGGAAGCCGAAGCTTTTCAAGCAAAGGCAGACCAGCGTGATGATGCTATTGTGGCTCACATCTTGTGGAAGCTGTACCACTTCCAGCGCGTTATGGACGAATCTTCGGCCTCCATCCAGGAACATCAAGAAAACTTGAAGGAGTATCGCCGAGGGGTGGAGAAGTATGAGAAGACTCTCGATGCGGCGCGTCAGGAACAATCCAAGGTCAACAAGGATGTCGCCAAAGTCGAGCGTGGCATCAAAAAGAAGGAAAAGGAGGTCGAAGCGAAGGAAAACAGCCTTGTGCCCATTGATGAGAAGGTCGACCTCACCACGCAAGAAATTGAGAAGCTCCGAAAGAAGATTGACACCGTCATCAAAGAGTGCGATGGACGGCAGAGCGATCTTGACCATTCCAAGAAGTCGCTGGCCACTGTCGAAAAGGCGCAGAAGCAATTCGAGAAAGAACGTCAAGAGAGCTTAAAGAAGCAGGGCAAGCAGCTTAACGAGGCCGATCGCAAAGAGTATAATACTCTGAGATCTCAGGTGGTCACAAAGACCTCCAGCAACCAAGCCAAACTAGACAATCTGGTACGCCAGACGAGAACAGACGAGGTCACAGTAAATAGCCTGAAAGGAAAAGTTGAGGCTTTCCAAGCTTCAGTCGACAAGCTTGAGGAGGAGGTGCAGACAATTACTGAGCGGAGGGAAGCCACCAAGGCATCAGTGAAGGAGATTTCCAAGGAGATTGATGCAAAGAAGAAGGAATTCAACCACATCCAGTCGGAACGTATTCGCATCAATCAACTGCACACCGACAAAGAGGAAAAGCTCCAGGCCCTCATGAGGACCATCGCTGAAGCGGACATGGGCCGAAGACAAAATGACAAGGAGCAGCGAACCAAGGAGACCATTGTCGCTCTCAAGCGCCTGTACCCTGGGGTCCGCGGTCGAGTTGGTGATCTGTGCAAGCCGAAGCAGAAGAAATACGACGAAGCTGTGATTACTGCTCTCGGTCGTGACTTTGATTCTGTCATTGTTGACACCGAGAAGACCGGTACGGAGTGTGTCCAGTACTTGAAGGATCAACGATTTGCACCCATGACTTTTATTCCCCTGGACAACATCAAGGTCACTGCCCCTGATGCCAATCTGAAGAGTCTTTCCAAAGCACGCCTCACTATTGACACCATTGACTTTGACTCGTCTTTGGAGCGAGCTATGGCGTATGCCTGTGGCAGCTCGATTGTCTGTGATGATCTTACAACTGCAAAGCACATCTGCTATGAGAAGCACATTCAGGTGAAAGCTGTCACACTGGAAGGATTCGTCATTCACAAGGCCGGTTTGATGACTGGTGGCCGAGGTCCAGAGAACCGAGGCACCAAGCGGAAGTTTGAGGATCACGATGTCGAGCGATTGAGGTCTCAAGCCGAGAAGTATCGAGAAGAGATTGAAGCATTGCCCAAAGTCAATCGCAGAGGCAGTGCCGAAGAGACTCTACAAGCTGAGCTGTCTGGGTTGGAGCAACGTCTGACCTATGTGAAGAGTGAGCTGGCTGCTTTCGAACAGAACTTGACGAGCAAGAAGAAGGAGCTCGCTCATGAGCAGAAGCAGCTGAACGAAATGCAGCCCAAGTTCGAGGAGAAGCAAGCTAGTCTTGAGCGAATCAAGGAAACTGTTGAGGAATTTCAGGAAGCGGTCGCTAAGGTTCAAGACCAGATCTTTTCTGGATTCTGCAAGAGACTGGGTTATACCGACATTCGAGCTTATGAAGCACAGCAAGGGCACTTGGAGCAGGAGTATGCCGAGAAGAACAACGCGTTCGAGGTTCAGAAGCAGAAGCTGGAGCATCTATTGAGATGGCAGAAGGAACAATACCAAGAGACTGAGACTCGCCTCAAACGAGTCGAAACTCGGGTAGAGTCACTTGAACAGGAAATTCTGCAATACAACGCACAGAAGGCAGAGCTGGAAAACGCGATAGACGTGGACAGGGCTGGCATCACGGAATTGGAAGACCAAGTTCACCAGCTCAAGGAGAAGCTTGGAGCCAAGAATGAGAAGGTCAATACCGCACGTAACGAGCTCCAGAAGCGCACCAAGGAGATCGATAATCGAACAAAGGCTATTGCAGCTCTTGAGACAGAAGCTCAGCGCAGTTCGGCAGGCAGATATGCTCTTCTGCGTCGGTGCAAACTTGAACAAATTGCTATCCCTTTGGCTGAGAATTCAAGAAAGCTTGACAGTCTACCAGTAGATGAGAATGTCATGCATGCAGAGGCGGATCCCGATGCTATGGATGTCGACGACGGCGAAGAGGCTCCACAAGAGCTCATGAAGGACTATGGTATTATTGTGAACTTCGGGGGTCTTAACGATGATATGAAGAGTGTAAGTGTCTTCATGAATCCTTGCTCCGCAAGTACTGACAACACTCTAGCCTGATGAAGAGGACGTCGAAGAGCAGCTCCTCCAACGCATCACAGACCTGAACAGCGAACTCGAAAAGCTGAATCCGAACATGCGTGCTATTGACCGACTTGATGGTGTTGAAGCTCGACTGAAGACGACCGAAGAAGACTTCGAGAAAGCCAGAAAAGCAGCCAAGAAGGCCAAGGACGACTTCACAGACGTCAAAGAGAAGCGCTTCGATCTCTTCAACAAGGCTTTCACGCACATCTCGGAGCAGATCTCGCACGTCTACAAGGATCTCACCAGATCTTCAGCTTTCCCTCTTGGTGGTCAAGCATATCTCGATATCGAGGACAGCGACGCACCATACCTCTCTGGCATTAAGTACCACGCTATGCCACCGCTCAAGCGTTTCCGAGACATGGAGCACTTGTCTGGTGGTGAAAAGACAATGGCTGCTCTTGCACTTCTCTTTGCAGTACATTCATACCAACCAAGTCCCTTCTTCGTCCTTGATGAGGTTGATGCTGCTCTTGATAACGCCAACGTGGAGAAGATTAAGAACTACATCCGAGAGCACGCAGGTCCAGGCATGCAATTCATTGTCATCAGTCTGAAGACCGGTTTGTTCCAAGGTAGTGAGAGCTTGGTTGGTGTTTTCCGAGACCAGGAGGCTAATAGCTCTAAGACTTTGACACTTGATGTAAGTTTCCCCTTTTTTAGCTACCTCCAAACATCGCTAATTGATTCACAGTTGCGTAAATACGTCTAAAGGAGCAGGGTAATGTTTGTGTAAGGGAATGATTTGTATATTGCTGAGGACCCGAGAGGTCAGCAGAAAGAAACTTTCATACTGGGTTGATATCGCATTGCATTGATTGGCAGGGGGTTAGGATGGTAGCCGGATACTTGACGAATCGCACTTGCAGCTAAGAATTATGAAAATACGAACAGAACATTTGCACATAACGATGTCCATTTCTTACGTAGTGAATCATGCTTCCTTTTATCGCTATTTGGCAGCGTTGACAGGGTGAAGGAAACTCTTCGCCAGTCGTTCTGCCGAACCCCCATTTCTCAGCCTTATGATTGCTTATTTATTTAAAGGTCCTCATCTTCCACCCAATCACCCAAACGGACTTGGTCCTCGACACGAGATTCCCTTTACAGCAAATCCAGCACGTGTCTGTCCCGCGAACCTATTCCAGCGACGCCTCCTAGACGCCACAATCTACTTTTCAGCTCCCTCATTGCCTCAAATCTAACAACCATAAAGAAAAATTATCGCAATATCCACGCGTTTCAAATCCCGATGATCTAATCAAGTAAACCTTTGTATTACCTAGCGTAATATATTATAATTTAATTATGAAAAATATATTATTAATTGTAATTATCCAAAGTTTTTATAATTTAAAAAATTTTTAAAAAAAAAGTTATTTAAATTATATAATTAATTATAATTTTAATCAATTAACGTAATTATTTTCGGTCAAACTAGTATTACCTAAGATACTAAGACTCGAGTTAATTCGTGATATTTTGCGCTTGAACGCCTCGATTTTCCCTTTTTAGCTCAAACGGTAAAAAAAAGTAATTTTGATAGATTGGTTTGGCGTAAAAAGGGAGCTGAACCCTTCTTTATATTTCTATCATCGTGGCGTTTTCTCAATTTCGATTGTTTTGCGCGACTTGAAGTTTTTCAAATTGAGATTGAGGGGTGTTCGTCATACAGAGGAAGTACTTGATCAAGATAGGAAAGGGAGGTCGCGAGTGACGATATCGGATTGCACAAATCAATATTACATTCTTCGGGCGGCGGCACACAAGAAAGCCAACCCTTGATTCAGATCCAGATCAGATCTTGATTCAAATTCCAAAGGGGGAAGACCTAGAGAACAACGTATCCTCTGTTCTAGAATGTGTTCATTGTCGTTTGTTCAGTAAGTATGTCCTTTCGTCATATCTCCTATAAGGAGGCTGATGGACGATAGGAATGGATCCAACGAAGTATAGAACGAGAATAACGCCGTGGAAACCCAGGTCTACGACGACTGTTCCGAAGAAATGGATCCCAGTTGCGAGTTTCTTGACTGTTGCGTTTGTGGTTTGGTTGTTTAGGCCGTTGCTTCCTGTGCCGGTTGTTACGTGGAAGTATCCGCCGCAGGGTCAAGGGCAGGCTGGGGTTGGGGTTGAAGCTCAGGTTGCTGTTGGGGCTTCTGTTGGAATTGGGGCAGTTGCAGGAGGAACGCAAGAGGTGGTTACACAGCTGGAAGGGAACAAGATACCTGCGGTACGGAATTCCAGTTCGAGGACGAGCGAGGTGGCACAACCAATGCAGGGAGCGGAAGGGGAGATGATTATGAGCGAAACGGAAAGGCAGAAGAATCTACGCGTGCAGGTCTTTGGACCGGGGACTCCTCAGCCGGTCGGATATCCATATACGAAGACGCTGGTGGTTCCGAAGACGAAAAATGAAGACACAAATTGGATCAAGGAGAACTTTGGTGGGAGCGAAACGATCAATTCTGCGATTTATACGGTGGATGATCTGAGTTCGGAATTGCATCCGCCGAAGAATAAGGGCCATGAGGTTATGGTGTACCTTTCGTACATCATTGATCATTACAACAATCTCTCGGATGTCAACATCTTCATGCATTCTCATCGATATGCGTGGCATAACAATGTGCTGCTCGACTTGGATGCGGTGCAGATGGTGTCGAGACTGTCGGCGGAGAGAGTACAAAGAGAAGGATATATGAATATGCGGTGTTCTTGGCATCCTGGATGCCCGAGTTGGATCCACCCTGGAACCGTCGAGGAAGATATCAATAAGCAGGAGGAAACAATGCTCGCAAAATCATGGTCGGAACTCTTCCCTCTCGATCCTATCCCATACACGCTGGCGCAACCTTGTTGCGCGCAATTCGCCATATCCAGGGATCGAATCCGGAGTCTACCACTAGCGAGATATGTGTACTATCGAGATTGGCTGTTGAGAACGAGTTTGTCAGATTACATTAGTGGAAGGATATGGGAGTACGTATGGCAATTCGTATTCACGGGCCAGAATATTGTTTGTCCTATGGAGCATGTCTGCCTGTGTGATGGATTCGGTGTCTGTTTTGGAGGCGAAGAGGAGTTCAATCATTATGCTCAGAAGAATCAGGAGCGTGTGACGTTGCAAGAGGAGCTGGATCAGTGGAATAAGGACCATAGAGACTGGATGAAGAACAAAGACCTCGAACCCCCTGAGATAGGGAAAGATCTGGAGCTCAAGGGTCGCATTGATGCTCTGCAAGCCTGGTGCGATGCCGAGAAGCAGAAGGCCAAAGAACGTGGAGATGTGGCTATGCACCGGGCCAAAGAGGCGGGTAGGCCATGGAAGGATGGTGACGGGTTTTGAGTTGCTATAGATCAGAGATCAGATGGAGGAGCGCTCGCTTAGACCCTAGGGGATATGGGTAAAGTTTATCTGAGCTCATTGACAGAGAAGACTTATCCGGAAAGGCTTACGCATCAACAAACTACCGACATAGCGATCAACACATGGAGCACTTTGAGGGATTGTACATACGCTGGATGTCCAAGGTTCTGGGGATACGGCTAGCATTTGATAGCTGGAGTTTGGTTGAATTTGGAAGGAGCATGGTCAAGGAGCATCTAGAAGAGAGTTAGAAGGGCAACTATACTGGTTAATTTACCAAGGGAAGGCAGGCAGGTTGCAGATATCCAAATCAACAGCAATTTAAGCAGAAGAAGCTATGTATTTCACTTATCTTCCTCCCCGCGCTGGTCTCTCGATAGCCTCCAGGATAAGGACCGGCTCGGGACCCCATTCCGTAACCTTGGTATCATTCATCTCGATATGACGCTGTTAGATGACAGATGCTTTGAATTGATAGTTCCAGGAAGGCTGAGGAAAGCCACAACGTTCGCTGTCGCTCTCGTTTTGGATTTGGTTGGAGCTTGCGCTAAGTTCTTCCCTGGAAGATCAACAGTGCATCAGTGCTCTTCAGTTCGTCATCGTGCAGTCGAGCCTAGCCGACATTACTCACGTTGACCATCACAGCTAGGCTCTATTTGGATATTGCAGACCAAATGTGGATGAAATCATGAAGTTTCTGCACACTTGGTTGAAGATTGGCATGGAAGAAAAGTCTGTATGCTCTTAGTGCTCTCCACTTTCATCATGGGTTCCCCAGGAGGCTGTTCTTCTTGCCGACGTTGGGACGAAGCCACAGGTTTTTAGCCGTCGGCTTGGACCCGAACTATGTTGTGCACTGTTGAGCTTCTCAGCAACGCATGCCATTATTTGGTCTGCTGTGCTCGAGGTCTTTGAGATGGTCTGAATGTCGCGGGGTACAGATTGATATATCTTCTCGTGGCTTGCATGCGATTGTTGACAAGAGAAAACAAGATGGAAGTGAAGTTCCACGAGGCTCGTCGCCTCATCAATCTATTGTACTTTGTTGACCAATAACCTTATTTCCTTATTTCCGGGAACGTGAGTCGTAACCCTGTACCCTAATCTTTTGTAGCCGGATCTGAGTGACAATTTCATGAATCTGGGCTTCTCATCTTCTATATCTGGTGCATGAGGCGCTCGAGTCAAAGCATAATCGCGATTGATGAACCCATCGTCAAAACACGTTGATGGGGTCGAAGATCGGACTTCTTTTTTGTGAGATATCGTTTTCTTGGATCTATAAAAAGGGGCAAGGGGCCAAGCGAGGTCAGCGTGGCCTGTGATCTAGAAGGCGTGCAGGAAGATAACGTGGAATATTTCTTTTTTATATCGTGAAACGGTGTCGTCAACACCAACGTCTGTCGTGGCCTGTATAATCCGTATATGTGGATTGATGAAAAGTGGGAGCAAGGCAAAAAAGAAAACAATGCTACAGGAGGAGGTCCGCGAGCGCGACTGCCCTGCGTGGATTCTGTTCTTTTTTAACGTGGCAGGAACGTCTGTGTACCTTCCGTCGTGGACTTCACGATACCGAGAAAAAATATGACTCTAAACAATATCCATTCCTCCCAGCATCGACCAACAGCGGGACTTCCAACAATTTGGACTCCACTGCCGTTTGACGGGTCTGGAGAGGTTTCTGGACATTCATTAGCCTCGATCGATGAGCTCTACACTCGACTAACACTTAGTCCTCTACAATAGTTCAGCCAAGCGCATAGCATATCAGCAACTCAACCGTCAACGGCCCACCCTCGCCTGTATCCTGCAGATGGCTACGGTCCACTTCCGGATGTCAAAGCAGAATGTCAAGTAAAGAGTCCAAGGAGACTAGGGCCCAGGGCTGGTCATTGGCATGTCCTTGTCCTCTTCCACTTCTCTCGATTTGTATAAGACGTTCGCGGGTGTCCCTGCATCCTACATGCAAATCCAGACCACTGCATCATCAGAGGCGTCAATCCCGACTCCACCGCTGCCGAGGGCAGAAAGTATGTTAATGAACTAACATTTATTTATCAACCCAGTTCCCTCCAGCTCCCGCCCCCCAGGACGAAATGAATCTAAATGCTCACAACCTACGGCGACTTTCTCCCATCAACGACGACCTCGAGTCGGAATACGGTGCAGAAGTGAGAGATATACCATTGTACCGGCCTTACGACTCTCAACCTTCGACGAAAAGAGGAGACAAGACATGGGATCACCTTCGCCGCACACCACATACGCACGAATTAGTGGCGTTGGTGAACGACCTAGAACCACCTCCACCACTTATGCACGTGCCATTACGTTCTAGGTGAGCTTAGTCAATAGTCTGAAAATGTGCACATGTTCACTTCAAATTCAAGCAGTCGAAGCAGAGCTACGGTACCTTTGGATCAGAAGGGGAGACCATACCTTGAAAGTCAAAATCCGGTGCAGCATCCTCCTTCTGCACAGCAACACCATCCAGAGGAGCAAGAGATGTCAACGTCCGTCAGACTGCTCGAGTTCGAGGAAAGGCCAGAGTCCAGTAGAGGGCGTCGCCGAGGAATGCCAATCTCAAATCCCATGCAGTCTCCGTCCACGGAAAGTCCCAGATCTACGTCCAGAGCTTCCGAGCGATCTTCGTATCAGACGAACGTCACCTCACTTCCAGCACTTCAATCGAAAGGCGCGGACGACAACGATCAGCTCGAACCCTTGGATGAGGAAGATCTGGATCCTGGATCCTTTGATTTGGTAGCACCAGCTGATCATGGACCGAAACAGTATTCCTTGGAGACCAGATCCGAGCAACTCTTCTTGACAGAACATTTGCGGGTCATTTTCAGCGACCCGTCCCTCTTGCTACGCTTTACTGCTTTCCTGAGCTTAAACAGAGCTTCTTCTATACCAATCCTGATCTACTACCTTGATGCCATCAAAGCTTTGAAAGCTATCAGCTACTCGAATGCCATTGCGGAGTCCTTGGGTCCAATAGAAGGATTTGATTTTACCAAAAGTACTGCTAACAAGACGATCAACGCGGATCTGGAAGAGAAATCGAAGGAAGCATTCGATGCTTTGGTCAGAGAGGATCTGCCTGCTTTCGTCACGCATACATACATCCAAACTGTCAGCTTGTCCATCCAGAGGAGAATTACCGGAACTTTGCCATCGAGTTTGAGAGAAGCTTCTGAAGGTCTCGCCGAAGTCTTCTGCTTGACTGATCCTTCCAGACCTGACAATCCCATTGTTTTTGCTTCTGAAGGTATGCTGTTTTTCTCATTCTCAAGGAAGCAGAGCTGACTCGAACCAGAATTTCACAGAACAACACAATATGGAATGAGCTATGTCCTTGGACGCAACTGCAGATTCCTTCAAGGTCCAAAGACAAATCCATTCAGTGTGAGGAGGATTCGCGAGAAGATCGAAGCTGGCGTGGAGCATTGCGAAGTCTTTCTCAACTAGTAAGCCATATCCACTTTCGAAAAATCCCTAGAGAAGACAGATAACGAGAAGTTTAATTCAGCTGACTCTTTGATAGTCGACGAGATGGATCTCCTTTCATGAACCTTTTGATGTGTGCGCCTCTATGCGACAGCCGAGGTACCATCAGATACTTCATCGGAGCTCAAGTCGATGTTTCTGGTTTGGTCAAAGAGTGCTCTGACATGGAATCATTGAAGCGTCTCGTTATCTTGTCAGGAGCAAACGAAGATGCACACACGGATGGCGGAATGACCTCCAAAGACGAATTCCAGGAGCTCAGCGAAATGTTCAACCTGCAAGAGTTGGATACCGTCAGGGGATGGGTAAGCGACCACGTTCCTGGAGGTTCTCCTCTTCCGTATTTGAAAATATGCTAATTTCAATCCGTTAGGGGGGACGAATGCATAAAGAGAGCCAAGAAGTCGACGGAGATACCAGTCGCACTGGTGGAAACTGGTCGAAGCCTCGTGTGCTGATCACCTCAGGCAGTCCTGACGGAACAAAGGATCGCTACTCACACTCACCCTTGACACGAGGCGGCGGACGACTGAGTGGGATTTACGAGAATTACCTTTTGGTCCGCCCATACCCCAGTCTACGCATTCTCTTCGCCAGCCCAAGTCTTCGCGTTCCGGGAATTCTACAGAGCCCATTCATGGCAAAGATTGGCGGAAGTAATCGTGTACGTGAGAAACTTACTCAAGCTCTGGCTGATGGTCGTGGTGTCACTGCTAAGGTCAAGTGGGTTTCGAAGAATGATCTAGAAGGAAGAGATCGTTGGATCCATTGCACACCGCTCATTGGCAGCAATGGTGCCATCGGGGTCTGGATGATTGTCATTGTCGACGACGAGGTATCCACAGCTCCTAGCAAGCGCTTCAAGATGGCGCCTCCTATTGATCCGAGGTTTGGACGAACGGTGCCTGTCCCACATAATGATGATGGCAGCTTGAGAGATTTTGCTGTCATGAACGGTGGCAGGAATCCCGAAAGAAGCGTCCGGAGCGTTAGGGGTGGACAAGGAAGTGTTCGCAGCTATGGTGGAAATGAGACGGAGAGAAGTTCGTCTCCTTACTCCTTGAGGATCGAGTAAGGTATTTTGTCCGATGATAACTGGGTGGGTATGTGCTCTCTTGCCGGTGGGTGGTTGGCTCTTTGTTTTTGCATTAGCGCGTTTTGGCGGCAGGTTTTCTAGCATCTACGGTGATAGGATGGGAGGAGATATCCGGGTGGCTATTTGCTTTTGGGCGTAATGACTGTATATATTATCATACGCATGTGCGAGCGTGGGATGGCGAAAAGAGCTAAATTCACAGGACAATACGGATAGTATTCTTTCATAGATATACCGAGCCATCTTCGCGCCGGCTTTTCAATACAAGGTTATTAGATTTCAGTGCTTTAAGTTTCATCTCATCTCAGCGAGAAGGTCATTGCAGTTAACGAGGTTCTTCTCGATGCTTATAAAAGAATGGATGTCTAGTACCTGAATGTCCCATACATCGTGGAAGATTATAACCCCTTAATTGTCCCTCATCATCAGAGTCTTCAAGCACCAAAATTCCGTAGCTACTTCTAAGCACACCTCTCCTCTAAATGTCCCTATTAACTTGCAATTTTGTTCAAAGCATCGCAATCAAAGCAGGGACATATCGTTGAAGAATATATATATATATATTTTTGGCTACTTATAAGGGGTATGTAAAGCCATCGAATAAAATCGTATGGCTCGACCAAGAAAAGTATCCAGACCTCTAGATCGTGGGGTAATGGGTTCTATATACAATGGAATATTCCCTCTTTCTATTGCTTCTCTCTTCTTCTCATCTCATCTCGTCTCGCTTTGAGTATGCCGTGAATAATGCTCTCTAGTCGATGAACAATGATGCTCGCATGCAAATGGGGTACTTTGAGTATGCCGTGAATAATGCTCTCTAGTCGATGAACAATGATGCTCGCATGCAAATGGGGTACTTTGAAAATGCTCCCAATCCAAATATGCTCCCAAAATGATCTAGGTAGAAAAGGTATATGGTAGAAAGTGGAGAAGGAGAAGGAGGGGGTGGTAAGGTGGGAGTTAGTCGGAGCATTCACTCTCACTCTCCCCAACCAAACCCCCAAAATCAACAACCCCCTTCCCCTCTCCAAAACTCCACCTCACGTCCTCCCAACCTTGTCTCCGCCTGATCTTTACCTCGACGTCCGCGACTGGTTTCCTGACTGCTGTTCCCAGTTTCTGAAACGCCCTTTCTGGCACTTTATCAAGTCCAACTTCAGCATCTGAACCTTGACAAACGTCGTAACCAACCACGGTGGCCGCGACGAAAGCTAAAATCTCCATCATAGCAAAATGCCTTCCCGGACAAAGATGCTTGCCTCCTCCGAATGGAAAGTAGCCCGCCGCTCGAGCTCTCCTCTTCTCTTTCGGTAATCCTGCTTTCGTGCTCGGTAAAAACCTTTCGGCGACGAATTCATTTGCATCCTCGCCCCAGATTTTCGGGCTCGTGTGTGTGATTCCGCTCGGTAACTGGATCACGGAAGGAGATTTGAGCTGAAAGGTTTGAGAGGAAGAACAGGAGGTGAGGGTCGTAGGTTGGATGACAGCTCGAACGGAGGTAGCGGCGTCGACTAGGCGGAGGGTTTCGTGGAAGGTGGATAGGAGGAGCGGACATTGGGTTTGGAAGTTTGTTATGTCCATTATTGCTTCTTCGACGCCGTCAGCTCCGATCCCTCGTGAGACGATGGATTCAACCTCGGTTCGGATAGAAGCGAGCAGAGATGGGGAGGAGAGGATGTAGGATAGTTGCCAGAATGACGTGGGAATTGAGTTCGTGGTGACGAGGAAAAGGGTACTGATTTCGAAATTTGCGATGTCGTTGCTGCTGAAGCCCCATTTTTGACAGCACTCGAGTCGTGAGCGAATTAGTTTGCTGGCGCTGAGGTGGTGGTTCTCGGCGTAGTATTTTGTGAATGCGTGTTTAATGTCCAGGCGGCCCTTGTATGCCTTTGGACAAATGAATGTTGGTAGTAAGTTGAGCATGAGCATAGTCATGTTCTCTTCGAAGTCCCTGAGTCGTGTTAATTGTTGGTCTGTGTGGGATTAAGCTTATTCTTACCATAGACCGTCTATGAGGCTGCTGTCATCGTTCAAGGGACTCTTGGGTCCGTAGAGAGCGTCTGCCGTGGCAAGGGTCAGGACGTCTCGAATCCATCTGTAAAGACCGAATGTCTCTCCGTCTCCATCTATTACATTAAGAAATCCTGCTACTTTGTCCAGGACCCCCTTGTTTAACTCCGACAAACCAGTGCCAGGAGAAAGGCATTCCACCATAATCTTGTGATTTTCGTTCAAAAAGCAATCACCCTCGTTGCCATTCAGGAACTTGCCATTCGGGTCATATCCTGGCGCAGTCTCTCCTCTTATGATCTTCATGCCTTGCTCGCCAATGTCAAATGCCCGCTGTGAAGACTCCACCACGAATTGGCCAAAGTCGAACGCCTTGCTGTTTTTGTACGCTGATTGTATGAAGAAAGGATCGCAGATGACGTATATCCGATTCGAGAATACTCTGAGGGTGAACGCCGAACACGATGGTACTTTGGAACTGTACTTGATCAGCAACGCGACTCCATGCGACTCTCGTCCAAGACGGCTCCAACTTACCTCAACATCTGCATGTACCCCACCTGCCACTTCAGCATTCCCAGCAGATGACCACAGAACGGTATCCCCGATTTCACCAGTGGCGGTTCCTTCTCGTCCAACTCGTCAATTCTGCTAAGCGCAACCATTATACCTAATGCCAACACAACCGCAACGAACGTCGGTACAACCACTGCCCCTCCAGGACTCGACAGCATTGCAGCGGCCAGAAAGCCAGCGCCCGCATCCTTTGTCGACATTGCGTCCTCCGTAACCCCTCAGGCCCCCAATTTTATGTATCACCTCGAACGAGGTCGCAAAGCTCCCGAAGCGCTAAACTCGCACGTCATGGGAAGATGCACAGGAGCAGAAATATTAAAAGAGAGATATTATCGTAACAGAGAAAACATGAAATACAATTGAACAGTGGTCCTGACTTCAGGATCTCGAAATGAAAGAGGACTTGCCAGGTTTCTATCCGTTTGATGTCCAGGCTATTGGAGCAGTTCCTGTCCAAGCGTGGCATGGTTCCCGGAGGTCTGCAATTCCATATGGATGGGTGTGTTAGGATTGTTCTAGTGTAGATTAGGCCATTGGAGCAATCAGCTGGCGGATCTGCGCGTGGCACGCGCCTTTGCCGTGGTTTTGGTAGGGAGTGGCTTCTTTGCAGAGGGTGCAAGAGAATGGTTTCATACCCCGTGAGACCAGACAGAGACGCCAAGCCACGGTAACTCCTCTTGCCGGTGACATCCGACTCTCTAGTGTGAGCACCACTGACAGAAAGAGAGTGCGGATTGCGAATGATTTGGTGTAACCCGACTATTTATGGGTGGGAAACGCATGAGGGTGGTAATTGAGGAGACGAAGATCTCCACGATGACATCGGGAGTGAGTGAGATGTGAACTTACAAATTAAAGAGGTGGCAGGTGCACGCGATTAAGCTCGGCTAAGGAGGCCACAAGCCACAGGAGGAGACCGGAACTTCGTCGGCCCGGATCTTGTTTTTCTTCCCTCTCACCATGAATGTTTATGTTTCGTACTATCATAGTTCATAGTACAGATGATGCTACGCCCACCAACTCCCAGACATCCGCATGTTCACAATAGAACAGATGATACTGCTCCCACCAACTTTCAGACATCTTCGTGTTTATGATGGTATAGATGATACTACTTGACATCAGTTTCCCAAGGGCGCGCGAGCGTTGTGTTTCTTGTACCCCAGATTCACGAGTCCACCTGTAGCAGGGCATTAGCATGTTGCATGCTTGCGAAGGTTTGTTTTCAAGGTTGGAACGTTGGCGTTCCGATCAGCAACGCCTTCTTCGGGAAGATCTCGCCCATAAAAGAAAGGATTATCAGCCCAGATTGCCGCAGGAGGTTGAGACGATCTTCGGGACTCTGACCTGCCGGGCTCAGCTCTGAGCTGGATCATGAGCTAGATCACCTCACATCTCTGACCTGCCATCTCCGTCTCTGGCCTGGACCGTCGATTATCTCAGAAAGCCAGATGGAGCTGGCCTGTCGCCTGCTCCTCAGATCTTGGCCATCCTCTCACCCAGATGGGCGCGATCTCTCAGCAAGCCTCGACATGATTGAGTAGGAAAAGCCGAATCCTGAGCCACTATATCACGAATAAGCTTTTCGTTGATCACTTCACCCGATGCAGCATTGCAGTGGTTCTGCTTGCGAAAGCGTCTCATATCTGAAGATTGTTCCAGTACGGCTCCATCCTCGGCATGTACTCAATCTTTACTAGAATGGCCATGGCTGGTTCGACGCGCCAAGATTCGAAGATCCCATTGATTGTTGAGACTCTAAGTGTGCGAATTGTACGTATACCTTTGCTCGGTGAGCTCACTGAAGTCATAAGAGCAACTTGTGCTTTCATTGTTACTCGATGTTTGGCAGTCCTTTTGTTCCTGATGGTTGAAGCAAAGTCGCTAGTCCAATCAAGCTCCGAGAGCCCCCACCTCTGTAAACCCCCGCAATAATCGTGCACTATAAATGGATTGCACAACTTTAGCCCTTGATTTTAAACCTTGATCTCTAATTGGCTAAAGACTGTGCATCCCACTAATACGATTTTAGCACTAATACGATTTTCCTTATCACGAGAAAACGCGTTTTCTTCAAACTATTATTATATTTACAATATGTTCTCAAAATACGATTTAAACGTTGAGAAACGTATAATACAAACTATCGAAGAATTTGCGATCGCGCTGGGCCTAAATTGGACCGATTTGACTGAGAAATATAAGGTCTTGTACTAGCGATTGATTCGACGGAAGAATAGTACACTCGCCAATAATTCGAATAGAGGACACAATAGATTAACTACAAATGAGTAAGAAGCTGCTTTAATAGCTTATATTGATAACTGCGAACGCCGCGGGTTCAATTGTAGGCACCGAGACATCGAGAAAGCGGCGAGAGAGCTTTTGAAAGATGAGAACGGAAATTAAGTCAAAGATCTTTACTCTAATTAAATAGTACGTTTCTGTTTACGATATCCTGAGTTTGGAAAGCGTAAATTACAATCGATCGCGACAAAAAAAAAAGCAGTACATAATATAAATGATATAGTGCAATAATTTGAGAGTATATAAAAAAATGTCAAAAAATTTAATATTTGCGATAGAGATTGATTCAATATGGATAAAACGGGCTTTCGAATTGGTATAAGCAAAAGCGAATTGGTTTTCGTACGACAAGATCAAGCGAAGTATAGAAAGACTTTCATTGCAAATTTTAAGAACAGAGATTTGATTACAATAGTATATTGCATTTCCTTTGTTGAATACGCGATTTCGGTTTTTCTTCTCTTTGCGGCAGTATAGTATATAGACAATTGGTACGATAACGATCTCGACGGTAATATCTTTATTAGTACGATAAAAACAGAATATATTGATAATAAAAATACATTAAATTAAATCAAGTATTTCGATCGATATACTAAGTATAAAACAAAAAGCAAATATAGACTACTTATTTGTAATAAACATTCTACACATTATAATTACGATTTCCAGAGATATTGTAGAGACAATAATATTATTTACTAAACTTTATTTGCGTATTTAACGCATATTATGCAATCTTTTGATATCGATTACTTTTAGACTTGCAAGTACTTCTATAGTCAAACTGTTAATAATATCGCGCGTCTTGAAAATATAATCTTTGAAAAAATCGACTTTTTAAACTATTAATAGAAAATTTACAATCAAACTTTTAAAGAATTTACGTATTAAAACGCGTTTCGCAAAATAAATTTCATTCTTTGAAACATTAATTTAATTCTTGCGAAAATAGTAGTATTCGAAGTTTTTAAAGTTATAGACTAAAAAAAGAAATATACTCTACTATTTACTTCTATTAAAACGAAAACTATTTCTCTCGAAAGTATACAATTTACGCTCAAGTATTGCGTAGATATTATAGTCTATCGTGATTTTATTCACGAGAAATTATATGAAAAGATGACTCAAAGAAATCCCATTACACTACGCACATTTAAAAGCAATAAAAAGTTAATAAAAAGTCTCGCGATTAAAGTTTAAATTAATCGTCTCTACCAAAAGAAATTGCGCGATCGCACAAAAAAAAAAACTACTCGCGCGAGACGAAAAGATTGCAAAAAAAGACTACAAAAAAGTGGGAAAATAACAATAGTCAATGCTCGCAAGAAGCAAATAATCAAAAGAAAAAATAAAGAGAAAAAGAAGTAGAACAATAGAGAGAAAAAAGACAAAACTACACGTAACAAATTCATCAAATAATTCAAAAAAATAGTACAAATTACTAAAAAGCGATAAAAAGTTTGATTAAATAGTATTTATTATAAAGAAACTTATTGGAATAAACTAATAAATACTTTATATGAGTTTAATTAATTTGCAGAGAGCAAAAACTTATTTATCGAGTATTATTAATACGCTCGATCGATTATTTCGGATTTTTATAGAAAGCGAATATAGTCAAAAATCAAAAAACTAAAAACTAATAACGATTATTTGAAAACTCTCAAAAACACTAAAATACTCGGTTTATTTAACTTTTTTAACGTTAAAATAAATATACCAATTGCGCGCAAAAAAATTGCCAAATCAAGCGAATCAAACGAAATCGATAGCGAATTCGAACGCGCATTAATCGACAACGGTTACTTTAACGACGAAACAATATTAATAGAAAATGAAAATAACTTTAAATCGAGTTTCTCGATGTAAATATCTTATTTATATTACGCGTAATTGAAAAAATAAAATTTTTCGAAGAATAACCTCATCTTTTAATTTTCGTATTAGTACTAAAATCGTATTACTGTGATTAACAAGCTTTAGCGAATCAGCGTTCAAGGTTTAAAAGATTCGCGTCGCTTGTTTAAATCTAGAATAGTTTGACGATTACCTGATTGAACCTTTCCTTCCTCAAGTTTGTAAGTAAGATATGAAGGTGAGCATGACTGTGTACCAGAATAGGGAATAACCTTCCTTCTTCAACCTCTTTAGGAATATATCAACGTCCAGTATTAACAACCTTCTCGCTGCAAACTTAAATTCTCGCCGAGCTCCTTCTTGTTCGGATTCGTACTCGGACCCCAACGCCCAGGAATACAAACTCTTCAGAACCACATAAAACCAGCTCCTTCACCAAATTCAAGTACACACTAAAGATGGCGTCAAAGTCACTCCCAACAGCCAAACTTAACACTGGCGCCGAGATCCCTATGCTTGCATACGGAACCGGCACAGCTCTCTTCAAGACAAGCAACTACGATCAACTCGACCGCACTACAGTCGAATACATCAAGACTGCCCTCTCACTAGGATACTACCACCTAGATGGAGCCGAACTTTACAATACTGAGCCCGAAATCGGCGTCGCAATCAAGGAATCAGGCATCCCACGTGAGAAGTTGTTCATCACCACGAAGGTGAGCTTCCTCAATTCCCCCCTCATATCCGTACAAAATCTCAGAACTGACAAATCGAAGGTCATCAACAACATCTCCAACATCTCAGCCGGTCTCGACGCCTCCCTCAAAAAGCTCGGTGTAGATCACGTCGACCTCTACTTAATTCATTCCCCCTTCTTCACCGACCCCGTCTCCAAGTCTGCCCTCCTATCCGCCTGGAAAGATATGGAAGCCGTCCAAAACTCCGGGAAAGCCAAAGCCATCGGCGTCTCTAACCACCTTCGGCAACACCTGGAATACATCCTCGAGATCGCTACCATCAAGCCCGTCATCAATCAGTTAGAATACAATCCTTATTTGCAAAGAGAGGGCATTGTGGAGTGGGCGAAAGAGAGGGGTATTGTGACTGCGGCATATGGACCGTTGAGTCCGGTTACGAAGGCGAGACCGGGGCCGTTGGATCCTGTCCTCGAACGCCTCGCAAAAAAGTACGGTGTTTGTCAAGAAGCGATATTGTTGAGATAGACGATGCAGATGGGTGTTGTGGCGGTGACCACTTCCGGGAAGCGCGAGAGATTGGCTGGCTATCTCGAAGCTGCAAGTTTTGAGCTGAGCCAGGGTGAGGTGGATGAGATTACGAAAGTGGGAAAGACGAAGCACTTCAGGGGGAACAACTGGAAGCATGACTATGGAGACAGCAGGGAGTAGGTTGATTCTGTGGAGGGAAAGAGATCCAGAATTCTGGAGGTATAGAAAGGTTGTTGGAGAACGCTATGCACAAGGCGACCTCAAACCCAGGCGGTTTCACATCAGATCTGTCTGCTCTGCCCTAGGAGCTATCTCCAAGTCTGACCTTACAATTTTGAGTTCTCTGGAAAACCGTCAAAGAGTTCAAGTGACAACATTTCTCCATCTTCAAGGCTTTCAAATAAAGTCTTCTCGGGTCTTCAGCTCGCGTACTTTCTCTTTCCCTCGTTTATGCTTGACTTCTCTCTGTCCTGCTTTGAAAAGACTCTGCATTCATTCTCTGCAAAGCTGCTTGCCCTCGAAAAAACAAACAAATAAGCCAAGGCACCACTTCACTACCATATTTTGCGGGGTTTTCCGCCTCCTGAGTCTCCCTTCAAAGTTTTCTCGGCTATCAAGTAAACCCCCCATCACCTTTCAAAAAAGGCATGGAAACGAGCAGCAAAGCAGATCTTAGTCAAGATATCAAAATCAGACTAGAAACAGGCCTACGTGACATCCTTGACTTTTCGGGCCTCAAATTATAGGATAAAACAAGCTGCTAGTTATGCTAGGATTATGGTTCCTTCTAAGCATGGTCAACTACTTCCTAATGAGATTTTATACCATTCCGCGCTGGTTTTTGGTTGTTGAACTTTATATATGGCTTTGGAATGGAACGGTCGGGGTGAGTTCAGCATAGGCAAAAGAGGGACTGCGAGTTCGCTTATGGTTGCAGTCTCCTTTTGATTCGAGATTTGTTTCGAGATTTGTTCAGACAACCTTGCTCTTTCATGCATCGAAACTACGATTCGATCTTCTCGCCTTCGAAGCAAGGGAGGCCGAAGTTGGACTCCCTCCGCTTTGCATATCCAGATATAGTCTATCAGATCAAAAAGATCAAATACCAAAAATCTAAACACCGAAACAAAAGTTTGATCGTTTGCCGTGAGCTTTTAGGTAGCGGCGAACGATCTAACAACGGCTTCCCTGGGAATCGAACCCAAGAATTCCTTTCTTCGGTTTCAAGACGTATTACCGGTACACTAAGAAACCAATCAAAAATTTCTTGTTTAAAATTATATATCTCATTGTGGTTTTTGTGTGGAAAAGGGAAATGGCTGCCGCGACGTATTGTGGATTGTGGCTGGTCGCTTGTTTCGGGGATAGTGCATATTGATCCCTCACTATTGAGAGAAATCTCTTCGTGTTGTGTCTTTCTGCTGTCCTGAGTGTTACTGCATTCACTTCCCGTATGGTTGTTCTTGCGATAAAATTGTCCCTATGTCACTTAAGTAAGTCGCACAATGGCATTGTGTAAATTCTTGTCCTTCGTACTTGAAGCTTGCAGAACTGATTTGAAAATGCATTCAAGAGCCAAAAAAAAAAAAAAAAAAAACCTTATTTAAATCTGTATATATCTTTTTTTCTTTGGTGGGAAAGGAAAAAGTGGCCACCGGGACAAAGACATCGGTTAGCCGCCTGCTTTGGGGATGGTGTATGTTGACCCTTTACTTTTGAGGGGAGAGATTTCTTGGGGATAGGGGCTATGGCTTTCCGCTGTCTTGAGGGTCGTTGCATTCAATGTCGATTTATGCATTGTTGAGGAAAGCTGCCTAGGATCTGCAATTGTCCCAGAGACACCAGAACAATGACAGAGAGCAAGAGCCGCAGAAAGGGAACCGACTATTGCAAATACTGGTCGCTCATAACCTCTTCAAGTCGCACACGAAGCAAGAGAAAGGCCTTTGTCTTAGCAATATCTCCACCTTGTGGCTTGAACTCTTCCTCTAGTCTATCGATGACAAAGTCTAGCATGAACACCAGCCCCCAAATAACTCAGTCCTCTCTCCTCTACGCGCCAAAGACATTCTCATACCCTGTCAAGGTAAATCTATATTTAACATCGGTTTTGTGCAATCTCGTCAACGCATCTTTCAACCCCTCCTCCCCAATCTGCACCTCCTCAACCCAACTCTTTACCTCCTTCTCAACCGCCAAATCCAACATCCCAAGCACCTCCTTCCTACTCCCCAAATGACTCGCCCCAATCAAACACCCATTCCCCAAAATGTCTGACTCTTCACCACCTGTTCTTCTCCTTCAGGAAGTCCAACTGAGACCCAGCGGCCGTGAACGTCGAGCATGCTGAGATAGCGCTCGAGATCGAATCCTTCGGTTGAGCTGGCGATGTTGAGGATTAGGTCGAAGGTCATGATGTGCGGTTCGTTCCAGTCTTTATCTTGGGTGGCGATGAAGCCATCGGCGCCCATTTTGAGGGCGTCGGCTTCTTTGGAGTGAGAACGAGAGATGACCCATACTTCTGCTCCGAGGGCTTTAGCAAATATGAGTCCGGTGTCCGGAAAGAAGAAAGAGTAAAATCAGTATACGCCTCTCGGAAATGGGCATCTTGAATGTGCTAAGGAGCCTTGGGAGATTTCAAAACATCGATGTCCCGATGGGGTGGGGACATTGACGTCCATTGGAGAGTTGACTAAGTCCAAAAGAGAGACTTACGATCAATGCCACCAAGACCTACGATGCCAACTTTCTTGCCTGGACCACAGCCATTTCTTACCAACGGTGAGTAAGCTGTCAGTCCTGCGCAGAGCATGGGTGCTGCTTGTATTGTTGGAAGTGCATCTGGGATTAGGAAGACCCAATGCTCGTGAGTCCTCATATGACTCGAATACCTTCCCTGACTAACGATCCCCGTATCTGGCCACACGGCACCATATGTATCCAACTGCTTCCGACAATAAGTCTCATTATCGTTCTTGCATTGTTTGTAATCGAGACAGCTGTATGATTGAGCTCCAACACCGATTTTTTGGCCGACTTTGACAAGTGTGACTTTGGGGCTAGTGCGGATTGCCGTCCCGACGATTTCTGATCTCGTCAGCTTCCTTACTGCTTCAAGTAAAAATGTTCCAGAACGGGATGGAAATTCGAGGGGTAACGGAAAGAAGGACCAAATACCATGACCAACACAAAGTGGGAAATGCTGTTCTCCCCACCCTCCACTTACGGTATGCAAATCGCTCGCACAAACACCACAAGCTGAGATCTTGATATCGACATCATAGTCTCCGAATGGCTTCGGTTGAAATTCATTCAGGTGAAACTCAGTCCATTTCTTAGGATCTTTGATCTGGAACCCCTTGAAAGTCTCGGGGTAGACCATCTTGATTGGTTAAACGGGTGAAGCTTTGAGTGAGACGAGTTGAGGCAAGAATGCAAAAGTCACTTGGATTGTAAATGAAACCCGAATGAAGGAAACCCCAAATAATAAAAGAAAATTGAATCAGAAAGAGGGACAAACTGGACCTTATATACATCTTAGGCTCGAGTCACGATAGCTCTCCAAGCCCCTGAATACAGATTCAAGAAGAAGAAGTTCTGGGTTGCTGTCTTCGAACGGAAGGCATGACTTGTGTAACCTGCATAGCTGCACTAGCCTGATACAGACTGGATGAATTTGACGAACTTTATTCGTCTTCTTCCCCTTCCCTTTCTCCATCAGCTGGGTCAAATTCTCAGATTCCGACGGTAGCGTTGAAACCTTGAGGAGAGTCCCATTGCTATGGGATATTGATTGGGACTACAAGTGGGTCAATAGCGTCACCAATGCCCCAGTGAAGAACCTCACCGAAACCGGTACCTTACGAAATGGGTGGGAACAGGAGGAGCTCCCAAAACGGCCACCGAACTGGCTGAGCTCACAGGAACAGATGAAGTCCTCATGAGGCAAACAGAACGCATGCTCAGACAAACATCTGGCCAATAACTCACCACCGAAACCGCCCTTGATACCTACACACCCATTGCCTGGGCCACAGCCCTTGCTACTGGCCAAGCCCTAGCATCCTGCTACGAAGAATTCTACGCCTAACTCAACAACCCGATGTTCCGCTCCCTCCCCTACTTCTTTAAGAAAACCGGTTTCAAAACCCCAATCGATGTCAATGATTCCAACCGGCAATTCTGGAAAGGAACTCCTAACAACTTGTTTCAAGATCTAGTTATCATCCTGAGATGGCGAGATCTTTTCGTGCGGCAGCGCAGCGTCATTCGAAATATAATTTGACGACTCGTGAGGTTTATCCTATTGATTCTATTGTTGAGGCGAAGATAGAGGGTATGCGTCTGGTTTTTGACGTTGGGGGAGCAAAGGTCATGATCTTGAGAAATTTCGTCTCAAGTGTCCAGAGATTCCAGAGGGGAGTCTGGTGTTATAGGATTTGCCGGGTGTGGTGAAGGATGTGAAGCTCGACAAAGTGATATCTGCTCAGGGATACGACATTTTTACCCCGCAACCTGTTCAGGGTGCTAGGGCGTACTTCATGCACAATGTGCTGCATGACTAGACGGACGATTTGGCGTTCAAGATCATCGAGAACATCGCAGGAGCTATGGAGAAAGGGTACCCGAGGCTGCTAATCCATGGGAGCCTGATTAGCAGCTCGAAGCCGCTGGTAAGAGTGACGACATCAAATTTGGCTATGATGGCTTGTTTATTGGCGAAGGAAAGGACGGAGAATGAATGGGGCCAGTTGGTTGAGAGTGCTGGGCAGAAAGTTGTCAAGATCTGGAGACCACCGCATTCGGTTGAAGGTATTATCGAAGCGGAGCTGGCATGAAAGGAACCTTTTAAGCTTGCGGACAGACATACATGCATTGGATAGAAAAAGATGTACAAAGCAGAACTTGATCCAACGCCTTTCTCTGCAGACGCTAGTCCTTGTAGGATGAATACTAAAGTTAATAGCCTTAAACAAACAACACTTCAACATAAGGTAATTATACAAGTTTGGTTGCTGCAAAGTATTATAGCAACGATCCATGCAATTCCTCTGAAGAAACAAAGCAGACCAAGCAAATTCTGCTTGTACCAAAACTCCACAACCCTAGACCGGGTATTTGAATAGTGTCGCGGAGATCTATGATACAATATCAAATACATCTCAACAAAAACAGAATCCGCTTCCTATCCTCATCTTCTGCTCTTTCCTTTCTTCTTCGCCTTGCCCTTCTTCGGCTTGGCTGGTGTAGCGACAACGACATTTCGGGCGATTTCTCCAGCTGCGAGATCCGCTCCTAAGCCCTTGAGATCATCATCATCCATTTCACTCAGATCCTCGCTGAAGCTTGACATGGCGTCTTTGCCAGGCACAAGGCTCGTACCTTCTGGTTGAAAGTCTTTCACGTACCATGGGATACCTCCATTTGCTAGAATGTCGGCGTCAGTATTGGTATCGCCGTTAGAGACTGGTGGTGTTGGTGGCGCTGGCGGGGCAATATCAGGAGCTTGAACATGGCCGTTTGTGTCGGGAGGGGTGTTGGCGTTTTTGGTGCCGTTTGCTTTCAACGGGGAACTTTTATTCGCTCGAGTGACAGGACCGGTATCGATCATATCATCGCCCAGAGTTGCAGCGACGATAGTGTTCTCACCTTCGCCGGATGCATCAACATCCTGCATCTCTACATCTCTAGTCGTTTCCTGGTCACCGTTCGTTTCATTGGAGTCCCGGTTCACCTCAATCATGCCATTGCTGTTGGCTTCGGTCATCTCAACGTCGGGCTCGGCCTCACGTTCACCAACAGAGCCATCGCCCAATGACACGGATATCGTATCGTTGCCTGCTTTGCCTGCCTCCAAGGCAGCATCGATTAATTGCTCAAACTGCTTGAGCTCCTTATTAACTGGCTTGCTACTAACCTCAGCCTCAGCGCGCACTGCAGCCTCGAGGACTGGCTGGACAGCTTTGACAATCCTCTTCGCTAGTCGTCTGCGCTCCTTCATATCTAGAGGAGTCTTCTTGATGTTTGATGACCTCTCGAGTTCCTTGGAGGCTGCTGTTTCAGGCCTCGGAATCGGCTCATTGATGATTCCGTTCCTGAAGACCTCGGCAAAATCAAGCGCGAACGAAGTGGCAGTGGTGTAGAAACGAGCGTCAACTCTCGCTTGAAGCTTAAGCAACGCATCTGTGAAGACTAATTTGATATCAAGCCTGCGAATTGTTAGCCGTTCGTTCGATAAGTGGGCAGAGTACCTTACGCCAAAGCCTTATCAATGATAGGAGGTAACAATTTAGCGATGGGGAAATAGATCGAATCGGCGACATCAACTTGCATTCGAATCGCAGCCACCTTTTCAGCCTCACGCTTGACGACATCCTCAGCTAGCTCTTTCAGCTTCTCCAGATCTTTGACCAAGGTCTGCGCGAACTCTATACGCCGCTGAAGCCTAGGTCTACCGGCATGGCCCATGCCAGCAAAGTTCCTACGCGTAATCTCCATGGAAGAAAATGTCTCCATTTGCAGTTGCAAGCGCTTGAGCAAAGCCGCACCGCGTCGTGCTTCTCGCTTCAACGTCCAGTAACGACATGCGTCTGCAGCATACTCCTTACGCTTATGGATGGTGAATCGCTGAAGAGATTTCTCGACATTGTCAAAGCAGTACTTAGGAATAACAGGAGCACCAGAAGGGAGTTTCCAGATTGGCTTCTGAGGTTGGTTGCCCTTCTTCTTGCTATCGCCCAGGGCCAACGCCACCTTAGCACCTGTGAGTTGTGATTCGTCAGGCTGGTGTTCTGTGACAGCGTGCCGATGTGTGGCGGCCATAGCCAGGGCAGAAGCTTGGCTGTCAGCCCAAAGCCGTCCGCGCATAGTCCTCTTGTAATAACTTCTAGCTTCACGAGCGGCGCGAGCGACATTGTTCTCCTTTGCGTAATCTGAGGGGCAGTGCTTATCGCAGAATGCTTTCAATACAGTAGTACCATCGAGGATAGCAAGAGTACCATGCTGGTTTTTCATCTTCAGGAACAATCGAGCTCTCCTTGCGCATGTGACGTGGAAAGCTTGGTAGCAGTTTTTGTTACCACACTGGATGCAAGCACCCATTCTCTGCTGACAGAGGTAGCAGTTCAGTCTCCATCGAGTCTTGGGTACCTTCTCGACTTCCATAACTGGTTCCATGAAAGTGTGGTTGCCAAGGGAAACTTCTGGGATCCACATAGCACAGAGTAAATGTGCCCACTTTGAAGAGTTTGTCTGTTTGAATGCGCCGTCGGTATTTGGACAGAAGATGCATGTCTAGTGGTGTATTAGCAATTGGATGACGCTCGTAGAAGAAAGTAACATACCGGGATACCTCGTCCAATCAATTGACACTTTCGACACAGCCATTGACCCTCTGGAATGAATGGAACACCATAACACTCTTGATGCACAGCCAAGTCGCATCCATCACAGAAGACGATAGCGTTAGTATTCTCACAATCCCCGTCATCACAAATAGCACATTTGCTATCCTGCTCCTCTCCAGCTTGAGGCTCCCCATTAACGGCAGCCGCCGAGCTTGACCGAGGTCGATGAGTCTGTGGTGGCTTAGGATTTGGCTTGGGTATGCGTTTCTCGAGTGCGTGCCATTCCTTCTCGATTTTTGTGATAGTGATCTCGAATATCTCCCGTGTGATTGGTTCAAAACTCAACGCTTTTCGCTCTGCGTTGTATGTCTCTAGCCACCTATCATCCTGTTCATCCATATCGTATTCAACACGCCCAACACCGCCACTTCCAAGGGTAACGATGCCTTCACCATCACCCTTGTAACCAGGTCCAAGATCCAGATCTTCGTCCAGATTTCCGTCTGATACCTTGATGAGAGTTCGCTCCGGTCTAACAAAAATATCACTTTCTTGGTATCCGACGTTTGCCATGGATTTATCCACGTATCGAACTAATCCGAGTGCCTTATCCTCAAAACGAGCCAGGGTATCAGTCTTTCTATAAGAAGGTTGTGGTAATGTCAACTTCTCTTTCGAGTGTATGTTGGTTACCGGGGGCATTAGTTTGAGAGTCTTCGGAGTGTTGAGATTGATGCTGCCCTTTCCAAGCTTTGCTGCCTTCGCCTTAGCAGAATAGAATGCTTCAGGGTTCTTTGGCGGTCGTCCAGGTCTTCTCTTGCCGCCGCCTGGAGTGCCAGGTATGGCAATGTTCAAAAGCTCGCCATTCAGGGACCCTGTTGGAGTGGCAGCCCCTTCACTCTTTGTTCTGGAGCCTTCAATACCATTTGGAGTCCGAAGGCCATTCGTGGAGCCGTCTGATATTTGCGGATTCGCAGGTGTAACCGGTCTTGCTTCTTCTATGCCTTCAACTTCAGCTGCACTGAACGCTCGAAGAGCCGCGTCAATATCTAGATTCGGATGGAATTCCTCCCATGCGCGTTCTTCTCGAGGTTTGTATCCATCATTCTGCACCGCAGCAGCCACCTGCGCGGCGGAACTGAACCTCATCGGGGGCTGTTGTGATCGGGGGAGGACTGTTCGAGTGGTTCTTGTACTTCGATCTCTTCTGTTGTAGACCTGGGGGATCAAGCCCATCGCAGCATTCTGACGACCAATACGTCCGCGGGGACCAATGTAGTTATATCCTCCAGGACCAGTACCTCCAACAGGGATTTCGGTGCCGTCTTCATCAACGTATCTTCCACCACCACCTGGTCCACCTGGGATATACCTTCGTTTCTTAGGAGGAGGCTCGGAGGAGGGCACGCCAGATTTGTCAGGAGCTGCAGGTCTAGGACGCGTACTGCGCGCTCTACTGGATGCCGGTCGTCGTGGCGTGTCTGCCACAGGCGTCATGCTGCTTCGGTCTCTCACTGCAAGTTTGCGCGCTCACTTCGAGGTTTGTTGGTGGGGCTCGGCGCGTTGAAGGCCTAGGGGTGGAAGCGTGCAGGCCTACGAAAGGTTGGTCGCATCGGAAATCGAAGCTGAGGGGGCGAAACCCAACGCGTAATTCTGTAAGGGGGAGGTGTCGATAGTGGTTGAAACTGAGTGTAGAGGTTGTGGACTCTGGCAAGCGCAGATACTCTGGACATGATGTTCCCTTCGCGCCTGCCTGAGGTCAAATTGTCCAAAAGAGCTTAGCGTATTATGGAAAAATATCGGGCCGAGAAAGTCTATTTCTGACGAGCACTCTTTAAGCTTCTTTATTTAGCATAGGGCTGGCAAAATCTGGAGTTTGTCCAACATAAAGTCGAGATAAAGTGGGTGTACCTGTGGGGGGTTGATATAAGTCTCATGTCGGATCGAGATAGACAACTTGAGACTGAGGCTATCCCAGTTTAGAGCATCGAGCCTTTTTCCACCACCTTCAATCAATCTGAGGTTACTTTGCGACCTTGAGGATGCCTTCAGGCGACAGGACCGAGGTCCAAGATAGGATTCTGTTTCACAACCTCGACCGACATCGCGTCTTGACTTTGAGTCGCTCTTCTCGATATCCCACGACAGCGAGGACATCATCGTACCAGTCAAATCTGGAAGGATCCTGTGATCATCGATTTGGTTGAGTCCACCAGGTCGTCGATACTTCCAACTAACAATATGCGACCTGCCTGTTCCTTTCCCCCCTTCAAAATCGCGACTTTTCTAACAGCGGTCCTTCGTCGCTGGCCTGCTTCTACCTTCCTTCTTCATCCGATTCACAGTTCGACTTGATCCTCACAGAGAGCGAGCCGACACTTGCTAGAAACTTGTGTGTGCGATATTATTCGGAAGCTAAGTCTCAGATGCAGCTGTTGCCTAGATTCTTCTCGACAAGCCTGAGGCTTCGGTCTAGAAATGCACTTTCCAATCATCCCTTGTGTCCGTGGCGCTTTTCTGAGCAAGGATCTCGAAATGCACTTTTCTATCGAGTGTTCTACTGGTTCGCTTCCTTCCATACGATTCAAAGCCACAGCCTCGCGATGAAGAACCAGTGTATATAATCGTCCCCTGCCCCTCGTTCAATTTTTGCTGTCAATTCACGGTCGAATTATTCTACTTTCGAAGTAACTCTTTTCTCTCTGGTTCCCACGTTCTGCTTACTGATCTCCATGGAGCTCCCTCCTAAGCCATTTGAAGCGAGTTCAAAATCGGCACTGGCTCGGACAAAGCAGAAAGGAAAGACCCGTGAACGGAATGACGCGAAATGGGAGTCTATAAAAGACGATATTCATCGGATATATATGCTGGAAGACAGCACCTTGTCGGTCACAATGATGCTGATTGCGCAAATGCACCAATTCAAGGCGTCGTGAGTACAAAGCTTGACGTTTCCGATCGTTGAGCATGTTGCAATTATCTCATAAACTAATTTGCTTATCAGTCCAAGGAAGTGGAAGGAGAAGCTGAGAGAGTGGAACTTCGACAAAAATTTGACCAAGAACGAGATGAAGGTAGTCATCGCCAAGGCAGAGAAGCGTGCTACAGAGGAAGGCAAGGAAACTATTTTCTTCCATCGTGGAAACATGGTTCCCCCAGCGAAGTTCTCCGCTTGGCAGAAGAGAATCATTGCGTCTAGTCCAGCAAGTCCACACGCAAGTAAGTAAGCCTCCGTGATTTGAGCTTTTATCTGAGTTATTACTACAGAAACCCCTGCCACTATCGCATATTTTACGCCACAGTATCAAATCGATCTGGGGACGACGCCTCTACCCGTCAATATTCATGAACAACCGACAAAATTTCCACACATCAACCAGCAATTGTCCTCGATGACAATGGATTATGTCGTTAGTCTCACCTTGTCGAAGCAAGTTTCCTCTTCTGCGCTATCCCGAGAGACTTGAACATTTAATAACTCCCATGGATGTCCCGCTATTCCTGGTACTTTCTCAGGCATCTGAAAGAAGCATACTGACTTCGGGATTGGGAAACAGGATGATCCTAAAAAAGTGACACTAAGCTCCACTGACGAATTTTCAAGCCTTATGATGTTTGAGCCACCGGAGGATCATAAACCCACCCCTGGGGATCAATTTTTGGCAACTTTTTTTTGATTTTGGCACCTCCCCAACAAGTAAGTTGCCAAATCCTACATTTGAGATACCCTGCTAATATTTGAAAGCTCAGAGTAAGGTCGACTTCTATGACAGTCCAGAGAACTACGCGGCTGCCCTGCGGTGCTGTGGCCTTGAGATATTCCAAAACGGCGTGGCCTGTCGATTCCAGCTGCAGTTCATCCTTGACTTGTTCGATTACGACAATATTAAACATGGATTTGCTAGCCTCGAGTCTTCTGTCTCCCTCGCTCTAGAATCGGAAGCTGGATACAAGGCTCTCCCTCTCGTCGACCTTCTCGGTAAAGAACTCGCAAAGAACAAGGACCATGCAAAGATGGCCTTCGTTGCGAGGGTCATGAACAGATATGTTGCTCGCCTTGGGTCAAGCATGTCGACATCCCATTTCATTGGTTGGTGGCTACAATGTGGGGGCCATTACGAAGAGTCAATACCACATCTGGAAGACGCCATTCTAGTAGATCTCGACGACCTTGCAAATTTCGCCCCCTACTCGAAATATCTGCCTATGGATGCCCCAGCGGTGCTTCTCCGATCATACCGACGACTTGCCCCTGCGAAAGACTGGCGTGAGATATGTGACCGTCTACCTAAGCCTGGGCGAAGGCGATTCTTGGATCGTTTGTGCGACAAAATTCTGAGCTCCAATAAGCCCCTATCACACTTCATATTGAAATATATAAAAGACCGACTTCACAACTTAATCACCCGCTTTTTCTCTCCCAAAAAGACTGCTCAGATTTACTTCATTGCTGCGGAGCAATGCCTACAAAGCTCTTCTTTTCGACGATCGGCAACCTGTCTCCGTTTGGCAATTCAGTGCCTAGATCCTGAGGATCCTGTTTGGCATTGCAAGTCATGTGTGGCAGGTTTAGCAAATCTTGTCAATCACATGCCAAGTTGTATCCAGGAAAATATCGTGAGAGACTTGGATGCAAGAACCGCTTTTGAAGTCATCATCCGTGAGGTTGCTCGATACATTTCAGGCGAGGTTCGAGAATCAGGAATGCCAGTGTTCTGCCCAAAGTCGCTATCTGGTGACGACGTTGAGGAACCGCTCGGCTACGAGACTGCTAGCAAAGCCTTTGTCGTTTACTTTTCTTCCTTCTGTCAAGAGACTCCCATTCTGGAGCCAGAGTGTACACCTTAGCCACCACCAAGACCGCCAACTCCAGCTCGGATTGCGTACGTAGCAGACGTCCTCTCTAGAGCGTTGGAGCCGAAGTCCATCTTTCTCGAGCATTTACAAGACATGGCGCGCATCCCGATTGGCGAGCGTACAGGACGAAGGGGGAGTTTCTGATGTTTTCGGCAGTAAACTTGTGGTAAGCAGTCTGTGTCTTGAACTTGAGTAATGAACGGAGTGGAGGAAATAGTGCTTTGGAAGGAGTTTTGTCGGCAAGGTGCAGTGTGTGTTACGAATGCGTATAGCAGTGAAATGATTTTTACGCATATCATGATTGCCTATAGCTGGGTTTGAAGTGTTTGCTAGTGTGAGTAGGATGTCTTAGGTCAGGATTATATTTTGTCTTTGCATTAATCGGGGACTGGAGAATGCTGCGACGATGCTCTAGACACTCAAGTACTCTGTCGTTATTTTGTTGTTGCAACGTACTTCTGAGTTTCCCAAATGTCTCCCCATTTGCCCGACAATTCGGCACAACGAACTTAGAGGAAAGCTTACACCACACACGTTGGCACTTTCAATAGATTGGCATCTGCTTCTCAGACAATAATATTGGGCTTGCTACAATCACAATGCTCTTAGCATTCCTAGCTTTCGGAAGTAACCCAAAGACAGTGGAGATACCTAGGAAGGTAGGTAGCCAAGTGTTTATGGTCACGTGACACAAGGTTATGCTAATTAAACCCACCTTCACGACTTCCCTGGAATCTACTCTCTTCTCCATAGATAGGCACACAGGGCCTTGTAGACCTCGACGGCGATGCTGAGATCATGATACTTCATGTGGGTTAGACATGTCGAGGCAAGGCTTCGGGTCAGGCGGTCCAATTATGACTGACCTTGAAAAAGCATAACTTCAAGTCTTCATCTCATCTCATTTCAACAGCTTCATGCAAACATTAGACGAAGCGATGTTTCGATTTGTTTGCCTAGACCAGACATGGCGGAGCAAGCAAAGCCAACATTGTTCACATCGCAAAATCCTGCTGGCCTGCGGACGGCTGTCATTCTTCACGGCTCCTTCGCTCGCATCATGAATTTCGGCTTCTGCTTTCGCGTCCTCATCTCGAGGAGTACCAAATTCTACTTTCAGACTTACCTCATCACGAACCCTCTGCACAGCTAGATGTTCTATTCAATCTCCCGACAGTTGCAGCATTGCTGGCTGATCTCATCTCAGAGCATGCCAAAGATGGACGATCTGATATTGTCGGCAGTGATCTGGGCTGGGCGGATATGTCGCGCTCTACCTGTCAGCAAAGTACCCCGACCTGATATCCAGCGTCTTCGTTACTGGATGCGAACGGGACTATGGACCGTTCCTCTGCTCCACTTGGGTCGCGATTAAGACATATCTAAGCGCAGTTTCGGGAATGATATTGATTCCAAGATTGTGGTTATTGTCTTTGCTGAAGTAGCTGGACACAGAAATGAACGAAGACCTCATCTCGGACATTGACAGAACACGCAGCTGGACATACACCCGGGATTTGTTCGACATGTTGTATCGCGACTGGGGATCTGGGGACGAAATGTGCAGAAAGATAATGTCAAGAACACTCGTAATCGCAGCAGGAATGCAAGACGATACCGAGGAAACGAGGAGGAGAGGAGCATTACTCAGAGCGGGTGGCGATATCAATATTCACGCTACAGTTGTACGTGGTGCACGCCACGCTTGGGTGTTGCAACTTGGGAAAGTAAACTTGTTCGCCAGAGGTATTAAGGCATGGATAAAGAAGTAAAAAGTTTTAGTCTCCTCTCAAACTCTCTCGCATCATTTTATCTCCTCCCTTGCGGCAACCTTTCATAATTATCCCAGGAATTAAGTTGTCGTATCTGTGTAGACGGCATATACCGCTTCTTTGGAGCTTCCAGGGTTCTTCTGTCACCCATGGAGGTGAGGACAGCCAGCGATGCTGATATGCAGCACGGGAATGTACAAGGATATCTCTCATGATCTAGGGCAATCATTCTGTCCTTGCGCCAGTGGGACATTGTCTAGTCTGATAAAACAGTCAATTGCTGCACGGAGACTTCATGAGGTCAACCACTCATTAGAGCATGTTGATGAAAAGGGTGTATTAAAAGGTTTTCCTTGCATCTGGGGTGTTGAGGTCTTCCTATAGGAAAGTTCGGACCACCATAACCGAAGCCGTATGCGCGCATCTAAAAGTCTTCGCTGACCGAGAGCCGCATAAATGCAATGCACGGAAATAGATCCTACCACCAATCACGAGCTTTGTCCCAGGACTGCCCTTCCATCAAGGCTATAACATATAGATCTGACTGGTCCCGATATGGCGCAAAAAAGATCAGAGCTTTCTCACACAAACCAATCACGGGGTATTACGTATGCAAGGCGGAGGGTCGAGAGATCAACGAGAGCCTTGCGGGAGTGCATAGCTATGAAGTCAAACTTTGAAATTAAGATTCGGCACGGAGTTGGCGTTTAGTCGTTGGGGACGTCCGAGTCGGGTGACATCAACTTTTACAGACATTTAAAGCATCTGAAAGTAATGTCGATTCGTCAGCAGCACTGATTCAACATCGCGAGGTCTACTAGTAGCTCAACATCAATGCTCAAATGTTCAACAAAGATGATGCATACACTCTCTGATAGCCAGAGATCGTCGTCTGGATGGCGAATGTGGTACTATTCAGAAATAAGGCTCCCATCAATCAGAAATACTAAACCTACACAACTGAATCGGGATCGAAGCAGCCGTGAGGATCCTCGCTTGCGCGCTTTGTAAACTTCCTGAGGACAGCAGGGAAGATCTTCACCCACCAAAACCCTGCTGACGCAATAACTTTGCTCACAACACTAATCAATCATCATCAACGGCAGCGAAGGGAATGTTACTGCACTCGCTCTCTGTTTCCGCCAGCGGAGTGGGCAGCCTTGCATCATTGATCGATCTGCCAAATTTGCAGGGTATCACTGGATTGATGCAACCGCGAAGTCTGCTGGAAGCTTCCGCTCTGCAGACCCAGCACACACCCTTGCAATGGATTTTCGAAGCGTCGGATAGCTGGACAAGCCGCAGACAGCTGCAAACGTTCTAATTGCCCTTCGCTGCGACTCTGTGAATTCGCCATCATGACTTCTGGATCGTTACTCCCCACTCCTTTCTCCCCTCAGCCATGCTGTATCCCCGTGGGCGCCAGCCTCGACTTATCCAGCTCTTGCCAATGATCGCTAAAAGACTCATTTTTGCTTGAAGAATTATAGGCTGAGAGAGTGGTTCTCCAAGATCCTGGACATCCACCCGATCGGGTCTTTGGAAATATCTGAATAAGGTTAGACTGAGATCTGATCTACCAATGATGGCGAGATCTGCGTGGTCCAAGCTGCCGCTCCTTATGTGGATCAATCCAGCCTCCATCTCCAGCTTTGACTGGTTCCACACGGCGGGGTGAGAAGCTTGGGGGTTTTAGTTGAGGAAACATGTGAAGGACACGCAGCGCTGCTGTGGAACAAGACCAATGCTCGGAAGCCCACAAAACTTTGTGGATGTTCATGCCACCCGACGGTATCTTTGATTATGTCTTGGTAATTCTCCGGAACTTCCTTTCCAGAACCTAAAGAAAATCTTTCTTTGAGCAATGTTACGATCTCTATTTCGAGTGGAATGGGACTCTCCGATCATACCCTGCGTCGATGAATCAATTGAAAAGCGAAAAGAAAAGATCTCGAACGCCTGTCGCAATATGACTTAAACCATATCCAGAAGTCTTCCACGAGGCTGAACGATATTTTAGGAAAGAAACCATGTCGCACGCTCGTTGTGGAATTCCAAGCTCCCAAAGGCCCATGCTCATGCCACATTGGGGATATCCTGGGACAACACTTGGGGCGCTTTAGACCCGTCTCCACCGTCTCTTCAGCCCTCAGCTGACGCCACAGCGCACACGGTTTTTTGTGATTCGAGCAAACGAGCCGCAGAACAACGCTACGTGTACCCCAAGTACTACCCTGTAAGTAAGCTGCAAGAACCCTTGGAAAGTACTTCTGTTATCAATAGTGGAATTCTGGGTCCATCCACGGACAAGAAGACACGGATACCCCACTGAGACATTCCCATGCATATCATAAGAAATCTGACAGTCCCCTCACATCTGAACTTTTCTCACCTCCTGCCTTCACCTTTTCATATTCCCCGGTCGGATCTCACTCCATCATTAAGCTTATTGCTCACCCTCCGAGGTCTAAAGCCTCTGCGATTCCTCCGGCTGCGTTCTGATTCGCTGTTTTCCCTATCGTGAATAGTTCGCTGGCCAAGTCGATCCGCTAAACCACTAAGAACGCTATCTTACTGACAGCCTCGCATCTGACGTCGAAGTACTGTCGATCAACAATTATCTCATTGAGCAAAATCGGTGACGGCACAGAAGAGAAAAGGTATATGCTGGCGAAGGTAGAATGAATATCAGTCTCAACATGGCCATGAGCATGGCTGGAGCCCCACCAAAAACCCCAACGAGAACTTCTTCACTTTCTTCTCATGGTATCTCGAGACCAGCTTCTACACCTTCGAATGTCAGTATTTACAAAGGTCTTTCTGATAGACCTTTCGGGTGGAAGAATAGAAGGTCATCCAAACTGCCAACACTTGGTTCAACGGCTAGCGATATGAGTGTCAGAAGATGGGACGGAGCTACACGAAGCTCAAAAGAATGGGATGGTTTAAGAAGGGTGAATGCAATCACCATGTATAACACTCCACTGGTTAACTGACTCCAGCAGGATCCTGAATTATGGTACCAAAATGGAAACTGCCTAGTGCACTTGTACGGACGAGGACAATCAAGGAGAGGACCTGCTTTCAAAGTTCCCATGGACGCATTAATTCAAGCAAACTGCTATCCTCTCATCAAGCGATTCTTGGTCGAGGATTTAGACGAGTCGCCAGTTTCAGACACCAGCTCCCAGAATGGATCATACTTCACTCAAGACAAGAATAAGACATATGAACTCTACATCCCAGCACCACCAGATGTAGAACGTGGCGAAGCATTCCTGTACCACACAGCGACACGAAATATTTTCGCTTGGGTATTTGTAAAGTCACTGGTTGGCAACCATCTCGGCGGCGCCTTGGTTGGTCTCTTGAACAGCATGGTAGAATTCAGGTCAGTGGGTGAGGACAACATTGAGGCGATCATGGACTACATGGATAAGGAGGGATATGCAGATATGAGGAACAGCCCAGATCACGCGCTTGCGATTCTGTTCTTTGCGGAGCACTTCCACTTCAAGGATTTGTGGATTGATGCTTTCGCTCACTGCTCTGGCATGAACGAGGAGTTACCAAACAGTCCTGGATTTGAGGTATGTGGATTTTCAAGCCGCGAGATGAGAACTTCACTGACTAAGATCCAGTTTATCAGCCGAACATCACGCGCCCTCGTGACCAGATCCCGATTCGAAATGGATATGCGACTCGACGCTTGCGGCAGAAGACTTGCAACCTTCCTCTTAGACGACCTGTCCGACGCACATCTCGGCCTCTCAAGTGGTGCTCGAGCTCACCTCGACAAGTTCCGCTCCTTCCTTCAGTCATACTTTATTGCCAAGTTCGGCTACTACCCACCAGCTGCTGCGGAACCCGGCTCTGCAGCATTCCCAAAGCCTATCTACAGCCAGATGTGCACCGAATTTCAGAAGCTGTACGACTTCCTGGTGGACCCCAGCTGTACGACTGAGGATAGCAACCTTCCAATATCACGTCAAGGAGGCATCTGCGTATTGCAGAACGTTCAAGCTTTCGACCAGCGCCACAAATACCTGCCCTTGTTGCATCCACTTCCTCTCCTGCCGGAAATGGGCGATTCAGCTTCAGCCAAACTTTCTCTGAATAGGAGGTTTAGCTTTGCTCTCAAAGTAGACAAGATGAAGCCCGACCCACGTTTGGTGACTTTCTCTTCGCTATCTAAGGCCACTAATCGAACTGACCAGTCACTGTTGGAATGCTCACTTGTCCGAGCATACCGAGGCTTCGAGAAGGATTGTGTCTTTTCACCAACAAAGGCTGACAAGAGCGACAAGCTTTCGTTCACAGACGCTAGAAAAGTCCGTTGGATTTTGGTGTATGCTATCTTGCAGACACTTCTCTCAGCCACTAGAGTGCCTGAGCAAGTTCGAGACACCCAAAACGTCTCTTACGGCCTGAGTGTTCTCATCGCCGGCTGTCCACCATGGAAGGGGGAACGGCCATACGAGACTTTAATTCGAACTCAGACCGATCAGACGAGAGAAGATTTCGTAGCTGCTCAAGAGAAGCCAGTTGCACAGACCGCGCCTGTCACACCACTCGAGATCAAGCCAGACATCGACTACTTCGCCCAGCACCACAAGGCAGACCATGCACGAAAGGGAAGTGATGGGTCCGTCACGAACAGCTCAACCCCTTCAAAGAAGAGCTCAGTCAGACGAGCACTCAGCACACTCGGCAACATGCCCGAACTTCGACATCCCCGACCACAACGAGCTTCATACCATGAGATCCTTGTCCACGGATACGGCAACGGCACGAACGAAGTCTGCATCACAGCCGAACCCGTCTCAACAGATGATGAACCATCTCCAGTCTCTCCAAGAAAGTCATCGGAGTCTGGATCTTCAGTGGACCTCTCATCAAAATGGTCTCACACAGATGCAGAAAGTCCTACTACTTCTCTGTCTTCGAATAGTCGACGCGGATCTGACACCAGCATCAAGGAGTTCCCTGATAGACCATCGACTGCACCAAGCCACATCAGAATGTTCAGCACATCGAGCAGTGTTTATTCCGCCAGCGTGTACGAGGACCTGCAAGAGATGCAACCTGACCCTCTGTTCGTGAAGTCTCTGGTGCCTGCTCAGAACGACGTCATGAGAGTCACCAAAGAGGTGAAGGTCGAGTGGGAGGACGACGGAAATAGACCAGCTAATGAGGAGCTGTTGGAATATTTGAACGCATGAACAACAAAATGACGACACTTTCCTATGTTGGATGGATTGGAGTTTGAGACGGAATTAAAATTTCTTTGACTTCGCGGATACCCCCGTATATACGCTCGCTATATATCTTACAGGACTCCCCTATGTTTGGGTTGAGGTTGGACAACTTTGTTTGGTCCCTTTGGCAGGAAAGATATTGTATAATTTCTAAATTTTAATGTATTAGTATAAGGGTGATACCGGAATGAAGGACCGCTACCGCTACAATCTTGATCGGAATCTCCGAAATGTTCGGATGATTGAAATTGTCTCAATGTCTCAAATGTTCTCAGTGACTGAGATGAGTTGAGTTATTCAGACACAGGTAAATGTTGGTCTTAAACTCGAACAATGAAGATTTTAGTGTGCGATTCGAGAAGAGATGAAACTATAAATTCTTTGAGAGTTCATGAAAGCTCACCATCACGAAACACGTCGTCGCTATCCCTTTACGCTAGCGCGTCTACTATCATTAACCAAAAAGCTCCCTCATCATTCCCCCACCATGCCCAACCCACCATGACCTCCTTCACTCCCTACACCTACTTCCAATGTCCCTGCACAGAATCCTCCCTTCCCACCCGCCGAATCGGGGATTCCAGCCCTCTAGCAGGAAACGAAAGCTCCGACGACGAACGAACATTCGACCCTAGAGCTCCCCGAGCAAACTATAGCTTATACCCGCTCGAACACTTATTTTACTGTGAGGACTGTCATCAGATACGGTGTCCGAGATGTGTGTTGGATGAGATTGTTACTTGGTATTGCCCGAATTGTTTGTTTGAGGTTCCTAGTAGTACTGTGAAGGCGGAGGGGAATAGGTACGTTTCCTACATCTGCTAGCTATGCACAGGTGCTAAGAGTGGGACTAGGTGTACGAGAAGTTGTTTCCAATGCCCGATATGCATTGCTCCTCTCTCAGTCAGCAGTATGGAAGCTCCGCCATCAGGACTAGGAGCTGAAATCGCGACGCAAAGCGGACCGTTTGTGTTGAATTGCGGATATTGCTCTTGGAGCTCTAAGGAAATAGGGATACAATTCGAGAAGCCGAATGGCATATTTGGACAATTGGCGAAGGTCAAGAATGGCGGGAAGCCTATACTTACTGCGAAGGACCGCCGGAGAGATCGCGAGGATAGGAAGAGGGAATTTTCTGGGTCGTCTGCTGCCGAAATAAGGGAAGAGACGTCTGAGATAGAGGAGCCACGAGAACCTTTGGATCCGAACGAGAAGCTGGATGCTGAAAGCCAGTTCTCGAATCTGAGAGCGTTCTATCAGTCGCAACTCGCAGACGCTTCTCCTGTCTCAGCGTTGGGCTTCACGGGAGATTATGGCTACGGCTCACCAGGAGCATTATCACGAATCATGGGTCTCTACACCGGCAGCACAGCATTCGACAAGAAAGCCAAAGCCAAATCAGGCTCCATGCGTGAAGCCCGAGACGCTCTCGAGGGTCTCCAAATCACACCTCAATCGGACGAAGAAGCCCTCACAAAGCTCCACACCGAAGGCTGGCACTGCACCTCTTCAAGCTCACAGCGAGCAGAATATCCCAACGCCTCCGCGCAATTTATATCAGATCTACGTCCCGTCGCCTACCTCCTCCGAACCAAGCGTTCCAAACGCTGCAAAACATGCCGCCACATCCTCTCAAAACCCGAATCCAAAGTCCAAACCACACGCTTCAGAATCCGTCTCGTAGCCTTGAACTACATACCCTCCATCTCACTCAAACCCCTCTCACCACCCTCATCTTCCTCCTCACTCCTCCAACCTATGCGACCAGTCCAATTTCTCCTCACGTTCAAAAACCCACTTTTCGATTCAGTGAAAGTTACACTTGCGACGCCTACCAAGACTCCAGGAAGATTTGCAAGTAAGGTTACGGTTTTGTGTCCACAATTCGAAGTAGGAGCCAACACCGACGCCTGGGAAGAAGCCCTCCGAGAAAACGGTTCTAGATCCTCCACTTCCGAAAAACGCCGCACGAAAGCCGATTTCCTAGAAGGCCAACACCAAGCTGAAGCTGGGAAAGTGTGGGAACGTGGTCGTAACTGGGTTTCTGTTGTTATTGAAATTGTGCCTGCTAGTTTGAGGAATGATGGACCGGATTTCTTGAAGACAGAGGAAGAGAGGAGGGAGGGGGAGAGGGATAAGGAAGATAGGGAGGATGAGGATGTGCTAGAGATTCCGGTTTTTGTGAGGGTGGAGTGGGAGGCGGACTCGGCGCATGATGAGGCAGGTGGGCTGGGGGCGAGTAAGGAGAAGGATGTGAAGGAGAAGCGGGAGTTGGCTTATTGGTGTGTGCTTGGGGTGGGGAAGATTGCTAGGGACTAGGAAAGAAAGGGAAAGCATGAGTGAGGCGCAATATACCCATTTGCTGTTTTGCAAGTTACAGTCCACTTGATATTAATATGCGAAGAATGTGAACAAAGACACTATAAAGCTCCTACGGCTCCCTGGGGATAATTACATTAACGGCCCGATGATTAGACGAGTACGGTCTCACTTTGAGCCCATGTAGATGTAGATGTAGATGTTGTGCGTGGATGGTGTTGAAAAGCCGTTGGTATTCAGCCTATCTATGCCTAGCTACGCCTTCCCATATCATGATGATCAGAAAGAAGCTAGCAATCCCAAAGCACGCAACTTTTCCCTCACCACATCGCAAGATGCCATGCCATGCCGATCAATCCCCATCAGCACATCTAGTACTCGGTAGAACCAGATTGTGGGAACTCAAACCCAACACCACGACCAGTCAACTTCTTATAAACCTCGGAATAGGTATCAAGTCTGTGATCCACACCACCCTTCTCCTTCTCATCCAGGACAACCTTCAGAACCTTGCTACCATCTTCCTTGGTTCTAAGTCTCTTACCGACAATCTCAACTGGGTAGACAAGATCGGTGAGGATGGCGTCGTGGACAGCGGTCAGTGTTCGGGAACGAGGACGCTTTTGCGTGAGAGAGGTGCGGGAGCGGTTGCTGCGCTTGGGGCGGGGGAGGATGCGGCGGGAGGCGAGGATCAGGACGTGGCGGTCGGAGAACTTCTTTTCGAGTTCACGGGTGAGACTGTTCTCTCATATCAGTATTGTGGGATTGGACCTCGCATGGAGGGGTAGCAGGGGAAGACTTACCGTTGCTGCACACGATGGAAACCCTGAAGGGAAGGAACGGGGACAAAGATGACAATAGCCTTCCTGCCGTGGCCAACTTCAATCTGTTACAAGATCAAAATCAGCAGGCGAGCTCCAAGTTTGAATGTCACTCCAAACAATGGTCCGCAACCCGTCCGATTCCACAACTAGGTTGACAAGCACTGTACTTGTAATTTAATACAAGATATAGGCATCGACATCCATAAGCCTGGTATTCTATCATATCCTCTGTATTCTCCTCTCTCTCGAGACAAGTATGTGTATGAATATTAAAACCACCAAACCCACGCATGTCGACGTCGCCAATACCAAGTCGTCGTTTCTTTCGTAATTGCTCGCCATCGACGATCGCTGATCGCAAACCGCAGGGCGCAGATCGCAGATCATACAATTGAAGGTTGGATTGGGTTGGAATCTGTAAAGGAAGTTAAGTATATCTCACCTCTCTAGCAGAAACGAATTGAAGAGGTCTAAGAGCAGCCTTCAAGTCGGCGGTGTTGGTCTCGAGGTCGTAGAGAGCGCCAGCAATGCTGGCCTCGAGCTCGGAGGGCTTCGCACGGGAAGGGCTGTTCGCCGCGATCTTGTTGATGGCACTCATGGTTGCGGTGCGGATTGTCGTTGTCAGTCGAAGGAGGGAATCGAATTCGCGAAAAGCAGAGGAATTATTTCGTGGCTCGCGGTTGTGTGGGCCCCATAATTATGGAGTCGTGCTAAGGCTCAATCCGGATAGTCAAGCGAGGTCATGGTGATCTGCTTGCGAGGCAGGGCCCGACGAAAGCGGCAAGTCAAAGTCCCAAGTAGCCAGGAACACTAGGAGCTATTCTTTAAATGAAGTCTTTTACTATTGAATAAGTGAAGTCTCACGTCGTTGTCAAACTCTTCTCGTGTTTCGTTTACAAAGCGCCTCTTATTCTGGGACATTGTATGACTTTCATTGTCAGGCTTCAAAACTCTGTGCTGCTTTTACTTCACAACTCAAGTTGGAGCATTGAATTTTCAGCACGCGGAACGAAGTCAAAGCTAGGCTATTCGAAAAGAATGGGATGATTTGTTGGTAATAAAATTGTTCGTTCTCATTTCCGAGAATAATGCTACGTAGCTCAGCAAAAGGACCAGATGCTAGATCGTACACAGGATCATACTCTCTGAATCTCCCTTGTCTGTCGGGATACTGAGATCTCTCCTAGTCATTAATTATGCCATTATGCTATATGCCTCCAAAGAAATGCTCATTGCAATGCCCGCTAAAGTTCAAAGATCCATCAGATCATAACGCCCAGCTTCTTAGCAAATATTACCCCAGGTAATATCATCCACCTTAAATGAAATGGGTATCCCTCCAAACAAATCGTCGCTCCTTGAATTGCTTCCACTTGTCTAGCAACCATTGCTGAAAATCCAGTTCAAAACGCCGGTCGCAATGACAGAAACCATTATTATCTCTCCAACTTCTCGATTCCTCTAATGGTCTTGCCAAAGTCCATGATGAGAATCTTGGGGTCTTGGCCTGTACTAACAATTCGTCGATAGTCTGACTTGGCTCCCAGGATCCAGCTATTGTGCCATTTAGGGAAATCAAGAAGTGTCTTCCCAGTGGCCATGTCAAAGACTTTAATGTCTTGATCGTAGCTGCCTGAGATCAGTCGTCCACTGATTGAGTCGATGTGCAGTGATCGAACAAGACCCTCGTGAGCAGTGATACTCTTCAGATTCTCTCCCGTGTTTGCGTCCCAGATATTAATGATCTTGTCGTTTCCTGCAGAAGCAATGAATCTGGAGTCGTCGGAGAATTGACTGCAAGCAAGACCCTTCGTATGGCCAACAAGTTCCTTGATGTTCTTGCCAGTATCAATGTTCCACAGCTTGACTTTGAAATCACCACTGCAGCTAACGATAGTATTTCCTCTCAACTGGACCGCGTTAACTGGTCCGGTATGACCACGTAATTGCTTGATCATCTCTCCTGTCTCGCGCTCCCAAACACAAATGCTGGCGTCTTTCGAGCAGGTCACAATATAGTGCTCATCGAAAGCGAGGTCAAGTACTGCTCCAGTGTGGTGTACAAGACGTCGAAGAGGAGTGTATCCATTCTTGATGTCGTAGACGATGCAAGTACTGTCTGATGATCCGGTGACCAAGATTTCCTCGTCATACTGAAGACACAAGATAGATTGATTGTGGTGAATAGGGAAGGAGGCAGTTGGAGGAATGCATTCCGCTGCTCGTTCCCTATCGGGCAGGATTGCGAAGTGTACAGACTTGCCCTCCTCATCGGTCATGATAGCAGGGTTGTCGACCACTTCTGGGGGTCCGATGACCAAAGTACAAGCATAAGTATACGTGTCCCAAACTCGGATCGTCTTGTCTCGAGATCCTGTAATAATTTTTCGCCTAACAGAAAGTTAGTATCTAGATCGGTAACAACAGTAGGAATACCCACTCATCGAATTGGACACAATATATGCTGTCCAGATGTCCCATAAGAATAGCGGCTTCGGCAGCTCCTGTAGTCCAATTCCGGCTCAATTGATTCCTGATCCTGTAGAGATCCTTCCAATCGTTGTCGGGCTTGAAAGCTGGTAGTCCAAGCCCAGCTCCCAACGGGAGAGGCTTTCCCGTAGCAAAAGTTTTTGTCTGCTCTCTTAGGAAGACCTCGCGCCAAATATGTTGTGATTCAGCGACTTGAGCCCATTTCCTAGAGACTCGAGCTGCACGTCGTAGTGTGTCTTGGTCCAGGTGGGCCAAGATCTGAATTGCGAGTTCTGCTGGAAGACCGCCGATAAAATCGACACGACTGATCTCGCTACTTGGTGTTTCCACAACGTTTTGATCCACCTGTCCAGCAGTCGTTACTGCAATACCAATACCGCTCTCATTCTCTCCTATCTGGTCCTCTGGAAATAGGAACATGCGGTTCCTCTCGATGTATTCATTCTGTGCTGCAGCAGTCGCCCTAGCCGCAGCACCACCATACCCTCGAGGAATTATAGGCGGCGCATTTCCAATACCCGGAATGGGAGAAAACAGCTCCTCGTGCGAGTCGAATTGGCCTTCTTCGTAGTCGAACGTAGTTGGCATAAGCCTCGAATGTCTGTGGAAGCTGGTAGCCGTCTTCAATCTGCGCCATGCAGTTTGAGGCCTCTCCTCGACCGCATGGGAATGACGCCTTTGTCGGCTCTTAATGGAAATCGAAGCCCTTCTGATGAATCCGCGGACACCTCCCATCTTTTTACCCTCCTCCTCTGCCGGTGAGTTGCTGTTCAAGGACAGCTTCTGTGCGTGTTCGGCGAGTCCAGTGTCTCGATCGAGGGTAAATGATTGCAGACGCTTTCGGAAGGAGGGAACGGCATTGTCAAGAGGGAGCGACCCCAAGCGCTTTCGAAAGGAGGGTCTCGAGTGCATGCCTTGGTCGAAAGAGTCGTTGGGTGTATCATTGGAGGACGAGAAAGAGGTTTGCGACTGCTGTGGTGCCCAATCCTCCATTTTGAAGACTCGATCCATGGTCATGTTGGTTGCAGCGAGTCTGCGACTGGTGGTATGAAGGTTAAAATAAGAGAATCGCAGATCCAAGGAAGATCCGGGAATCAGAACGTATTCAAATACTGTACAGTCAAGTCAGACGCGGGAATGCAGTCTGGTCATGGAGACAAAGTGTATATAATGACGAGTCAGATTGGCCAGTTCCGCTAGAAAGTTCGCAAACAATAACGACAGGAGAATGCAAGATCCAGATCGCAGGTAAGAGAATGGGATGAAATGCAACAAAGAAGGTTGAGACGGGGACAGGGAGTGATCCTGTTATTATGCGTCGGTTGTGTACTCCGTGAAGGAACATAAACAATGAGACAATCTCGCACCAAGCTGCAGTACGGGAGCCCCCTTCGACCCTTGGTGGCGAAAACAGCCACAGAAATGGACGTAATTTTCTCAACCCTGCACATAAACGGCTAAGCCCATTAAATAAGCCCAAGACCCTGGGGTTGATTGGAGACGTGCGTCTTTCCGCTAAAAATATCGGAACCAGAGTTGGGATTTTATAGGTTTGAAACTACGAATAACGGTCAGTTGCTGAGTCTCCTTACTCCAGCCGCATCGGCCAAACCGAAAAAGAACCCAACAAGAATGATTCAGCACAGCATAACACTCCGTCCACCTGATTCGGTCAATTTGCGCAGTGTGTGGCTGGAGAAAACACCTTCATGATGCTTCATCTACCATCCCTGCTCGGATCAGGAACATTCATGGGTGTTGCGTTTCATCTCAGCTGCTAACTTATGGTAGTGAAGGATATCTCGTCGACTTTAAACTCACGATCTAGCAACCACAACAGCACCACCATCCACACAGAAAGACATTCAGGACGACCAAATTTGCGAGGTTCCAGATTACGACAGCGTTCCAGAATACGACAGAAGAGGTGCCTGTCGCGCACATCACATATATCTTTTCTTCTCACCGCATTGTCCAACGAGATCACACCCTCCCCGCACCACCCTCAGATCTCCTGTATCTCTTATCCGGCAAACAAAAATGTCTCCTCCACCATCCTTCAAGCTCCCCGCATACTACACCGCTTTTTTCCTAATCATTGAGCCCGTGAGCGCTCTCGTCGGTGCTTTTTATGCCCACTTTCGTCCCCTGGACTACTTGCAGTTGACGCATGCGAGTTCGAGTGCATATGCAGATGCATCAAGCATTCCAACATCAACCTTGATTGTCCTATCTCAGTTGGCGAATCTTTACTTATTGTTTGCAATCAATGAGGCCTTGGTTCTCCGCTCTACTTCTGATCTGACAGTCTGGAGGACCGTGCTCTTTGGATTGCTTGTTGCAGATTTTGGTCATCTGTATACTGTTCGGCAGTTGGGTGTTGAGATTTATTGGAATGCGCTGCAATGGAACAAGATGGATTGGGGAAATGTTGGATTTGTGTACATGGGAGCCATGATGAGGATGCTGTTCTTGGCTGGTGTTGGGCTCAACACTGCAAGTGGAAGAGAGGCTGCTAAGAGAGTTGCTGCGAAGAGGAGCATTTAGGGTGTTTGTCTAGAAGTCGAGATTTTCTGATTTGGAGATCTGGATCCTCAAGTTCCCAAAAAACAAATCCATCTAGAGCTGCACCTCGCTTAAGATGTGGAGGCGAGCGACTGTCTGTGAACTGCCCACTCTTGGCGGCAAACTTCTTCCATGGAAAAAGATCCCAGTTGAGAAGGAAATCTTCGGTATTGGTTTTAGAAAGGCTCATTGAACTCGTTCCTATCGGAGAATTTACAGCTAGGTGAGGCGCTCACTTCTGATCCAACACTTGCAAGACATCGATTATGATAAATTTGAAGCACGAAACTTGAAACATGAAACATGTTTGCCTTGCCCAATCTTTCTACAAGGAGGAGCCGCATTTCTTGATACTTCTTCATGATGTGGTTACCACATGAGACTTGTGGGTTTGAATTTGCTTTTTCGCCTCGTCTTTTTCTGCTATGCATTAGCCGAAACGTGGTGTCTTTGTTTTCGGAACATTGTTCCAACATCCTGCTCATTGCCTTGTGCGGCGAACTTCAAGGATAGAATATATGCTTTCGCTTTGAGCGAGTGCCAAATGGTGATGATACTTTAGTAAATTCTCCTTCCCTTTAGTGATTAAACCAAGCATTGGGTTGAAGGTAAAATCACTTCATGCGAAGAGCGATCGCGATGCCTACGTATAAAGGACATTGCAAATATACACCATTGTGAGCACTACTGGGTTAATTCGAGATTTAAACCATCAATGACAAAGAAGCAAATGATTCCAAGGAGGATGACGCCGAGGACAACAACGAGATCTGAAAGGCTTCTTCGTCCCAAACCCTTTCTAACCTCTGGGAAATCAAAATATATCCCCCATAGGTACGCGTACCTAATAGTATTTCCATTTCCAATGCGTCACCTCTCGTGTCGTTCATTCGGCACTTCTTTTGCGATGCTTCTCGGAACCCCTTCTCGTACCTTAGCGAGCTCGCTCGATTTGACTTGGCGACGACGATGACAACAACAAAGACCTCGAAGACGAGTTTGCCAATGAGCCTCAATCCGACTTTGAACCTGGCAGATGGATGCCGCTTGATGGAGCTCTGTTGGACAGGCTAGGGTCGTGATCAATGTTGAGCTGACAAGTGAATCATGGAAGGTGTATGGTCGGAAGAAGAGGAAGACGACATTCACTTGACGAGGCCATTCGCATAGTTGATTGTTGGAACTCGAAAAGTTCAATCATCGTCTGTAGTAGTATACCTCATCCTATTAAACGCGCTTTCCTCTCAAGCGTCACTCGCTTCCGTCTCGTCTCGCTAGTCTCAAAATTCGTGAATACCCTCAAAAAAATCAGACAAAAGAAACCCCCCCCCCCAAAAATTACAGATTTTCCAAACCCTCACTTGCGGCGTGTGAGACACCCCTTGGCAAGGATTTCTTTCACTCGACCTGCCATATCCAACGGGGGCTGAGGTTAAAGACACTATGCGTACTGCCTACTTAAGTCACAACATCTATCCTAGGGGACAGAGGAGCCAGGACTGTATTTCTTATTAGCATTGGAAATTTGAAGCTGAAGAATTTGTGACTTACGTGGATCTACCCGACTAGCTATCAACCCATCTAGACAACCATATTGCTTTATCTGTATGTGGAGGGTAGATGTGCGTATTTAAATTTATGAAGACGTTTGTTTGTTTGATCCTAATCGCGGAAAAATCGGGCACCGATGAGGTAGTGCCGGCAAGGTAGGCGCCGACGAGGCTGAGGGGTTTGCGAGTTGGGGTTGAATCGACATCCCCAAAACAGTGGTAGATAGATCGGGTTGATTTGAACAAGGTGGTCCTCGTTGGTTATCTCGAATATCGAATTTCGATGTGGTATGATGGAAAGCAAGAGCGCGTACCAAAGATGCAAAGTTTCAAGAAGGGTCAAAAGAGTTGCATTCAATGCCTTGCGCGGGGTGGGGGGACATAATGAAGAGCTCGAAGTACAAGATTTGATTGCCGTTGTGATTCACTGGAACTCTAAGTTGAATCAAGAGTTAGCACCCATTGGGCTGTGCTTCCAAACCTCATCTCCCATCAGCACTCAGACATCCAAAAGCCCAGAAGGCCCTCGCTCAAAGTTTCACCTTCAACAACCTCTCCGCATTCCCATACCCAAAAGCCTTCAACTCCTCCTTCGTTAAAACCCCACTCTCCTCAATCTCCTCTACAAACTTCCTCCCCTTCTCATTCGCCGAGAACGGATAATCAACACTAAACAACACCTTTTCCTTCCCCTTAACTTCAAGCAAACATTTTAACGGCGGCAATGAGAACATCCCACTCGTCGTAATCCACAAATTCTCATCCCAAACCTCTTTCAACACCCTCTTTCTTTGCGGAAACATCCTTTGCGAAACACCTACACAACGATCGAATTGAAATGGTAGCATCTCACCCATAGGCCCTATCACAATCTTGAGCTTGGGGAACTTGTCAAATAGTCCCGCGCAATAGAGCTTCAAGAAATGAAGACCGGTGTCAACATGCCATCCCCACCCAAAAGCCGACAAAGCACTGGCGACTTTCTCATCATAGTTCCCGCGGTAATGATCCATCATTTGCTCAGAAGCGAAGGTAGGATGGATGTAAATTGGTACATCTAACTCCTCCGCTTTCTGAAAGACTGGCCAGAAGAATTCGTCGTCATAGAAACGACCGTGGAGATGGTTGTCTATCAGCGCTCCTAGAAATCCGAGGTCTTTGACGCAGCGTTCTAGTTCTTTAGCTGCGGCTTCTGGTTCGGCCATGGGGAGGAGGGCGAAGCCAGCTAGACGTTTGGGGTGTTTGGTGATGGCGGCTTTGAGTTCGCCGTTGACTTTTGCGCAGACTGATGCGTTGGCGTCGAGGGGACCGTGGGAGAGGACTTGGAGAGAGATTGACCCAGCATCTAAGTCCTTGATTCGTTCGCTGCCGAGGTCTGAGAGTTTTGATTGGAGTTGAGGGGGAAGTTCCATGTGTGAGGCGAGGTCGTCCGCTCCTGGTGGTAGAGCCAAGGAGATGTAATGCTCTTCGAGAGTTATGAGAGGGAGCATTGTGGATTGTTGCCGAAGGGTGTGATTGCGACGCCAATGCAGGTGTGTTGGAATTGAGATTGAGAAGTGGTGTCGAGGAGTGAGGTGAGATTTGGCTATATTGGTGGTTAGCGTCGTTGGACATAAGTGACGATGAAGTTCACGAAGCATCTCTATAATTTCGATTCCTCGGAGTCCAGTCTTTATATACAAGACTTCCCAACCCTGTTTGACAAAAGACCAAATTGAAGTCATGATATTCTTGTATCTCCGACATCCCCGTGCTGACATCTGATCTGGTGGATCCAGTGAATGAAGCTAGTCTGGAGATATGCTAAATTAAGTCCGGTGAGGAATCTCGCTCTAATTTGATTGTGGTCGTGGGACTTCCTTACAAGTATCATCGAGATTGAACACCCCTACAGGAAAGAAGTCTTTTCAATGTTATAATATGTTCGCTTGCCCAACTTCTTCGATTGTCCCTCGCTTCAACGAGGATACTCCCCCCTATCTCCACTCCAACACGAATATTCCAAAACTCGTCAAACAGATTCCACTACATATGAAATCGATCAGGTAGTTTCTCCTGCAGCTTGTTGTATGATCAGGGTTTGGAATCATATTGCGTCGTGTTTGTCGGCGATTGTGGTTGGCTTTTTTGAGTCGGTTTTGAAGGAAGCCAATATAAGTCTCTCTACTATTACCGCTTCATCTTCACCCCACGCTGCCACTTTTCTAGAAATGCAAGCGTTTTCGGAAATATTCTCGAGAGACAGGAATGCATGAGAGTCCCTAAAATTTAGAAATTGAAGTCAACTCAAAGATTCGTGCACCATTTGGTGTTGGAAGCTCACTAGATATATTGTAGTATGTCGTGTTATGCCTATCCAACATGACAGATGGAATGTATGGTACGTATCTTCCTGCATAGCTCTTCCCAGTCATATATATTTTGAAGTTCTCAATACCAAAAGTCGTTTGGAAGTTCATGAAGAAGTCGATGCTAGCAAAATATCAGCAAGCAAGCTCAATACGAGACTGGAATAAACGATTGGAATTCCAAAATGGAGGACTTACAAGTCGTAGGCAATATCATATTCGCTTTTCGCCCTGACTTGACCACCCGAGAAGCTGGTCCCAACAGGCTGCTCCACCCAAAGCATGTTTGTGAGGTTCACCCAAGAATATGGGTTGAGAGTTGGCGCATATTGTCCCCACCCCTGGATGAATCTACCATTTTTCTGCAAGAACCCCTCCAGAGAACTGCACCCTGAGCTGATCAGCAGGCTGCAATGGAACCGCGCAAAAAAATCTCATCTGGTCCTCCATTCAACCATATTGTAACCTCATCGACTGGGTCTCCGAGCTTGGGTTGGAAGACGAAGAAAAGTCCTTGAGAAGGTTGCTTTATGTTAATCGGTATGAGTTCGGAATACATTTCGCCTACATCGTATGGAATATCGGGAGAGAATCGACTTTGAAAGCTGCCTTACGTTAGCATGGCTCAGTAACTGTGTAGTTGAGGATTGATGTTACGCTTTGTATCGTTTGTCAAGAAACGGTAGTTCGTGTTGGAACTTGCGCTGCCAGTTCCAAGCACAGGCGCTACCTGCTGCAGATTTGAGTCATAACCTTTCCGATGAGACTCACTGAGAAATAGGGACCTCACTAGCAAGGAGAACGAAAATACGGACAGCATCTCCCTGCATGTTAGTTGAATGCCGTGTAGCAAGTCAGGATGAAGCCGTCGAGAAAGATGGGAAAAAAGATCGACCCTATTCCGGCGGCGGGTAAATGGCCGTGGGCTCGAGATCAATGGCGCACTTGCAGCCGTTTGTGTGCCATCATGATGATTCGAGAAGGGTATATCGAGAAGCTGCATGCTTTTGAGCTGAGCCGGTGGCGATGCTGGACTTCCGCAGCCATGTCTCAGACGGTTACGATACTGTGGGGGAAACGCCAGGAGAGGCAGTGATATTTGTGTAGATGAAAAAATACGGAAAGAGATATTAAGTTTGCTGGTATCGTTTCGCCGATAGGGTACAGGATATTGATGAAAGAAGAAGGAACTAGAAGTCGCGTACGAGATAGAGTGCTGAATCAAGCGGGCGAACGAGAATAAGAACTCACGTGGTGCTCATCTCATCTAGCTCGCCCGTTCAGTGCCTGCATCAGATCTGATCTTGCAGATATAAGCTGTTGTTGACAGAAATGCAGTTGAGCGAAGACGACGTGTCGTCAACGGGCTCATTCGCCAGCCGTGTTTTATGCAGCAAGATAAGCCCGAAGCGGTTAGGTAAAGAAGTGGGCTCCAAAATGATTAACTTCTAGTTGTGCATCAGTGATACGGATCTTAGACTTTCTAGAGCTCTTCTGAACTCAGATAACTTGTTCAGTTTCCTCTTTCTAGGTATTAAAGTTGTTCGGACCCTCAACGGTGGAAGTCACGATGGCGGCCGCAGAACCCAGAGACGTTGCCCTCATCCTCGATGCTCTCAAGCTCTACATCGGCCATCCCGTCCCAGTAAGGCCTCCCTTATCACTCATATAAATTTCATTCTCACATATTCCTAGGGTCAACCATTTGCGGACATCTTCCCTATCTTCCGCTCCCCACAGCTCACAGAAATCATAATCTCCCATCTAACCAAACACATCCAAACTACCCACGACCTAACTAAAATCTCCGCCCTCGTCTGTCTCGAAGCCCGAGGATTCTTCTTCGCTCCTCTCATCGCTTCTAGACTTAGTCTCCCCGTCGTTCCGGTCAGGAAGAAGGGGAAATTGCCTGGTAAAGTGGTGTCGGTTGAGTATGAGAAGGACTATGGTCCTGATAGTTTTGAGATGAAGGATGATGCTTTTGAGGGGATTGAGACTCGGGGGAAGCAAGTAATTCTTGTGGATGATTTGTTGGGGATGGGCGGGAGTATTTTGGCGGCGAAGGGATTGGTTGAGAAGCTGGGTGTGAGTGTTGCGGAAATGGGTGAGAATCTCTTGCGCACGCCTCGATTTTTCAGCTACTAAATGGCTCTCCAAGTATTTATCTTCGACGTCGACATACCAATTTATGCGGAAGCGATCAAGAACAATATGGGAGATTTGAAGAGGTATTCGATGATCACGTTGACCACGACAAATATGGGCGCGCCTATAATCATGGAATGAGGAATGGGACTTTCGATGATGATTTACTTTTTTATATCCTGTGTCTATGACGGACTCTGACAGACGTGTCGTGGTATCATACATTCCTTTACTGCAGCATAGAGTCAAGGGACTCTCCTAACACACCCTCAATCTTCACGATCCAGCGATGAGTTTCCTTCTCCACAACATCATCGTCATCTTCCTGCAATTCACTAATGAATGGCAACATCTCTGGAAGCATAGATAGCCATTCCTCACCCAGTCTGTCGGTCAATCGCTGCTCGCATTTGATAGCTGCGAGTCTGACGCTAGCGCTCTCGGATCTCATGTGTTTGAGAATCGAGCTGTTGAGCTCTTTGTGGTGGTCCGGAGAGTCTGCAGCAGCAGCTAATTCGACAATAGCGGGAACGAGGTCTTGCAGGAGAGGTAGAGCCGATGCATGTGTGAATTGCGCGCAGAGGACCGGAGCCATGGCACCGAAATGAGAGGGTGATTGCCAGAAGTCGTCTTGATCATGCTCGAAGCACTTGGCAAGTGTTCGAAGGACTCTTGACCAGAGTTCTTTCGAAAAATCGTCCTTGGCATTTACGGTGTTCAATACTTCGACAGCATTGTCGAGCAGGTAGGTGGCATAGCTAGTGACAATAGACTTAAGGTTGTCGAAGAAGACTGCCATGAAGCCGTAGATGCTTTGTAGGCGTAGTTTTCTACCGGTCTTGTCCTTCTTAGGCAGGGAAGTGGCGGCCCACTCGACTAGATTCGAGAAGATGGGTCGGAATGTAGCATCGTTGAACTTGTAAATCATCTTGATTGCAACCTCGTTGACATCGGTCTCGATCTCGGACATTGCGTCCTCGGTGAAGCGATCGTCGTCAGCCACGGTCCATTGGTGGCGAAGGTCGAAAGCATTCTGGAATATCTTGGAGAGAATGGGCGAGTACTTCGTCACTACGCTCTTCTGGTGCTTGTCGATTCCAGTGCTGAGAACCTGAAGGTATTCACGCAGAGCCTATCATAAAGTTAGCAAGAGCACAATGATGATTTCAAATCGGACTCACCAATGGTCCAGTCGAGGCCGCACGCTCCCAGTTCTTTTCTAACGCTCCAAACAAGCTCTTTGCGTCGAGCTGTTTGGCAGCAAGCTGCAAGCACTGAATCCTGCTCTCATCGGCCGCGTCATCAAGGTCTGCCTCGGCGGATGCGTTAGATATTTCGAGCAGCTTATCCAAATAACCACCAGAAACCATATAAGGCAGATGATGTACCAAAGCGCTGATGAACGCATAGCCTGCATTGAGCAGCTTCTCGGCCTCGGCCTCGTTCTGCACACTCGATTCCATGTATTCCAAGGCTTTCGGGATGGCGACGGGGAGAACTGAGACAATGCCTTCGCGGAGGATCTCGACCAAGGAGGCAAGGCACAGTAGAGCCATTACCCTCAGACGAGTATCTGGTTGCCCAAGACAGAATGGTCCAGCAATTGTCTCGGCGGCAGCTGCCACCGCCTCGAGGTCCTTCTTGCCGTACTTCTCGGAGATCTTGTCAACACAAGCAACTGCGGTATGTTTGTACAGCACATCCTTCGATTCCCGAATGATAGCTGTGAGCTGTGGTAGGAAACCGAGCATAGCAGAACGTGACACAGCATCAGATGCAGATTCGCGGTCAATGCGAACCTCGAGTGAAAGCAAAATCTTGCGTCGCAATGACTCGTTGGGCCTGTCAAGTAGACCTTCAACTGACTTGACAAACTCACTAGTGGTTAAAAGGCCAAGCAGGCTCTGGAGAATGTTACCGCAAGCGCTTTGAAGTCGTTTCTGCTCCTTTACAGAATCAGCTAGAGCCAGGATGTTCTCCAAGAGTGTAGAATAGAGTTCTCGAATCCTTGCTGCATCCATGTCGTCGCGGTGAAGTAGTTTAGCAGTCTGACTAACGAGTCGCCTTTGAGACAGTAAGTGGGGAAGTAATGGCAGCTCATTGAGTGCAATGCCGCTGGCGTCTAAATCTCTGTCATCATTGGCACTGAGCAAGACAGTCGAGTAACTTGGTTTTGGTTTTAGCACATCCCTGACAAGTTCGAGGTACTTGACGGCGGATTGTAATTGAACTTCCACACTAAACGAGCTTGACAATTCGGCAGCGAAAGTCTTGATCGCTTCGCTCGATCCATATTTATCCGCCATCATGGCGAGAAGAGCAAACAGGAAATCTTCAGGACCTAGCGTCTGGACAAGAGACACGAAAAGGCCTTTTCGACGGTGAGGTGGAACATGCTCATACGCGGCAACGAAGCTTAAGAGGAGCTCTGCGGCGCCAGTAACTGGGTTGCCTTTTTCTTTTCGTAGAGATGCGATCAAGGGAGGAATGACTTCGCGAATTGTTTGACTGATGACGTGTGCTGAGTAGTCGTCATTCTGCCTCAACACTGAGTTGCCCATGAAAGTGAAGATCGGCATGACACTGTGTAGCACGAGCTCAGGAGCAGTGTCAGCCAGAGCGGCAATGAGAAGCAGTGCAGCATTCTGCACTTGAGGGCTTGCCGTCTTCTGAACACAGTCAACAAGAAGGTCAACACGAACCGCTGAGCGATCAAGCTTCAGGATCTGATCTGATTTGTACGCTTTGAGAATGGCAAGCAGACTTCCCAGTACCAAGCCCTGTAAATATGCCAGTTCAGATCCTACCTGAGCTTTGAAGTGCTGAAGCTCAGCTAAGATACCAAACAAACCTTTGAGAAGCTCCGGATGGGTGGCTAGTTCGGAGCTATCAATGAGTTGGAGGACGAATGTGACTTTCTTAATGGCAGCTGTGAGCTGTGCTGAGTCCTGGACTGGTGTTCTGGCGACTTCTCCGTGGCTAGTCCTCCTTCGCTTGGTGGCAGGGGCCTTGTCTGCAAGCTTCGCGGTTGTGGGGAGTTGCTCAAGGAACGACAGCAGAATTTCACCCGAAAGCGGCATTGTCCTTAGAAGTTCGGATGATCCCTCGGAGGCTAATTCGCGATGTGAAGTCATTCCACTCTCGGGCGCTTGAGCTGAGTCCATTAGCACCTGAGCGGTACTTAGTCGCAGCTCTCCCTTAAGTGAGGACCACATGCTACCCAATCTCTTGAATGCGGCTTTGGTCAATGCGGGCCTCTCTGAGGCTACATCCCCATTGATGATGCTCGCTAGATATAGGAGGCCATCCTTATCATTAGCAGTAATGGTCGTCAGCATCTGGTCATTCAGTTCCGTGATATCGACTTGTTCGTCTTGACACCGTTTTTGCGCTTCAGCTTGGCTCAGAGAAGCCCACTGTTGAAGGGCCGGCAGTAGAACTTTTGTTCTCGACGTCCCTGCCACAGTTCGAACACGATTCAGACAACCGAGTAGTCTCAGCTTCGTAATGAACAGAGGTGTGTTGATGACATGGCTGGCGAAGAAAGACAAAATCGATGCTCTCACGGTTTGGGGGAGCCGCCCAATATCTTGCTTCTTAGTGGTTTCCGTGCTTTTAGAACTGTTTAGTGACTTGTCGAATACAAATTCGATATGTCTTCTGTCCAGAACGCATTCCTCCAAGGCTGGGACAATTATCTCGTTCAATAGCCGGATCACAAAATCGGCTGATAGCCACGCCAGGCCACCAGTCTGAGCACCAGGCCCATACACATCCTCAGACGCCCACCGGCGGAGCTGTTTCGCTTTCTTTTTTGCTTCCGCGCCAGATGGATATTTCGCTTGAATAGCTAGGACAAGCTCCGCTGCCGCACGACGTACCTTAGCAGCGGGATCACCCAGAGCAACGATGGCATATGGCAGCACGGCTTGCAAATCTACGTCGGACATGCTGTTTGATATGCAACGCGTAGCCATCTGCAGTGAAGAGGCTCGGGCGAGGACGGGATGGGGGCCTGACCACGTCCTCATGTAGAAAGAGAGGTATATGGTATCCTCCAAAGCGGATTCTCGGCGCAGAATTGGAGCTTGGTCGAAAGAGTCTTTGTAAGATTGGTTGGACGCAGAGACAAGGAATGCTCTGCATAAGTCAGGATACACGTGTGAAGCATCGTGAGACAAGAATGAGGACTCGTTGACAGTCTTTTGCGGGAGCTGTTCCAGAACGGTGGTAAAGTCTGGACCGTTAGACGCTGCTGTTTCTTCCATTTCCACGTCTTCGGACGGCGATGCGAGTCTCTCGGCCGGCCGAATAGCCAACTGGAGCTTCAACTCCAACTCGTCCATATCTACATCGGTATCGGCCAATGCTTTTGACACCGAAGATCTGACATGCCCAGATAATTGCGTGAGATCTACAAGTAAAGAAGCTAGATGCGAACGTGCATCGCGTTGTACATCGGTACTGTCGTCGATTTGGTAGGCAACGAGGATCAGCGCCTTGACTATCACACAACATTGAGCATCACTCAATATCTGATTTTCCATGATCTCTCGAATAATAGGGATACCACTGATGTCCGAACTCTTCCTAAGTCGATCCACAAGGGCAAGGCAAAGGCCATTTGCAAGATTGTCTACCCTACGCTGCTTTGAAAAGTCGACGAGAAGAGTTGGTAAATTCGGAACCTTCAGCAGCTCTTTCGTGAGCCTTTTCGTCAATTGGGTTGCCGCTCGATGTTGTGCCAGTACACAAAGACACACAAGTCCAGGTCCAGTCGTCTCACTCGTCCACCCGAGGGCAATAGCTTCCATCATAGCCGTCAATAATTTGTCCTCCAGTCCGCCTTTGGCTGTCATGACAGCCAGAAGCATGTAGCACCCCACGCGAAGGTCTGGAACCTTCTTCATGGCCAATCCTTCATTCAACGTGGGCAAGAGCCTCAGAATAACCTCCTGCTCGTTTTGTCTCTGCACGGCTTTTATTCCTGAACGAGCTTTGTCCAACATCGTCCCAGTAGCTTCAGTCATTATGCCAGCCCAAAAAGCCAACAGGGCTGGGTAGTTTTGTCGTGCCTGGCATATTCGTAGAACGTAGGTATTCAAGCTCGAGGCAAATTGAATATTGTTCGCGGCAGCTTGCACAATAGGGTGCCTCGGAGGCAAGCTAAGGGATCGAATGTATGGCTGTAGGAATTTGAAGTGCTCGGGTATGGTATTTGGCAATATCGACAACAGGGTGGTGAAAATTGGGAGGGTATGGTACGGGAGAAAGGTCAAAACGACGAATGAAATATTGTATTCGTGAATTCTACCAAACATCGAGTCAACAAACGTAGTTCATGCATTAGTAGTGAGTAGACTGACCTGAACCTTCGTACAAGCCACTCGACAGCTTTGATCGCGGGGTTGAGTCTGAGCCGTCCTCCCACCAAACCCAGGAACAACTCCAGTCTCTTATTCAACTCGGTATTCTCTGCAGCAGTCAACTGTGTCCGGTCCTTCTCTTGACTCTGTTCGCTGAAGATGTCCCTCTGAAATTCCACAAATCGGCCGTCCAGAAGACATAATTCTTGAAATCCTTCGTGGCATAATGTATAAACTGTGTCGAAACTCTGCGACGCAGCTATCCTAGGTTCGAAAATTAGAGATTTCGAGTGCTTCGCCTTTTGCGCCTTGAGGTTCAAAGAACTCTCAGAATTGGCAGCAATTTTTGACAGCTGCGCTGCTAAAGAGGTCGACATCTTGACGATTGGGTGGGAGATTTCAGACGAACATTCCTAGCGCAAGAATGCTGTGAACTTCCTCCTGGCCTCGAAAGTTTATCGCAGCGATATCTTCAACTTTTTTTTTGCGGGCACTAGGAAAAACATCGGCTAAACTTACTGTAGCTTCGACGCCAAGATTTCGCCACGTGATACTGGCATCTCCTTTTGTCGACCTGCTTGCTACCTCTTTAATCGCATGTCCGGCATTCATTATATCTCGAAACATGTTATAGCATTGGAAGGGTCTCGGGTGAACCACAATGTCGGAACCCAAGACCAACGTCCCGAAATTTGCGTCGTTCCGACCCAAGCCAACGCAGCAACAAGTCGAGGTTGAGCGCAAAGAGCTAGACGAGGAGAAACACTTATCACGAAGCAAGCCAGAGAAGGAGCACAAACCAAAACATCACAAACGGCATAGCTCGAGGAGCAGAGAAAAGACGCATGAACGAAGCAAGGATTTAACTTTGTCACGTGCTACACCAGTTGAAGCTTCGCCCGACGTCTTCATCATCGACAGGAAGGGCGATGTGAAGAATCTTGTTTACGGAAGCATCCATCGATACAGCGTCCCTTCTTTCTATCGTTATGGAGCAGGTTATGTGCTGGGGGCTTCACTTGATTTGAAGATTGATCGAGACCCTGATGACGGGAAGGAGGTTGTTCTTAGAAACTGGAAAGTTTCCAAGTCTGGTCGACGAGAGAAATACGTTTTCTCCAGAGTTGAGAAGGAAAAACCACGAATTTTGAAGCTACGACCGGAAGCCGTGGCAAAATCCCAAGAGAATGACCACGCAGATTTTATCCCTTTACAGGCTCTAAGGAAAAAGAAACGCAAGAGGGGAGAGCGAGGAGGAGACTCCAGTTCTGATTCGGACGATAACATCAGGGACTATAGGTCTATCTATGGCATAGCCAAAGGTCATGACCAGCCGCAAGACCCTGATTTGCAGTATGTCACAGAGAGCGATTCGTCGGGATCAGATACTAGGCGAGATATTAAACTGGACGCATCGGTCCGTGAGAAGAATGTCAAACTTTCTAGGAAAGTGGAAGAATTTCCACATGACATCGATGCATGGCTTGAGTTGATCGAACACCAAGATGCATTGATCAGAGCTGGAGACGATCGTCGTCGGATCACCAATGCCGAGATCAGAAGTACTGCGGATATCAAGATTCACATGTACGAGAAAGCGTTGGAAAAGACACGATCTCTTGGGGATCGCGAGAGACTCCTGCAAGGCTTGATGGCAGAAGGTGCTAAGATCTGGGAGTTGAAGGTTCAGGCAGACCGATGGGAGCAGATTGCTATAGAAAATATCGACAGTCTACTTCTATGGACAAGCTACCTGAACTTCAAGCAATCAGCATTCTCGACATTCCGGTACGAGGAGATCAAGGATCTCTACACAAAGAGAATCAAGCTTCTTCTTATAACGATCGAGTCTGGCACCGACTCTGCCGATCCCCTATATCAACAGATTCTTTATGTCCTTGTTAGATTCAGTCTGTTTGTACGAGAGTCTGGCTATTCTGAGTTATCTGTGGCTATCTGGCAAGGGTTGCTTGAGCTGAATTACTTTGCTCCCAAACAACAACTTTCTCAGCGAGAAAGTGCCCAACACTTTCGGCGGTTCTGGGATAGCGAGGTTCCGCGACTTGGTGAGGATGGCGCTCTAGGCTGGCGGAAATACGTGGACAACGAAGATTCCTCTGATATCCCAGATCCTATATCGGATGAAGCTCATGATTCTCTACATCGGTCGAAGCTTTTCAAATCATGGGCTGCAGCAGAAAGACTGCGTTCGAAATGCTCACGCATGCCTGCAAGAACTATGGACGAGGTTATAGAGGATGACCCTTTCAGAGTGATATTATTCTCTGATATTGAAGACTTCCTCGTAACCCTTCCACTCAAACTTCACACTTTGTGTATCGATGCGTTCCTGCTATTTTGTCGTTTACCGGCTATGACAAGAGACTGCCGAGAAACGAGACTGTGGTCTATGGATCAATTCATCAGAAATGACCTGCTCGATTGGGATTTTTCAAAACTCCGAAAGGAGTTCTCAGTAGAAGAGCACAGTGATGAAGATGAACATACTGTCCTAAAAATTTCTTTTCGACCAATGCTTCCAGACCTGCATACTTCTCTTGAGTCACTATTCAATGTAAAGTCACCACAGCAAACGCCGAAATGGCAGAACCAGTACGTCGGAGAAAACGGCCCCGTCCCTTACCAATTCATTCGAAATGCGCTCAAGCAGCTCACTCAAGCAAGCTTTACAGAAAATCTTGCGCAGTACCACATAGCTTTCGAATACATCAACGAGCCTGAGACGATTAAAAAGATCGCAAAAGGTCTTCTGAAGCAGCACCCATCCAGTCTCAAGCTGTACAATGTATATGCACTGATTGAGTGGGCTCGCAACAACAAGGAAGTGGCAAGGGGAGTCTTCTCAGCCGCACTTAGCATGACACAGTCTAGCACAGATACCAAATCGAAACCCGACTCAATTTTATTGTGGAGATCGTTGACCTGGTGTTGTCTTGAAGACAACGATAAGACTTCAGCGCTGACGCATATCCTTTGCATCCCAGATGGAGTGCCCAACGCCGGCGTTACCCCGTCTCCAGCTGGCCTTCTCAGAGCTAAACAGCACATTACTTCGACTCGAGATTTCCTCCTTTCCTCAGGCGACCCGGAACATGCAATCGTATACGCCGAATGTAATTTTCCATATCCATCCATTTCACTTATGCAGCATTTGTTAACATTACGAACAGGCCTAGTACTTCTCGAATACCTCACCGGCACCTGTACAAAGGAAACAACGTCCACTTCTCAAGGTGACATAGCCACCGCTCTCGACACCGTTGCCACCTTCTCCATTTCTCTCCAATCACGTAGCTACAAATCTTACCAGGAGACTTTCCTACAATCTGCAACCCGCCTCCTCATCCACCACAGCAACGCCGGCCCCTACCGCCCCTCTCTAATCCGCCACCACCTAACCGACTTCCTAACCCTCTTTCCCCAAAACACAAATTTTCTCTCCCTCTACATAGCAAACGAAGCCCGCGTACGAATCGACAACCGTGTTCGGTCGCTCTTCCTATCCACCACCTTGACTCCGGACAACGATTCTCTGACTAGCAGAATATTTGTGATTCAATACGAATTGCAGTTTGGAACTATTCATTCCGTGAAAGCTGCTTTTGAGAAAGCGGTTTCGTCTGCTGTCTCAAAATCCTCGCCTGGGCTCTGGAGGTTCTACCTTTTGTGGATTGTTGAGAATGAGAAGCTGCTAGCGAGCAAGGGGAAAGGGAAGGGAATGGCAAAGGATACCTGGTATAGAGCTTTGAGAGCTTGTCCTTGGGCCAAGGAGCTTTATGTGCTTGGCCTTGAGATCTTCGGAGAGAGCAAGGACGTTGACTTTGGGGAATTGAGGGGCACGTGGAGGGTGTTAGGCGAGAAAGAGTTGAGAGTCCACGTTGACCTGGAGGAGGAGTTTGAGGATATTGACGAGGATGCAAAGCAGAGAGTATTTTAGCACAGATAAGCAAGTAGGAATTGACAGTCTGAGCCTCAAGACGAGGAAGACCGACAAAATTCACGTGATGTGCATTTGCTGACTATATCTCGATCTTCAATAGTCGGCTTAGCAAAGAGCAACAGGTATCAAACCCAACCCGCGCATATCCTCCCACAGGACCGAGTCTTGTCTTTGCATCTATTCATATTTTTCAAAATCCTAGTGGACATGCCCAATGTTTCTCCAAAGCTTTTCTTGAATATTTTTCGGGTTAGAAGTGTTACTACCGTTTCCTTCAAACAAATCAGTCGTTGTCACGTTCTTTAAGCAGTTAGACGAGAAGCATATTTGTTTCTCGCTAGTTTTCTGGAAAGAGACGTTGCATTGACCTCTATTTTCTGGTCTTCAAACGACAATTTCTTTTGCTTTCGCTGAAGTTCTTTTCTACGTGTAAGTTTCTGTCCAGTCTCAGACGAGATGAGCTTCTACCTCTTGCTGGTTTTCAGAAACGTGACAGACCTTACTAACCTTATCATGCTTGTCAACATATTCATATGGCCGTCGATAACAGCCTTTCCTGCTTCCAGATGAATGGTTCCTGTATTTCTACCGAACTCATGCCTCCTCCATAACGGAGTCCTTGCTACTAGACAAAACGTTTCCCCATTTTCGCTGATATATTAATCCTAGTCCAACAGCTGTCAAGTGTTACTATACTATCAATTGCTAAAGTTAATGCTACCACATCTATTCATAAAAGCGGCCCAGTATGAAAGAAGTTGGCTTTCATACCTGTGACAATGTGAGTGGGTACACCTAGAGAAAGCCATATCAAACTTCACAGGAACTCGCACGCCTGGCCGCGCTTTGGCTTTGGGGAACCACAACTCTGTCTTTCGATAAAGCGGAGAGTGGTGGTCTTTATCCCTCGACGACTGGTGAGGGATTCAATCACATGAGGATTACGTGTTTTGGACGATTCACAGCTTGTTTCTTTATGTTTATGTATGAGACCAATAGTGGAGCAGCTCACCGCGAGGGGAGTTATTTTGCGCCCTTTAAGTGGTATTTATAGCCAGAAGGTTGCTACCACGACTATGACCACGACTGCTTCAGCTAGTCCTACTGGTATACCAAGTTTTGTCACTGAATCCATGACGGCCACTGTCCATGGAACATTCTTTTGGAACAATAGATATCTCACCAAGCAACATTTGTTTGACGAATATCGTCAACCCTCTCCTTCTCATGAGTCTTCTCGTCCAAATATTCCGCTGTCAACAATTCCCCCGTCACTCAGACGAAAAAGTTTTCCCGTTCTCGCCAAAGTCCTATCTTAAAAGAAACATCTCCAAAAGTCCCAGGCGAGTCATTTCCTTTTCCCACTAATCTCTCCCTCCCAGCAAAACAAATGACTGCCAAGTGTCTCTTCCTCGTCACTAGAAGCAATTTGACAATCGCCCACAACTTCCCAAATGAAGGAGCTTTAAGACCAAGATACAACTAAACTAGTGAGTCCATACCTATAGAGAAGCATGTGTAAAACGTTGTTCCTAGCGAGAGCAGATCTAGGGGGCGATTCTCCTTGTTGGCTGGTTTGTCGATTGCGAAGCAGGGGTGCGGGCTTTTATACTAGGATGGCGGGCGATGTCTTTTCATTTGTCGATGGTAAGTTGATCGAGCGCTCCTGGTGTTCTTACATCATTCACTCCGCACCTGTCTTTTCAAGCCTTAGCTGGCAAGTTACCTACTTCCCCGGTCTTAGACGAGTGCCACGATCACAATCTTTTCGGGTCGTCGACCTCAAAGTCCCCTCTGGTTCCTACCTCTGTACGCCGCCATTCTTTACAAAACTTGTCAGGAACCAAGAAAGCTGGCTGTTCATGGAACTTGTTACACTCTATATTGTCCCCTTCTCGCTGATCTCTCCTCCATCTTGGTCTAATGAACGGTTGTCAAGAATCTCTCTCTCATCGTAGGATAGAACTTAACGGTCGTAAACTAATCTCCAGGAATTGAAGAATTCCAAGGCAAAGTATCTAGGGTACGTCAGCTACTGAGCTTTCGTATGAGTGAGGCTGAGCTGAGAAGATCCTGATCGTTACTATAGTGGACGTCTGACATACGAGAGAACCCCTTTGGTTGGGTGTGACTTTCGGGAAGCTTGGCTGTTGTTCTGCAATGGAGGCGGAGGGGCTTTTATACCCCGAGGCTTCATCAAGATGGGTGTCAGGCACGTGAGGACCATTTGAGTCTACCTAGGTAGATGGTTCACTAATCTTCTTTCCGTCAAGATACAAAGTGAGAAAGCGAAGGACTAATTCACGCTGAGGCCTTGTTGAGCATAGACAGAACACATATTTCCCAAAGCAGAGTGAACAAAGTTTACACGGAATTTACAATCCTCATTGAATCTTCACTACTTATGGACACTAGAATGTCCCATCTAATCCCTTCCTAAATAGAATCTTCCTCGTTGTTCCATGCATGCGAGATTATATACACTTCCACTCCTTTTCTCATCCCCTTTCCCCTTGACCCCGAGTTCTTATCATACAACTTCGAATCCCACCCCTGAGCTTGCAAAGGCCAGAGGACACTCAAGAAGTACCAGTGAAAGAAACAGCAGTAGAAGCTTGTCCCGAGGCGGCAGTATCAAGCTTGATATTGTTCGCAAGCTTAGTTTGTTCAGCGGCGAGGTCGGAGTCATCTCCTCCTTGAGCGGCCTTGACTTGGATACCGAGGACTTCGGCGGTGAGTTTGAGGACCTTGTTCTTTATCTTGCCGTTCTGTGAAATTGTCAGTACAATTCTTCTTCTTCATGTGATTGATAAAGTGAGACAAGGATGAGGGAAAGAAACATACTTGGAGAGCAGTAGCAGCATCACCAGATGCAGCAGCAATAGCGGGGTTAAAAGCATCCGTCTCCGCATCCTCAGCAACATCATGTATACCCTGAATGACCTTCAAGTCACTAGCCGACACACCAGCAAGGTTGGTCTGATCGATATTGGCGAACAAGGCGTTGGCTTCGGCTTCAGCGGTTCCAGCGGTTCCGGAGGAGATTTGGAAGGTGTTGTAGTCGGATGCAGTGAGGACTGAACCTCCTGAAGAAGCGGCGGCGGAAACAGCGGTGCCAGTTGCGGCGGAAGCTGAGGTAGTAGAGGCGGCGGCGGCGGAGGTGGTGGATGAGGCTGCCTTCTTTTTTGGCATTGGGCTGGAGGCTGCGAGGGCGAAAAGGCCGAAGGCGAGGACTGAGGATGAGAACTTCATTTTGATCGAGTGAGTGTTTGGTTTCGGTGAAGAGAAAAGTGTAATATAAGCAATAGAATATTGTGAAGGCGAGCTAAATCAAACAGCTCAGCTGTGAAATGAATGTATGAAGATTGCAAGAAGAATTCTGAGAAAGGACTGTAGAGTGAAGAGAGAGCGGCTGAAGAGAAAAGAAGTACTATTAGGACAAGAAAACAAGAGATCTTATACGATATTGGGCTTCTTGGTGCCAAGAAACAATATGCGGCTTCGCAACATCAGATTCAAGACGAACATCCTCATCAGGAGTCCATAGACAAGACCAACGAGCTGATTTCTGAGTCGGCATGAACGGTTTCGATTAGTTTCCCCGTCTCATCTTGCACTTGAACGGGTCCTGACTCGTCTGTACCCTCTATCCAGTGTCCACAGGCATCGCCGCATTCCCAAGACCACGGCTCTGGAAGGCATCGAAAGGTGCTCGCCAAGACCTTTAAGCTCTCTTGAGTAGTCCTGAGTCTCATCTCTTGGTGTTCTTGGAGAAGTTTGAAACTCATGATGAAGAGCGCTTGTCGCATAGCTCGCAAACACGAGGCTCCTTTCCGGTGTAGCGGGCGATCATACCAAGTCGTGAAGTAAGATCGTCCAAGCGTGTCTACTACCCACAGGCCGAAATAAATGTTAATCGTGAGGTGATTGTGGCCGTGTTGCCAAGGGGTGGTGAGACCAATCATCTCTCCACGATTCACGGTATTTTGCTATATCTAGTTAAATACTGGCCTGTGCCTATTAACATTTATTATGGCCTGTAGAGAGTAATCAGATCTCGGTAGCGAGTCGATTATTGTTCTAGGGGCCATTATTGGAGGAAGAAAAGGGAGGACGAGGCGAGGTTTCGAATGTGGACAGGATGTGGACGATGTGGACATTATCAGATCACGATCGGTTTCAAGTTATCAGATGGAGAGGACATTGAAACTTGACAGCCCCACAATAAACTTCGCTAGAACAGAAAAGAACGCAGCAAGAAACTCAGCCACCTCATCTAATTGCTACAGGTTCGGATCGGTACCGAAACTCGTTGATATATAGGATGAGTGCTGTTGAGTGTTGTGTGGAGAAGGAGAGAGAGTTTCGCCTCAAACTTTGAACAAGACAAGGTTAAATCACATCACGTGTACGGGTGAATTAAGGACATCCCTTTGCGATTCGTGAGAATGTCCTGCATTGCATCATTCGAGGGCAAGTATGTCACCGATCTCAGAAAATCCGGGGTATCCTTAGTATGTGCATTGGATTTCAATCTTAACTAGAATACAGTTTTTCCTATTCCCAAAGCAAAAAGTGCAGATCCAAATGATCGCACCGTCCGTCCATCATCCGAACTCCATGTCCAAAGATTTTGTTAACAAAAGGGAGAACTTCGCCTGATATCTTCTCGTCAATCGTCAAATCATCATCGTGTCATGCGCATCCCCTTAGTCATATAGTGCCAAATCCATATCATCTCCTCCCAACGCATCCGCAACATCCTCCTGGTCGAGGTCCATATCCTCATCACTTGTATCTGTCTCCGAGTCATCGTGGTTGCCGAGAACCTTGATTCTGCCATTATCCATGACAACTCTGGCAGTCTCGCCGTCCTTGATGCTGTTTCTGAGGATGAGAACAGCTAATTTGTTGAGGACTTCTGTCTCGATGAGTCGGGCAAGTGGTCTGGCACCGTACTGTGGGTTGTAACCAGCAGATCCGAGCCAGTCTCTAACTGCAGGCGAACAGTCGATGGTGACGTCTCTGCCATTGGCCGCTAGACGCTTCTGGATTTCTGCGAGACGGACTTCAACAATCTTGCGGATTTCGGTCTTCGACAGACGGTTGAAGATGATGGTCTCGCTGATACGGTTTAAGAATTCAGGAAGGAAGTAATCCTCCAATGCCTTCTTAACCAAGGCCTTTGTGGTATCGTCGATCTTACCATTGGCGGTGGTGGCACGTTGAAGGTATTCTGCACCTATGTTGGAAGTCATGATGACGATACAGTTGCGAGCATCGATGACACGTCCTTGGCCATCGGTGATACGACCATCGTCCATAAGTTGAAGGAGAATGGTGAGAACTTCTTTGGCAGCCTTCTCAACTTCATCGAAGAGCAAGATTGAGAATGGCTTTCGACGAAGTGCCTCGGTAAGTTGCCCGCCAGCGTCATGCCCGACGTATCCTGGGGGAGCACCAATCATACGAGCGAGGGAGTGGCGTTCTTGGTATTCGGACATATCGAGTCGTATCATGGCCTTTGGATCGTCGAACAAGAACTCGGCGAGAGCCTTGGTGAGAAGTGTCTTACCAGTACCGGAAGGACCACAGAAGAGGAAGGAAGGGGGTTGATTTGGATTGCTAAGACCAGATCGTTGAAGTCGGATCTTGTCGGAAACTGCCTTGACAGCTTCCTTCTGACCAACAACAATCTTACCCAGGACCTTCTCCATGTGCAGCAATTTGTCCTTCTCGGTGGTCTTTAGTCTCGTAACGGGAATGCCGGTAGCACGAGCTACAATCTCGTTGATTTGGTCTGGACCAACGATGTCGGTGATCAGAGATCCACCGGAATCTGGGTTGTTGGCACTGAGAGCAGCATCGGCAGCTGCCTTCTCCTTCTCGAGCTTCTTGATAAATTGCTCTTGCTCAGGAATGGCATAGTACTGCAGATCGGCGGCCTTCTGGTCGTTGCCTAAACGGATAGCCTCATCCTTCTTAACCTTCAACTGGTCAAGTTTGACTTTGGCTTCCTGGATGAGCCTGCCTCGTTCTCTCTCGCTTTCGTACTTCTCGCGGAGTGGTCGGAGTTCCTCCTCGACATTGCTGGCATCTTGCTTAGCTTGTGCGAGACGGACTTTGGAGGCTTCATCCTTCTCTCGAGACAAGGCGTGGATTTCAATTTTGAGTTGTTGAAGTCGTCGGTTCAGGTTGTCGAGAGCTTCGGGTAGCGATTCTCGTTCGGTCTTGACTGCGGCAGCAGCTTCATCGATGAGGTCAACAGCCGAATCAGGAAGTCGTCGTTGTGTAAGGTAACGAGCGGCTAGTGTGGCAGCAGTTACAATAGCACCGTCGGAAATGGTGATCCCGTGGTAGACCTCGTACTTGTCCTTGAGACCTCTGAGAATCGAAATTGTCTCTGGGACGGTAGGCTCCTTAACAAGAACTTGTTGGAAACGCCGTTCGAAAGCGGCATCCTTCTCGATGTATTTTCGGTATTCTGCGAGGGTCGTGGCACCAATGCAGTGAAGCTGACCTCTGGCCAACATAGGTTTGAGCAGATTGGCAGCGTCCATTCCACCTTCACCACTCGATCCGGCGCCCATTAGAAGATGCATCTCATCGACGAAGAGAACGATGAACTCCTTGGTTTGCTCGATTTCCTTCAACAGTCCCTTCATTCTCTCCTCGAACTCTCCTCGGTACTTGCTACCAGCAACAAGAGAGCCGACATCCAACGACAATAGCTTGCAGGCTGCGAGGTTATCTGGTACATCATTATTGACGATACGCTGTGCCAGACCTTCAACGACAGTCGTCTTTCCAACACCAGGCTCTCCGATTAAGACAGGATTGTTCTTGGTTCGTCTCGACAGGATCCTAACGACTCGTCGAATCTCCTCCTCTCGACCAATAACGGGATCAATCTTTCCTTCTCTCGCCAACGCCGTCATATCGATCGTGAATTTCTTCAAATTCTCGTATTCCTCCTCCGCATCCGCAGTCTTCGAGTCCACTCGTCGTGTCCCTCGAATCTGCTGTACCGCATCCTGCAGAACCTTGACATTGGGAATATTGCCTTCCTTCAAAGCCGTCTGCACAGAGTTATCTTCCGAAAGTGCAATGATCAAATGATCAACTGCAATAAAGGAGTCCTTTTGTGTCTTCTGAAGTTCGTGTGCTTGTCTTAAGACCTTCGTAAACGCCGGCGCCATGGAGATCTGCTCGGGTGGAGGAGTTTGACTTGGTAATCGGACGAGCGCTCGATTAAGAGCTCGTTGTAAGGCTTGAGCATCTCCATGGGCTCGCTCAACAACTTGTCGGAATAAAGATTCGGGTTTGTTGGCGGGGTTTTGTTGGTCTTTGGATTCGTCGGCTGGAGGGTCGAGGAGGGAGACGGCGAGATGGAGGGGTAGAAGTTGTGGGTGAGCATAGGATTCTGCGGTGCTCATGGCATCGGAAAGGGCTTTGGTTGCCCGATCCGTAAAGTTCATGTTTGAGGTCGACATTTTGTCGAATTGATCAACGTCTGATCAGTTGTGCGTTCGTTGTTGTGTCGTGAATCGTAAATCGTAGTGATGAGGGGCAATTTGACTTGCGAGCCCTGATGTTTAGTTTGCGTCACAAGCAGTAAGGCTTGAACTTGAATTGGGTTTGAAGATTGAGTATGAGAAAGAAAAGTTCGAGACCTGTTGCAAGAATATATGCAGCAGCCAAAATTTACCTAGAGGTGACGAGATCCATCAGGTGTTGACTCGAAGCTACGAGAGTGCATGTCCCTTTGCCTTGGAACATGCCAGAGCCTTCTCTGTCATTCCCTGGCGCTGGCAGAGGATGAGCTGACCGTGCATGAAATCATCGCGCAGCCAGACGTACGATTGGATGAAACAGCCCACCACCGATGACCCGCAGCCTTACCTCCACGTGAGAGCAACTTGGTGTCGTGAGGCCAGGAGCAAGGGGACGTTTTCACGCTAGACTTCATACAGAAAAATAGAAGCATCAATTCGCGAATGCTCGACTTTTGAGCTATTCGGCCAACACACACCGCAATGAGTGCCCGCACAACTACAGAAGTAGCGACGAAAGCTACGAAAGCAATTGAACATATCGGGAAGGCAAAGAGGGCTGGGAAACCCAAGAAGCCCTCGCCAACAAAGCTGCCGATAGGAAGAAACAGAGAACCAGGACACGAACATGGGCAACAAATACATGTCTACCACCATCTACAGAAGAACATGATCGTATATTCTCTCACGAAAGCTTTAAGGGTATGCAAATCTCTGTTCTCTGTTTAAGGATTGCAATTGACTCAGATATAACAGAACAACGCAGCCCTCTCCCAAATCCCTTTCAACGGCAAGAAAACCGTCCCCTCCGCCCTCCGCAAAGACCTCTGGCACCCTTTCGCCCAACTCACCTTCCCGCCCGGCCTCGCCTTCGTCGGGTTGTCTGTCTTCCAAAAACTCCGCGAATACCGTCGTAGACACGAACTTGAATGGACTAGTGGTCCCTCCCGAACCAAAGAAGCACCCGAAGAACTCAAAAAACTCAAAACCAAAGACGAGAGAAAGGCACATGAACGAAAAATTCGTATAGCGAGAGGCTTGAAGTTACAAGATCAGAAGGCGAATAGTGTGGCGGATATAGCCGCGGTGTTGGGGATGTTGCGGGAGAAGGAGAAGGTGGTGCCGGAGGTGGTTAATGGGAGGAGGGTTAGGATGCCGAGTATTGGGTTGAAGAGGGAGGGGAGGGGAGTTAAGGTGGAGGTTCTTTGGAGGGATTTGACGGATGCTGAGTATGCAGAGACGTGGAGTGATAATGTCGAGCATGGGTTGCTGCCTATGCATACAAATCACAGGAATCCGAATAGGGTTTGGGGGTTGAAGAAGTTGCTAGGGGATAGCAATCCTAGGAATGTGGTGGTTGAAGAGGTGGTTCCGGAGGCACAACTGGGGGCACAACCGGAGACACAGCCAGAGAAGGTTGTGTTGTAAAATATGGATAGGCAATACGTGCATGGGCGGCGTCATAGAAATGTATATGTATTGATGTACAAGTGCGGATAATGGTCTACCGTCCCACTCTGCTTGAAAATCCATGTATTTTCACGATACTAATAAGGCTACCATGTATATCCGACTTTGGAAGACAATGATTCCTAGTTCCTTCAAACTTTGATGGCAAAGGACTTGAGATACTCATAGTCAGGAATATTGGCATTAACGGTTTCCCGAATGATTCTGGCACCTTCCTCTCCGTACTTCTCACGCCATTCCTGGTCCTCAATTTCGACAGTCTTCGCCTTCTTTTTCTTGCAAAATGGCATTAGCAGTGTTCAGATTCTCTGTGGAGGCAATATGCAATTCAGTGAGGGCAACTCACATGGGCAGCGCTTCGAGGCCTAAGAGAAGTGCTATTGATAGCATCATCATGGAAACCTCTCCACTTCTCAAAAGCATCTCTAGCTCTTTGATGAGCTTCCTCAGAATCCCAGGTCAACATATCTGGATTATATTCAATGCCGACTTCCTTGCAGTAAGCTGAGACAATGCCTTCGGGATCATCGAGCAAGTCATCCGCATCGATGACCGTAATGCTAACTTCTCCATTCTTCAGCTCGCCGTTCTGTCCGGCAAGAGGAGGTCCACATTGCTTTTCCTTTACAAGAAAGTCGAAAACTCGTCGCAATTCATCATAGCCCGCCTCGGAAGGCATGAAGTTGTAGAAGCCAGTTACTTCATCGAGAGGGGGAATGGTGCATCGCCAATAGGAAGGAATACTGTGACGAGGATGGCGAATCAAGAACGTGAAGTGGAATTGCTTCAAAACCTCCGCAGGTATCACAGTGGGATTTCCAGGTTCGGCCTCAGTGTCGTATGGGTATGGGGCTTTGTGGTGGCCATTTGTGTGCCCATTCGTAACTCCGTTAGTCACTCCATTGGTATGACTGTTGGTCATGCCGTTGGTTCCAACACCTTTCTTCTTGCTCTTTCCGCCCAAGGATGGAGCGATTGTTGCTTCTTTGCCCTCTGGAGGTACCAAATAATAAGTAATGTCCTTGATGAAAAGACGCTTTCCCTGCTTAATATGAGTTTGGGTTCATCCAGACGACGTTGGTGACCATGGCGGGAGTATTAAAGATAAGCAAACATTGGGGGGGTTAAGTATAGCAAGATATGCGTGAGTGTCTCATTAAAAGTGTGAGGATGGCCTGTTCGAAGGCTCAAGCAACAAGATATGTGACCTCTGCCGAAGGAACTGCGACCAAGTCGGAGAAGAAGCATTCTGTGCAAATCCAGAAAGCACTAACTTCAGGAATATATGTATTGATGCGAGTTGTGAGCTCGTGGGGGTGTAGTATAGAAGTAAGGTGTTATGGCTGGGATGAAAGAAGTAGAGCTAAGTCGAACCTCTTTGCCTTCTCTTTCAATCCTCTCGAATATAGTCTTGAAGGTGCTGTCTGCAAACCCGCTCGCCTCGCGGGCCTGTTCATCATTCTCATATCTCGAGCTCAATCTTTCGGGACCAAAGTAGAATGCGTCACCAAATGGCTCATGGACGCAGGTCAAAATATCTTGGCGAGTCATGAATACCTAATGAAGAGACATGGTCAGCTAATTGGCCTGCAAGAGAGCACAGAGCATAGCTACCCTTTCAAATGCGGTACTGCACGCTCTTGGGTGCGTAGCCACAAAAATGGGTTTGGTAGACATTGTGTCTGAATCTTTCAATTGATGGTTCTGGTGGAGTATTGGACTTCCAGCAATCTGTATTCCAAGTTGAGCGTGGATAGTCTCTTCACACAATTAACCAATTTCCAGGTCGATTGGATGAATAGGCGTGTCCGTTGATTTTACACAACAGATGAGAAGTGTTGAGGGAAAAGTCCAGAACAGAAGTGAAGTTAAGAATCTGCAAAAAGGAAAGAGCAAAAACTAGAAGTGGAAAGTTGCCCCCTCCACCCCGGGTCACTAGTAGGGAACCATCGAAATCTATGCAACCAACTTTAGATCATTTGAGAGATAGCTTACAGGAGGATGGAATTGATAACGTCGTAACACCAAATAGCAAGCCGTACCTGCCCATCTGCCCACCTCCCCATCTTCCCATCTGCACATCGATGCGGGGGGGGGGCATCGCTGCCAGGACAAAATATGCCTTCAACGAAGTACGTCAGGGAGCGTAAGGCTCGATTCTTACTTGCCCCGCAGTTGCATGCCCCACTGAGCGGCAAACGAACCCTGAGCTATGATAAACCGTGGTGGGATCATAGCGGCTGATTCGCGCGGCCAGCGGGAGATGGCCGAGCGACGGGGAGACGTTCTGGAATTTGTCAAGCTTGCAGGTTGTGGCATGATACGCTCGTGATGACAGCGAGGAAGAGAAGGAGCTCTCAGAGAGTGTGGAAATATATAATTGGTAGCCGTGCATGAGGTTGGTTGGACAAAAGATGATGTTCTTGCCACCACACAGTGTGTGATAGGCTGCTGGATGAACATGCTGAGCATGCGACCATGTCGTGAACCATGACCAGTCCTCGGGCATCGTGTAACAACCAAGTTGAGCTCCTGACCGTGGGGAGAAACCGATACCGGCGCATACCGCAACCATACCGCACTCACTTCGACGTTTGCAGTTCGAGAATTGGGATTGAAATTTGAGAAAGCAAGAAGGATTTGCAATTTGCCTTCTCGTGAGAAGCCGCAAAGTGGTTCTAGTCAAGGCGGTGTAGCCGTATACAACTAGACAAGATCAAGACCAGCGTCGACCAGTTTCATGCCAAAATTTGCGAGAGTCTCCATCAGCACTCTCCATCTGGGTTCCGCCGTCGAAACATTCTGCTTCCCGCCAACATTCACCTTAATTGTCTTTCTCATCATAATCGTCGCTTTGGTACCGTTTCTCTCCATGACAAGTACCTCTTGCCGCAAATCCTCTCGCTCCGGCTCCTGCATTGTCCACTTGACACACACTCTCTTCTTGATAAGTCTCCCTTGGAGCATGAGACGTGTCTCGTGGCAAGCGTGCTCATGCTGGTTGAAGTTGTCCAACGTCTTGCGGAATTGTACCCTCAGGTCAAACTCCTCTACCTCCGTATAGTACCAGTTGTTAAACTCCGATATGATCGTAGCATCACCCGGGAATCGTTGGTTGCCGCCTAATATCAATTCTTGTTAGCAAGTGGTCCAGCATTGCTTGAAACACTGGCAGAGCCGCGTCTACTTACACATCATATACCAGATCATTGCCTCGAAGTAACACTTCCTCAACCCATTGGTTAGGAGAGAAGAGAATGGAAGTGAGTGTGATATGCAATCAGCCCAAAAAACAGCCTGCTCATACTGAATGTTCTTGTCGTTCTCGATTCTGGCTTGGAGATCCGCGTCGCCATTAGAGAGGGTAACCGCTTCGGTATAGAGCTTGGCCTTGATCCGAAAGTCAATCTCGTCCCTGACTGAATAGTACGGTGCAAGGGCAGACAGTGGCAGGGTCAAAACTTGACTTGATGCCAATAGTTCCCCAGATTTCTTGTCGTTCTTCTCCGTGCGCTTGTCTTTTGTCTTGCCAATACCAATCTTCTTTAACGTTGACAGAAGGAAGGCTTTGAGGGGTTGATGACGACGCGGTTCTTCAGCCGTTCGCTCTTCTTTGGCTGTTTGTCTGCTCTCGTCCATCATCTCGTTGTCGTTTGCCATTGTGGTCCCATTGCAACCGCCTCTAGGAGGGGTAGCCATGCTTGACACTTTTTGTTGCCGACCGCGACGAGTTGTAGATAGTTGAAGACGACGGAAGATTGAGCTTTCAAAGAGTCATATTAGTCATATTATTATCTCAATTGATTTATCCTCAAGCTAGACTGCGCGAAGCCGGAGGTTCGGAGGCTACGGCACCGAAGGCGGTAAGAAGAAAGTGCCTGAAGCTATTCAGACATCAGACGTCACCTTTGAGATGCATGGCAAGTATCACTGAATTTCTGGCATTCTAATCGCCCCTAAGGTTGGAATTCATTTACCCCTATCTTCCCTCTTATGCTACTATTGTTTCCAGGACTGTTTTCAGGAGATTTGCTGCGTTGCCATTATAGCTGAAATCCTTTTCACCGGTCTCGATCATGACGCCTATGATGAACTCTGCCTCAGGTTTCGTCTCATGAGCTGCCTCTGTCACTTGAACCAAATATTGGCGATGCTCCAGACCAAGTTCCATGTCCATTGTCATCATATCAAAACCAAGAACAACGATTCTGTATCCAGATTCGGAATCGAATACCAGGTTCGCGGCCTCTCTCTCAACATAGAAGGTCCAATCAATGCTTTCGTTGCCTTCAATTAAGCCGATGGCACCCATATTGCCAAGTACGAAGGGTCCAACAATCATGATGACCTTCTCTACTTCGATAGCATTGCTGGGTTTCCGAAATCCGGGTGGAGTCTGTCAAGGAATCGAGGCGCAGTACGATGATTTTCTCGCTTGTATCTGCCTTTTCGTCCAAGGTCGTCTCTGGATCTCGTATCCATCCCCTATCCTTCTTCTTGCTTTCCAACAAATCAATTTCTTCTCTTAGACCATCACCTCCAGGACTAAGAACACACGGAATACAATTTGCAGATAGGCGGCGAAGCTTCCATCGAGACAGCGAAATGAAGGGTGATTGTACTCGAAGATAACTCTAGAATATTGGCAGTGTTGCGTGTACAGATATCAGCTGTCAGGTTTTCAGGGACAGGGATGGTTGCTTTGATCAGCAAAGCTAGAGACAACGACCTAACGGAGTCGTCGGTAACCTAGTCTACATCTATGAAGACTGGAGTATGAAGTATAGCGGGCTGTGGTACTCTTGGAAGGTGGTTTGAGAATTCTTCACATCATCATGGCATCCTTGAAGTACTTGAATGTCAATCTCGGTCGGCGCATGTTGCATGATATTTAGTCCACTAGTAACAGCTGCACGGGAATTTTGACGTCTAGCGATGCTCTATGTATCGTCGACGTCGCGATCGTGGTCTCTTCGCCTCCTCCTCCTAGGCCTCTTCCACGTCTCTGGTGCAGCATCTTCGACACTATCGTCATCAACGAAACTTTCAATCTCCCGGCTTTGCCTAGACTTCCTCACTAATTATTTAGGAGCAAATTGTCCATGAAATATCACTCATTGAAACTCACGACCGCAGCTTATTATCAGATGCTCAGCTCGTGAAAGTCCACACGAAGCTGGGACATTGAGAACGCTTTCTTGGAAAGCCTGGACAAACGCCACGGACAACTTCTGAAGACGATGTGGAGATTCTAGACATCCCAGACTCCCTGCCCCGCATCCGAAGAAGAAATGCCGCGGGTTTTTTTCGTTCCTGCAAGTAAGCACCTGTAGCACTCGGTACGAGCCTCAATAGCTTCATGGCTAGTCGCAGTCACATCGTGCGTCGACGTCTTGCGTGTTCATGTTGCGTGGAAGTCAATAGCTTTGGTGTTTGAGATGTACGCTGGGGCAAGTGCGAGCGATGTGATGAGAGCGTTTGCTGCTCAGATTTGAAAACCCGGAGTTCGTATTTCGGAGTTCGCAGCTAAGAAACATATGCGAAGACTGTGTTGGGGATGCATTGTTGTGGAAGAACGTTGAGCTGAATCTGAACATCTCAAGTTCTCAACTCGGCCGAAATGCACGAGCAGGGCTAGTGCTCGCAAAACCGGAGGAGGGAGTGATCAATATCAGAAAATAGGAAAGAAAGCTTCAGATACTTCAATTGATGATCATTGCCGTCTGGCCCGTCTCCTCAAACATTATGACAGCCACTTGGCTTGACGCTCTGCGTGACTTCGCTCTCGTTGTTTATGGATGATTTCATGGGAGATTTCAGACGTTACCATAGACTTCGTGCAAGATGCAACTCCAACCACAAACGTTCTAACCTAACGGGCCGACGCCCTTCAAATAACATGCGCTCGTTACAGACCTAAGTGAAGCTATAAATGCTGACTAACTTTTCTCAAGTGTGTTGAAGTATTGGCTAAGGTGAGCGGAGAAAGCGATTCACCCCTGTCGGAGTTGAAATGCAAGTCATTCACAGAGTCAATCCTTTGGAGCCAAGATGTGGCGGGAAGGCGTCGGTTGAGCCATGGAGAGTCTTGGCACGACGTCTATTCCAACAGCAATCCTTCCTGTGTCCCTATGAGGTTATATAAAACGCAGTCAAGAACACCACGCTTCTGGGCATAATGTCCCCACTGTGTATAATCACTCTCCACCTCAAATCAGAAATTTCAGCACATGATTATTATTTCCTCGCTGAAATCCAGTGACCGAGATGAACGCATTATGGCAAATTTGGACTCGGAGCGAAATCGGGGCGGGCTTCACGGCGCTCGGATTTAAGATCCTGTCTTTTCTCTGCATTATTACTCAGGCTTGACAATTACACAATCTGCCCCACTATCGAGGGCTCAGCGCAGCCTTTCTATTGCCCGCCGGAGTTCGTCCTTAATATTATGGGTTTATGAATTCTGGGAATAAACTTCTTTCTTTCTTCTTATTCCCGCTGCCAGTATCCCACCGTGGACGAGAAACTACAGCTTCTTGTATCTATATTACCCAGCTGAGTAATGGCATACTTCTAACTTTTGATTGATCCACAGGCCTCTTAAAACTCTCTTTTATACTTCCATACGCAGGCTCAAGAGATCCAAGCGTCCGCGTATCGTCTCGAGGAGACGTCACTAGTCAGAGGGGTCGTAGACTAAACCAATCTCTCTTTTCCACTTAGACTCATCCCCATACGAGCCTTTCTACCACCTGCCCATCACGCCCAGAGACGACTACCCCAGAAGTAGGCGCCTGGATCTTGAAATGCGAGAGACCTCGCCCATAAACCATCTTCAACGCCTGTACTCCGGATCTTCCTGGCTGCGCGAGCATTGAAGTGCAGGGAGCCCCGACTAGCTAGAAACTCACGATGACAAGCGCCATTCTTGGTCCAAACGCCATGTCCATGGCCATGGGCGCCTCGTCGACAAGTCCCGGTCAATCGTCACCCGAATCATTCGAGATTGAGGAAGATTCCAATGCAGCGCAGCCAGTGCAATGGCCAGGAACCGAACAGACATCGCCAACCTCAGGTTCTCAGCCTCCCCGCGTGCCTGCTCCTTTACAAAAGAGAAGGAGGGTTACTCGCGCATGCGACGAATGTCGGCGGAAGAAAATCAAATGCGACGGGAAACAGCCGTGTACCCATTGTACTGTGTATAGTTATGGTATGAATATATCTACTCTGCGGTTTTTTGCTGCAGTTCGAGCTTGGACGTCGTCAATTAACGTTTGCCAGACTGCACGTACGACCAACCTTCGAACAGACGTAGGAACCCCGCACCACAATACATCGAAGCTCTCGAAAGCCGATTGCAACGAGCCGAAACCTTACTTAAGACAGTCTTTCCGAACGTGGACTTGAACGATCCGAACATAGACGCTCTGATCCAACAGGGACGTCAAATAGGCAATAACAAGGATGTTTCACAGAGCAATGCTGCCGGCAAATCTGGCGATGGGTCTGACTCGTCAGAACATGACGCACACTTGCGCTCCATGATCGAGTCGACAGGTCAACTGGACCTGGACGAGACTGGACATTGGGACTTTCATGGTCGTTCTTCCGGTACTGTTTTCGTAAGGCGAATGCGAGAGCAGTTTGGCGGACTTCTAGGAAATGATTACAGCGCCCCTCTGTTCCCAAGAATACCACGTCCAAATGTGATGACTCCCAATTTCGAATCTCCCAGGTCTTCCACAGAAAGTCCAATGGATACTGGCCTTCTCAACACTACGGACCTTCCGTCGCGGGAAAATGCGAGGGCTCTGTGCGAGGACTCTTTGAATAGTGCAAGCTCTCTTCTCCGTTTCATCCATCAACCAACATTCTACGAAATGTTCGACAGGATATATGACAATCAGCCAGAAGACTTTGGGGATTACGAGAATCGCTTCCTTCCTCTCTTATATATGACACTTGCCTTAGGATGTATGTTCCACCTAGAACCAGGTGAGGATCCAAAGAATCCAGTGCAAAATACCTACAAAGCTGGGATCGATCAAGGGTAAGTACTTATTCTATATAACTGCTGCAATTACTTTCTTCGGGTCGTTCGGGTATCTATCAGAGTAATCAAAATTGATTGGCCTCACCTACGTTACAATACCGAGATGTACAACAAGCATAACCAGATTACCTGTCACGAACTTCAGATGGAAGGGCTGACCACATCATGTAGACTCAAATACTTTCGAGCTGCTCGAAACATGATGGACATAACGGACTGTCGTGATATTACATCACTTCAGGCCATCTTATTTATGATCCTATTTTTGCAGTCATCAGCCAACCTGAGCACCTGCTACTCCTACATCGGCATTGCTCTAAGATCTGCCTTGCGTATGGGTCTTCATCGGAGTCTCCTCAATAACTTTAACCCTGTTGAACGTGAGACGAGGAGGAGAGTCTTCTGGGTGATCCGGAAAATGGATACATACGTTTCGGCCCTACTTGGGTTTCCACAAATGCTCAGCAATGATGACATCGACCAAGAACTTCCCATCGAGGTTGACGACGAGTATATCACCAAAGATGGTATACGCGAGAATCCACCACCCTCACTACTCTTTCAAGCCTCGAATGCGCATACTCGATTAATGTCCACGTTAGCCAAAGTCATCAAGTATATCTATCCTACGAAGGGTTTAGAGCAGTCCTTGCAAGGAAACGTAAAGGCTTCATATGGCATCAGTCATGCTAAGATTCGAGAAATTGAACGTGATCTCGCAGCATGGCTTGATAAACTTCCCATGGCTCTTCGTCCAGGTGGAGAAGGCCCTCCAGAAATACTTCGGTAAGTCATCAGCACTATGATAATTCTCCCAACAGCATACGCTTACATTTCGTTATAGGGTCCAGCAGCTTCTCAGATTATCTTACGCCCATGTCCAAATGATGTTGTATCGCCCGTTCCTGCATTACGTGTCAGAGAAGGCGTATGTTAGCAAACAAATTGACGAGAGAGCCTATGCTTGTGCTGCGGCTTCTGTAAGCGTTTCGCGTAACATCGTCCATATCACCACCGAGATGAAGAAACGAGGCTTGCTCGTTGGAGCCTATTGGTTCACGGTTCGTATTTCTCACGCCTTTCGATTTATGATGTCTAGTCATTCGCTTGAAATTATCACCTTCCCTCCCAATTTCTATATTCCCAATACTGATTCTTTCTAGATGTACACTACGTTTTTCGCAATCCTGTCATTGGTCTACTTCGTGCTCGAAAATCCAGATAAGCCTGGGTCCCAGGAGATCCTCTCTGACGCGAATGATGGGAAAGACGCCCTTAATGGCCTTGCTAGGAGGAGCCAGGCTGCAGACAGATGCTCAGCTGCTCTGAAAGTTAGTCTTCTATGTATAGTCTTGCTTTCGATTGCTTACTTCGATTACAGGGACTTTTCGAGCGATTGCCTGAGAGATTGAAGGATAGCCGTCCTGGCTCTGCAATTCCTAAAAAGAAGCGTTCGGCTCCATCGCCAGCCGGACCACGAGCTGTCAGCTCTCCAGATCCATCTCAAATCAGAGCAGGGCTATCAAGAGCGACAACATTTCCAGCTCCCTCACCTCTGCAAACAAGTAATCTTCAAAGATCATCACTTGATGGCAATCGATTCCCAAACACGCTATCAATTCCCAATTTTCGACAAAGCGTAATGTCGCCAACTGTTGGAACTCCTGATTCCGGTAGCACTAACAATAGCATACAACAGCCGCATTTCCCTATGCAACAGTCACAATTTGGGATCAACACAGCCGTTCCAGATCTCAGTGCGATGATGTTTCCATCTGCCGACCCCTTCGCGTATCCGAATCAGCCGATGGCAGCATTCGACAACATCAAGCAAGACAACATTAGCATAATGAGCAATTCGCAAATACCTCCATTGTTTCTGTCCAACAGTACTCCTACACCATCTAGTGGACGATACGATGACTTAGAAGGCCAGCTCTTTGGCCCTCTCCCACCATATTTAACTCAAGGACAACCAAACTACGATCTCAATCCACACATTGGCACAGTACCAGGAATAATTGGTGGTCTAGGTCAAGATATGAACTATCATACAGGGGTGACTCCTAGCAATGAAATGGCTGGAAATTTCGATGGATTTTTCTCTGGGGATGGAGACGAATGGAGTAACAACATCACAGATCAAAGGTTCGGGTAATGGAAAGGCCCTAGAAAGGTGCATATAATGGAAGGAATGGCAAAAAAGGCGTTTTATGAACATAGCTTATTCAGTATATTGTTGGTTGGGAAAGGGGATGGATATACCTTCTGTGCTTGGCGTTCCCGCAGCGAAAGTTTATAGACGAAACGTTTAACATTAATGAATGATCATGACGATGAAAGGTCTTACATCCTTTCGTCTAATATGGTAGGAGAAGAGCTTGGACTCGCTGAGCGTCTAGAGAAGGCTGTATCACGTGCTGATACTGGAGATAATCTTTTGGCAGGCGCACCAGGCTGCGACCTCAAAAGTCCCCTCATCGTAGCGTCCGACTCGTAGCATCGACCACGAAGCTCTAGGACAACATGGCTTCCTCACAAGGAGCTCCGCTATCGCCCACGGCAACCCGTAGTAAGAAGCCTTTGGTTGTTACTGGTAAGCAAGAAAGTGTAGAAGCTTGTTTGCGCTCTGCTAACAACACAAAGAGCAACCAAAGTTCGATCTTGAATCGTACATCGCAAACTATACAGGTAATAATGGCAGATCTACATACGCTGCTGCCTTTATACAGACATATTCTGACGGGTCTTTAAGGTCGAACGAAGCTCGAGCGCCTCCTACTTATTGGACACTGCTCGTCTATTATCGGTGTTGACGCCCTTAAGCTCGCCGTCAAAGAAGCCAAACTTGGCAAAGACATTGCACGATATCTCGATGCTCAGACACCTCTAGAGACTTCCGCCCCCGGAGAACGAGAAGCTACGAGAGACTTGGCTTGGATGGACAAGACCAAAGCCTTGAACATAGCCGAAATCTCGCGATTGGAATCGGAGGTGAAAGGATACAAGAACAACTTGATCAAGGAAAGCACTCGGGTATGAAAGCCCGACTTATTTTGTATATTCACTGGCGCTGATGAAAACACAGATAGGCAACGAAGATCTAGGGAAATACTTCCAAGCTATCGGTGATCTACCCCGTGCTTTCGAAGCATACAGCAGAATGCGAGCAGACGCCCAAACCGGCAAGCACATTATAGAGATCAGCCGACATCTCATCGAAGTCTCAGTCGAGCAACGAAACTGGATCGCCGTCACCTCCAACGTACAAAAGATCAAGGGAGTCATGGATAGCAAGGACGCGGACAAGTCACTTCAGCCTTTCCTCTGCGCTACTGAAGGTCTGGCTAGTTTAGATAGCGGCGAATACTACAATGCTGCTCTTCAGTTCTTGCAGACTGATGCTGGCATGGGCACCAGCTGCAACACGATCATCAGTCCCAATGACATCGCGGTTTACGGTGGTCTCTGTGCTTTGGCGACTATGGAACGCAATGATCTGAACAAGCGGGTCCTTGAGAACTCCAACTTTAGAACATATCTTGAGCTAGAGCCTCACATTCGACGCGCCATTGGCTTTTTCGTCAACAGCAGATACTCGCAATGTCTTACTGTCCTGGAATCGTATCGCGCGGATTATCTTCTCGATATTCACCTCTCGAAGCATGTCGATGATCTTTACTACATGGTTCGAAGCAAGAGCATTGTTCAATACTTTATTCCATTCTCCTGTGTCACGCTCGATAGCCTCAATGAAGCTTTCGCGGCACCAGGAAAGACTATCGACAAGGAGCTTGCCATGATGATCAAGAACCAGGAACTTGAGGCTCGGATCGATACTCAGAACAGAGTACGTTTCTACCATTCCTACACAAGAACCTCGCTAACAATTATAGCTCCTCACTTCCGTCCCTTCTGCACCACGTGCCACCCTCCAAGCCTCCACTCTCCAAACAGCGAAGGAATACGAGCGCGAAGCCTGTCGACGAATCCAACACATGAACATCCACGGTGCAGACCTCGAGATCAAGGGCAAGAAGAACGCTAATCAACTGCCTGGCGTTGATGAGTTCTACGATGCTGGTATTGGTGGTCGGGAACTGCGGTCTGGAAGGAACGTCGCTTTCTAAAATACCTTTGACAAAAGCAGAGAGTATTTGATGGAGAGCTGGGGATCAATGGCGTATGATTGACACGAAACAACTTGATGCATATATGGCGTTGCAGACACAGGGATGGGATTTTGGAGCATAGGGTGGCCTATTTTATGGTTGCTTATGGCGTTTAGAGCAGTGAAACGATTACGCAGAGAAATTGCAATGACTTTAACTTTATAAAGCCACTCGAGCACATTCGCTTGGTTTCATGACACCTGGAGAAGTTTAACCTTCTGTGTGTGAGATAGTATTGTTGGAAGGAGGTGACTTCGGGTGTGGACCAAATTGGGTTGGGAAACGCCACAATCGCCGCTAAGACCGGAAGCTTCAACATCAACTCTTTCTTACGACGACATATCTTTGCTCTACCTCATTAGAGCTATAGCTACGGTGTGGCCTGCTGCTTCACATACCGGACGCTCGAGATCTCAATAACTACAACTGGTTTCGAACAACAAGCTCAGGAGTATCTGGTTATTTGCATTGCCGTCGTTTCTTGACCTCAAGGAAGTGATTCATCTCGGTCCAGTGACTTATGACTAACTCCCTAGTCATTGTGTTTAGCAATTGCAGTCCTCTATTTTTGAAGTGCCTTGATCGCTGGTCCGTATCTATCACCTTCGTACGCTTGAAAGTTCCTGGGTATAGATTTCTGTCTTTTGAGGCTGCGCTATTCTCGAGACAAAGCAACTTGATCCTTCTTGCCTTACTTTGAAGTGCCGAGTCTCGCTCCAAGACATAGACGCTGAGGCAGCAAGATTTAGCGTGTCGACCTTCGGCAACAATGTAAAATGTCACTTTGGGATCTGGCAGAGCTCCCAAGTTGGACAGCTTCTCGTAGCAATGCAATACTCGCGGCCTGTAATTATTGTGACGCATTGAGCAAATCAGTTTCTAGTGACTCTTCCTTAATTAGTCATTACAAATGCTCAAGCTTCTGATGCAATTTAGTAATGCCGTAGGTTGTTTCTTAGCGTAGTGGATATTATCCAGGCCTCCGAGTATCGGGATCTCGGTCTCTATGTGTTTTGAGCACCTTGATTCAGCACCATAGAAAACACACAACTCAGGACAGAAAATTCCAGATCTTGTCATGAAGATCCCCAGTGCCGTCTTCGGCGCCTTTCTCGTTCTCGGTTTCTTCATCCTACAACCACTCGCATACAACGTAAATACCTGCTGCAATCTCGCCCTCAACGAGTCACAATTCCTCGGTCTCGTCCCTAAAGAACAAGATCTGCGGCCAATCCTACAGCGAATCCCTTCTATCAGCAGAACCTCTTTACGTCAGCTACGACTTCTGCATCTCAAGATGCAGTGGCATCAAACTATCAGAAACAGGTGGCCCCAGTCAATGGGCCAATTCTATCGTCCAATTCATTCTCCCATCTATCATCTTCAGTATGGTGATTCCAAGAAGGGTGAAAATGGAGTTCGATTACATGTTCGACTTCCAGTGGCAGAGAAGATTGACGGGATGGGACTCGGTCAACGACGGGGTACAGTTAGTTGTTTCTCCGTTGTGTTTCATGATTATCATGATTCCTATTACAATCGATGCTATCATATGGATCATCATCATCATCATTGTTGGGGCAGGGAATATGATTGCGGGTGGGATATATGAGGCGCATCCGGATTACAGGGTTGTGAAGTATGTCACGGACATGGAAGAGACCATGGATGAGGACGAGTTGAGTTTGAAGAGAGAGTTATTGGTTACGGTTGCCTGTGGGGATTTGACGTTGGATAAAGGTGCCCCGTTACAGGCCACCCCAAGGAATATTGTGAGCCCCCGTTCTCTCTTCTTGCCGCCTCCGGTATTTGCCCCGGGACTTGTTCCTAGACGCACCCAATGTCTCATCATTTCTAGTGCGTTCAACCTTTATTCCTGAGGTTCATAAAGAAGATACTGACTCCGAGTGCGTTTGCTTCAGGTCATCTCTGGTCCAGATTCCCCAACGAACAGAAACGAGAAAGCCAGGTCGAGATTGTTAAATCTGCTAGGTGCTCAAATGAGTTTTGGAGAGACAGTGGGAAATCCAGTGTTATTCTATATCGGGGCCTTCTGCTACAAAATCATGGACTTGAGACATGATTCAAGCAGTGGAGACTCAGCCATTTCGTTAGCCTTCGGCATCAAACGGATGGTTGTCGTCCACGGTGCCATTGTCAGCGGCTGCCTCCTAGCAAGCAACAACCCCAGCACAGCAGCAGGCATCGTCGGCCCATGTCACGAAGCACTTTCATATCGACCTTTTATTTTCCGAAGAGTACGAGCTTTGGAGAGACAACAAGATCCAAAAGGCACCTCTCGCTGCGAACGAAAACACTTCTATCACCTATACCTCAGCTAGAGCAATGTCTATGGGACAGAATTCCAACCAGTCTCCCTCCAGGACCGTAATAGTAACAAGATGAAATGGATCGAGAACACCTAAGCCTATAACTCTCCAGACGGCAAGTTCAGAGCGTTGATACAGATCACTCCTCTCGGATTGATATTGAAGATCTTCCTACCGGCTTTGGTTCTTATTATACTTCCTGCTGCTTCTGGAGGTGTTGTGGCATAATTCACACCACCTCGAGGAATAGGTTGTCGATCTCTGAGCTGTGCTATCTACGGCGGCTGCCAGCTCGTTTCCACAATTCTCTCTACCATCAAAATCGCTGTCGATGATGACTCATACGGCCGTCCCCTTCAACACCTCTTCACCGGCTAGCGTTTCACCGCTCTGAACGCCATCTTCTGGTTCGGATCTTTCATGGGCAGCGTCGCTGGCTATGTCCTCCAACGCTGGCGTATATCGAAACTGTGTTTGCTCTGCTGACGCGGGATTTGGTGGGACCTCAAGCGCATCGATTCGATGATTAACCTGGGGACTGATACAAAGGATTTGAGAAATATTTCTATTTATTGGGTTCGGATGAGGAGTGTGGCGACGTTTTTATGGTGGTTACTACGTATGTGGCTTGGTGGTATCAAAAGATGATTAGGAAGAGGTTTACGGATGCTGTGAAGAGGATGGTTGAGTTGGATATAGTTGAAGGGGTGGAGTTGGAGAAGGGAAACGGGGTTGGGACTGGGGTCGTAACTGAAAAGGAGGACTTGATGGTGTGAGTAATAGCTAAGTGCTGGATTCCTGTGGTCTGTATTGCTAAGGAGGGAAGGTTTCTATAAGGTTTTTAGCTAGGCACTTATGAGGAGATTTCAACTGACCAATCATATCAACGCGACATTCTTACAACACATATTTATAGATCAACTGGAGAAGAGAAGTGAGTCTTGGGATAGCGCGAAGAGCTGAGCGATAGATACCGTCGAGGTTATTCATCCCAAGACTTGAATTCTTATGTCTGATCTTGAGGTTTATAAAGGTCAATGCTTTAAAGGGACGAGAACGCATGGATCCCGGCTGCGCATTATGGGAGGGTCACAAAGATCACGATTGCTTGGGACAGCATGATTTCAGGTGTTTCCATCTGTTTATCTTCCCGTCGAGACGTAGTCCATATGAGGACCACGAGTGAGTGAGCAAATTTTGAAATTTGGTTTAAACATAGTCCTCTGCACTTGAGAGCAGAGAAATGACTTTTGCAATGAATCTGTATTAAACATTACGGCACACTTGGAGTATTGCTTCTCTCGAAGTCAAAAATCCTATCCGAATTTTCGAGGGGGAGGAGAGGCACTGTTAGAGATGTGAGCATAGTTGAGGCATGTCACCGTTAAGATGCTGATTCTAGATTGATAACTATTGCAAGCTCGTCAGACTGACTCGCTGGTTAATCAGAACGCTGTCGACATGCTGGGCTACTGTGTATTTGAAGACCAATTTTTCAGTCTCCCTATCCTGTGCTGAAAGTGCAAAATTACCGCGGGCATCAATATGGTAGAAGCCTCAACAGTTATTTGTGAGTGTTGGTATGAATTGAGATTCTCCCTTCTTGCAACTCTGATGTAAATAGGTTAGCTACCATGGCGCTACTAGCAGCTTACCAGAAAGAGCGAACTGGATCTCCTGAGACTACCACCGTCCACTAAAGCAAATGCCTAAACTTACAAGTACATGTGGTCCAGAAGCTTGCTTTCAATCAGGGTTTCAGATAGAGACCTTGATTTCGACTTGGGGCATCTTCCAGTTCTGGTCCAGATCTACCTTGGCCGAAAATGTCTGCATAAAATTTCTGCAATTTTCTCGATAGCATTCCATATAGTCAGGGTCTCCCAGAAACCTTGGTGTTGCTAATTCTTGGAAGTCATCAACGGTCAGAGGCTGCGGCCATTCAGAGCATGGTTTCGTGAAAATTGGAAGGAAAGTGAGATTTGGAGACAGCCACACCGTAGTGGGAACTATGATCAATGCCTCAAGTTTTTTGAGGTCTAGTAGATTTTCGGCGTGGTCCTCTAGATCCCGCAAGACGAACGATAACGGAAAAGCTATATGGTGAAGATTGTCGAGCGTGGATGGATCCACGTATTCTAAAATCGTATCATCCCAGCTATCCACGTTATAAATGAACAGAGTATCTATCTCGGTATTGATGTAGAACACCCGACTATAGGCACCATACTCGGTTTTCAATGGTCGATAGTATCTCAAAGCCTCTTCTCAGGACTCGTGGCACACATGCAATATTGGCGTCGCCAATTGCTGTTATTAAGGAAGAATAACTCTCGGATCAGGAAGTGCAGCCTTCCAAATCTTCACTCGTAGCTCGAAAGGTAGGTCAGAGAAGAGCGTGAACTCCGTAGTCGGGTGGGGCGTTGGTTACGCAGGCGAGCCTGTCGAAACGTTTCCTTAGGAAGTACCAAAACTAACGTTCGATACCAAAGCACTCTTTGCTCCAGTCAGCGATGAAATTATTTTTGACTAGATAGAAACTGACGGTGGTATTAGCTCGCTCAGTCTCCGTCTTTATGCTTATGGAGGTCGAAATAGGGACATGAGTAGAAACCTGAAGGATATGTCAGTTGCGGTTCAGTTGTGAAGGTTCAAGTTCGGAATCATTCGCCTTGACTAGTTTCCTAGCATACCAAGCCTCAAAGTCCGTAGCCAGTGGAACGACGCGAGTGTTCACCGCCATATTGAGGCTGACGTCGAAAGTGAAGTCGAACGTGTTTTGTTGTTGTAGATTTAAGGACAATCGCACCTTCCTTGGGCGTGACGTTGTCTGGCAGGAGGAGATGGTGCTCAGAGCTTTCGATAAGGAAATTCGAGAGTTGAATGAAGTGCAAAAGATCGCGTGAGAGTGGAAAGGAAGGGGAGCAAAACGGAAGGAGTAAACAAGGCGCGAACTACGCTAGTGCCTCGACTCGCTAACTTCTCCCCAAGACCTCTCGGTGAGAACGAAAGTGAACGGATTCTAGATCAAAAGTATGGACTGCAAAACCAGTCAACGAAATATTTAGGCACAGTATTTGGTGCAGTAAGGAGGTTTGACCACAATATCATGGCAAAACTCGATGAAGTGGATGGCATTTAGTGTGAAATCAATGAGATTCATTTATCGATGTGGACATCCCCAAGGGGGAGGATCAGGAGATCTCCTACCGGTAGCTTTTACTGCTTGTATACGCCTTCCATTTCCGGACAATCTACACACATCTACACTTTCTCCAACCCGTCTGACTGCTTGACACCAGGAAGGGGGATGAAAATTGAACATCAAAGCTTAGGCAAAGTTATCGTTGGATGCAGGCGAAGCTAGGAGATCAATATGGTACTTTACATAGATTCGTGAACACATCGATTGTTTTACGTACAGAATTGGAGCTCGGTTCTGTTGATCTCGGTGCGTTGTACTTCCTAGCTCGGCTGAGTCAAGACATCCGCTGTTTCTTCAGACATCAAGCCCTCATGGCCGGCGTGAGCGCGGGTATCTGGTTCTGCTAGGCTATTATCTCTATCAGTATGTCGTGATCCATTATTTGGAGCAAAGAAGCGGGATTTCGAACTTATCTCTCAACTTCAGCTTTAGGAACATGCCACTTCGGGTCAATCGCTAGACTACCCTTCAGCTCTCGCGTTAATATGCGCCAATGGTATCGAAGTTTTCCCATATAACTTGCCTGCATGTACAGAGGAGAGCAAGACCATATGAGGAATTCCGGCATCGCTAAGGCTTCGACTTCAGTGGTCGTGAACAGTTCTTGAAGGTTGTGAGACCACTCCGAGACGGGCTTTGTGAAGAAATTAACAAGGGAAAAGAAGCGCCTTGTGACCACAGCGCGAGGCTCGATTATAGTTGTTTCCTCGATACTTTGAAAATCGACTAATTCCTCGCAAAGTCGCCCTGTCGACCTCTCACTGCCTGTAAGTTAGCATACTTCTCTCAATGGTGTGGAGGAGCGGGAATTTTGTCGTAAGAAAGTCAGGGCATTCACAATTCTGGGAAAGTGTTGAGCGGAAGCGATCTGAGGAGGTAACCAACCTAGATCCAGAGATTGTGAGGTCGCGGAACGGTTTGCGGTCTTCAAGTTCTTCCTGTAAGTTGAACATTCTGACATTATCTATCAGATCGAGATCGAAGATAATATGTTGTAATGTATTGAGGATTATCTTATTAAAGCTATAGCGGATTTTCTTGGTGAAGTAGTTGTCGTTGATGTACAAGATGTCGATGTCGGGATCTATGTAGATAGTGATGCATCTTGGATTCAATAATGGCCTGTAGCACCTCAGAGTTTCTTCTTGAGATTCTTGATAGGCATGAAGTAATGATGTTGGCATAGGTCGTTGTATGTAAGAGCGCTCGGCTTGGTAGTTCCGATACGTGATGATCAAGAAGTCAGTTATTGCCTATATCAATGGAACATTGGATTAGGTACAGATACATTGAGTATGCATTGCCTCTTTGAATGGGACATCATTTGGGCAGGACCGCCACTTACTTGATGACCTCGGACCTGGAAGCCCAGCGTTCCATATCTTCAATCTCATCTCGAATGGAAGATTGAAAAAGTCGGTGAATTGGAGACTTGCCGGAGGTTGTCTCGGCCCTCGAACATCCGTGAGGAGTTGATGCAGTGATGATACCGAATCTGAGAATCCTGGGTTGGCCAATCGGTCCTTCAATATGTAATCAGACTTTGAGCGAATAATGCAGCAACGCGTGAAGGTGCACTCACATTGACAGTGGTAAATTGTGAAACGGAGTTTGTGACTCGTCTTCCTTGAGCATCACCCTGTATGTCATATTGGTTCTGCAGAGGCTTAGGGTCAAGTCCTACTGGATGCCATGCGTTTCTCTCGATAAAGCCGCCGTTGGATGGAAGCTCGTTCGAGTTAGAGGAAGACATGGTGCGTGTGGTTGAGATCAAGATCTGAGGCGCAAACCATGGGGAAGCTGCAGCTGAGAAGCAGGGATCTGGAGACAACAGAAGTGATCACGTCGACGAAGCGGTTCGATGGGAGGAGCAGAAGTCATAGAAGCAGAGCAGATAATATGAGGCTGCAACTAAGCTAGAGCCATAACCAAAACTCGACAAGTAAGCTGCCTCATAGATTCAACGAGAGAGTCGGATTCAGTTCCAGTTTCGATTGACTTCAAATCAAGTTTCAGAAAGACATCAAGACTCAACTAACACAGCACAGCTCAAATATGCATACGAGAAATGTATTAGAGCGTGTTTTCCTTGGTTCTCACTGCCCTCTAAAAGCAGCAGGTTGAGAGGAAGGCTTTTGCTACTTTGGAACTGAATGCCTTACATCGTTACTTGCCATACGCCAACACGATGATAGGAAATGTGGAGCGATGAGAGAAGCGAAAATTAGCGCCCTTTCTTGTGAGCAAAGTCCATTACTCAGGAACTGCTCCATTAGTCTAGCAACAAAAGACTTATATCCGCTCTGGAAAAAAGGAGGCGTCGCCAATGTTTAGGACGTCCTGCCCTCAAATTATTGAGATAATGGCACAACAACCTAAGAAGATCAGAATGTCCAAACATTGCCTACAGAAAAGTAAGCTCTAGCAAGATCCTGCTTGCAATATGGAATCTCCTATGGCAAACTCAAGAGAACGAGATGTAATGATTGAGGTGGGAGTTTTCAACGTTTGTGTGCTGATGGGTACGTTATTTCGCATATTGTGAGATTTCACAAAGGAATTCTAGCCAACCAATGCTCTTGTCTAATCTTGCTAATGCCGTGAAGTATTTGATGTTGGAGGTGATGTTGGACATTGAATTGCAGCTGCCCCTAAGCGAGGCTGGGGTTTGATGTCTCCACTCTTTAGCTTGATGTCATTGGCTGTGAATATACTCTCCGGGACTCAATATTAACATAATTTGTTTGTTTATGTTGAAAATTGCAGCAACATAAATCCGAAGAAAACCTCTTCTTACTAGCAGAAGGTCTAAGACTCTGGAAATAATGTACGCTGCGTGAGGCTTTTGCAGCCTCGGCTACAGCCCGACGCTAACCCCTGCATGATCATCGGCGCAGCTCGCATGCACTGTGCCCACTCGACTCACATAACATCCCCCATCTTAAGCCTTCTCTGGCCCCCCTATTGCTCCTGACATGCCAACCGAGCATCTCACACTATGGCTGCAGCCAGACGAGGCCAAGGGCCATTGAACCTCGACCTTCCCAATGGCACAACTCCAGAGCTTCCTCTCTTAGCTGCGCTCTTTCTCATCTACTTCGACATCAAGGCCGGATATACAATTGGATGGAAACGGTCATTGCCAGGCATTGAACTCGAAGGAGTGGTGGAATATAAGAGTCTGCCGTCAGGATTGCATACGGTGAAGGAGGATTTAATATACTTTGTCCACGAGAACCATGCCGGACTCAGCGCATTCGTCAATGCGCCAGCGGCGGAGGAGTCGAGAAATGCGCGGATGATTGCTGTGGGAGTCCTGGTTCCTCTAAGCTATGGCAGATTGGGGAGGAGTTGGAAGCATGCTGAGAGGTTGAAGGAAATGGCAAGGTGTGTTGTAGCAACTGTCAAGAAATGGAATGGTTCTGACTTTGTGTCATTAGTGAATTGATCGTTGATAGTTCCAAAACGAAAGTCCTAGAGGAATATTGGGAGGAGCATAAAGCTCAAGGTCTAGCACCTGCCGCGGATAAGGACTCGCTGCTAGACTCGCCCTCGAGTCTAATGTTCAAACCCATACGAACCACACCTTCGACACCAAAAGGACATAACAGAAATCGCTCAGCATCAGATGGTACGACGTTGCTGCCTCCAGGACACACATTATCTACCTACCACCCAGCACGGAGCTTGTTAAGGCTCCTCGAGGTCTTTGGACCCCTCATCTTTCCCATACACAGAGCAGCCCTGCTCCGGAAGAGGATACTGATCACAACCCACGCTCCTGTTCAAGACACATGCAACTTTGGTTCGTATTTCAACTCTCTTAGCATCTCACCACTAACGAATCCCAGTGTACGATATCTCAGTCCTCTCTAACATCCCCCTTGCCGTCACCGACCTTCTCTCCTCCACCGCCCCACCAACTAGGCTCCGCCCCCTCTTCACAATTGGTGTCCACGACATTCCCCTCCTAGAAGCCGACCTGCTCGCCTCAAAACAACCACCCATATCCTCTCCCGGCTCCACTCTCACAGAAAGCGAAGATCCAGGCCATGGCTGGATAGCATGTACAACAGATAGTATCTTGGCTATGAAAAACACGTTATACGATGTCTTGATCACAATGCCACCTCCGTATTCCGAAGACGCGAGCCAGAAGGTATGGCCGAAAGTTGAGACTTCGAAAGGGGTGGAAATGAAGGCTACACAGAGGGACTTGAGACGCTTTCAGACGTTACGATGGGGTCTGTCCCGTGCTTCGAGCAGTCAGAATGGCGATGAAGAGCCTATCCGAGCAACCTCAAGCAGTACTTCAGTCCATAGAGAAGATCTTCTCGACCTCCCTGACACAGACAACATCATTGAACCTCTCTCCTGGTCCGCACTCGCCTACTCAGGCTTCATGTGGTGGGCCTCAGCCGGTGAACAACGACTTCACTCCGAGGAGGAAACCGAAGCAGATTCACAACTCCTAGCCGGCCTCTCATTATCGCCCTCCTCACCAACAACACCTCGACCCCGCTCACAAAGCTCAACTTCCCAAAGCAAAGGGAAGATCAACGGGGCAGTGCGGGAAGGAGAAGCCCAACAAGAAATGGCACTTATCGCCTATTTCCACCGCCTAACAACCCAAATCCTATCCACATTATCTGACATCGTAGACGCTACGGACTCGGATGATGAGAGAGAAGATGACCATTCTCCTTTATATCCACACTCAGCAGAGGAGTGCGGGGGAGAAGGAGAAGAGGAGTCGGGACCAGCGATGTATGTCACGAGCCAGGATATGGTGAGGATGGGGCTTGATGAGTGGAGTGTGGGGGATCATGAGTTTGCGGAGGAGGTGTGTAAGTCGTATTTTGCGAGGAGGGCGAAGGTGGAAGGGAGGAATGTTGATATTTGTGGGATTAGGATCTGCTGATTCCATTTGTTGCAAAATCAATACTAAGCAGGAAATGGGAGAAGATGAAGGTGGTGACAATTCTTGTACAACGTTCCTTATGTGCACCGGATTTCTGTGAAAGTATGTAAGGGATAGAGAGCTGGCTTGCGATCTTCTGCACTTTTGCGATGTCTTCATAGGCACAAAAGAAAATTCGACATTTTGAACGAGATCACATTTCAACTCCTCATTCTATGTACTCTAGTGTGTGCAAACGAGTAAATCTAGAGGAACGGACTCCCGGAGCCTCATAAACGAACTTCGTTTTGCGGTCTCAACGCCAGCCCAATGCCAATCCATGTTTGTACAAGTCAAAGCCGCCCAGAAGAAGGATATCAGAGAAGGGAAACTGGAGAAAGAGAGGGTATGCATTTATTTACTCCTCATCAGTATCCGTATCTGTCTCACTGGTGTCATCAGCCACCTCTCCATCCGTATCACTCTCCTCATCACTATCTTCTTCTACGACCGGCTTCTTCTTCTTTGGTGGTGGGGCGGAGAGACCACCTGATTTGAGGGCGGCCATTTGTCCTGCTATGGAATCTAGAATCATGTTGTTAGCTTTTGATCTTTCAAGAAAACGAAATGAAGGGAAAAGCGGAGGGAAAGACATACCCTCATCGGGCTCAGAAATATCATCCTCCTGATCAAACTCCTCCGCCTTGCTCGCCTCCTCAACCACAAGCGTAACCTCCATCTTGGTATCAAACCCGACATAAGAATCACAAATCAGATGCATCGCAAACGTATAATGACCTGCTTGCGGTGGCGCCTGAAACGAAATCTTCAGCGTCTGCATATTAAACGTTGGCTTATTCTCCTCATCGAAAATAGGCTTATCGAACGCGGTGAATGTGAATGGAGGAACGGCCATTTTTCCTTGCTTGGAGTCTGAGAGGAAGATATGCCAGCGGGGTGAGTAGTCGCGGGCGAAATAGGGGGCGTAAGCGAGGGGTGGGAAGACGGGCTTTTCTTCTCGGATGGGCTTGCCGTCTTTGCCGATTTTCTTTTTGCGGCCCATGATAGCGTCGAGGTCATCCTCATCTGGATCGACATCCTCCAGGTCGAGTTCGTTGACTTCGGGGATGGATTCGCTTCCGGGAGGGATGAAACGACCTTTGACGACGAAGGAGACGAGGGAGCCGGGGATGATGTATTTCTCGCCTGGGACTTTGAAAAATGCTTTTTCGACTTGGAGGTTGGGGAGTTGTTTGGCGACGCTGATGGCCGTGGAGTATTGTGCCTCAGTCAAGAGGCCCTTGCCAACTGAGAGCTTCTTTCGGTACGCTTCGGGTAGGCGCATATATTGTTGTAAATCGAGGTGGGTCTTGGCATCACCCTCAATCGCTGCCGCAACCTCAGGTGTGAAATGTGGTAATTGGAGAAGTGGTGATGCTCCGGGAGGAATCGCCTGGATCAAGTTCTGAGAAGTGGTGTATGAGTTCAGGATAGGTGCGACTGAGCCGAAAGCCAAAGAAATAGCAGTGAAAGAGTTGTTGAGCGCATGTGCGATTGGAGCAACCTCGAACTTTGCCTGGTCGAGCGTGGAGTCTGCCAGCTCCACACGGCCAAGATATGCCCACAGAAGCGCAAGAGCCTTCCTTCGAATGCCGCCTTCCAAGTCCTCAAGTTGTGTCTGGTCCTTGTCTGTCAGACCTCCAGCAGTTCCCCAAGTAGTTCCATCTGCCAAGATTCTCGACTCGATCTTTCCAAGACCCGAGTCTGCCCTTTCGCCCTTCAGAATATCCTTGAATTCGAGTCCGGTGCTGAGAGCTGTTATAATACCACCCTCTGTGATGTCTTCCTTGTATTCTCGGAACAGGTTGTTGGCGCTCTCGATCAGGACCTTCTCCTTGGATATTCTCTGGGTTCCATACCACCATGATCCAACTAAGTATGGGAGTAAGACGCCCAGAAGTGCCGCGTAGACCAGCAGAACGTACTTTCCATTGCCGTCTGTGATAATGAACTTCGGCAGCGCGATCCCAATACTGAAGCTCTGCTTTCCATCCGGATGTCCAAACTGAATATAGTTATTTCGAATCTCCTCATCCGTAAGAGCCTTGTATGCCTTCGTGAGCTCGACGAAATAGTCATTCAAACTCTCGAGAGTCTGGTTTTTCGCAGGATCCGGTCGAATCTTATCCGGATGGAACTTCAACGACATGCGCTTATAATGACTCTTAATTTCCTTCTCCGTAGCAGTCTCCGAGATGCCCAAAATATCATACGGATTCCAAATCTTCGGAATCGTCCGCGCAGTAACATAAATCAGGTACGCCATGAGCGCCATTGTGATCCAACCTACCACCACTGCGATGCCCCGCTTGAGCTTCCTCTCTCTCCGTTTCTGCGCTTTGCGCTGGCTGTCGATCAGATCCACATGTTCGGGGATGAAGTCGGTCTTTATTCGAGGGGCGTGGGCGCCGGGTTCGGTGCTGGGTTTGAGGACGGAGTAGGTGAGGGGGACAGTCACTATTCCGACGACGGTGAGGATGAAGAAGGGGAAGAATTGTCCCTTTGATTCTCATTAGCATCTCCTCCTCACTATCCAAAGAGACTGCAAACATACCTGCTCATCGTACGAATAATCCGTACCACTCATCTTGCCAATCTTTGGTCTTCAAGACCAGTATCTCCCACTTGCCCTTCTACCAAACACGTTGCGCAAAAGTATTAGGCGCCTGGTTCAAAGGAAAATATGTAATTATGTCACAGTAGCCTCTGTGGGAGGAGTCAAAGAGTGGAGGTTTAAATAAAGAACAGAGAAAAGAAGACCCGTGGCTCTCGTGGCTCGTCTCTGGAATTTGGGTCACCCAAATGGAAATCTGTCTCCAAACTTCCTGGCATCAGCAGGGGTTGAGCTAAGCGGCGCACCAGCACACACGATCAGACTAGGCTGGTTAAGGTTAAGTTCAAAGAACTGTCGCTCGGCCTTGTGGTTTGACCTATCAGAATGCGTAATTTATAGAGCTGAAAGTATTTTTATGGTGATGCAATGTGTTTTCAGAATCGTATGGAATTGAGTTCTTGATCGATTTGGGGCTCAAAAGGATCTTTTCGAATCCTTTGTGGGAGTTTTGAGTCACAATCGCGGCTTTGAAAAGCTAAAAAGGTCATTATCTAGCTTCAGCCTCGACAATGAAATTGTGCCAATTGTCGCAAATGAAAATTATCATCAGAATGTTTTCGAATGTTCGAAGACTCGCAGGACATTGTCAAAATTCAATGTTCACAACACATTGAATAAGGAGGCTCAAGTTGAAACGTTAATGTCCCGTCTGAGGATATACATTAGCAAGTCTGTGTTAGCTGCAGTTATCCGATATATGCCCCTCATCCTATAGCCAGTAAATGCTCAATACCAACGCCATCGCTATGCTACTTTTCCTTGAAAAACTTCAACTCTTTCTCATCAGCTTCCTTCTCTTCTTCATCTTTTGACAAAACCTTCGCCTTATTGTGCTTCGCGAACACAAAGCTAACCTTGCAACCCTCACTCTTCAGCATATCGACAAGCACCTCATCGTCTAGCGCACTCTTACCCTCAACGAAATCTTCGTTCTCAAACCCAAACACATCTTCCGTCTCACCTTTGAAGATCGAGGTGTCCAGATGTCGATACATCATCAAAGCTTGCATCTTTCCCTTTGAATTCTTTAGTCGCTTCTCCTTCGCTTCGTCTGCGATTTTCTGTTCAAGAGCCTCGATGTTCTTCTTAGTTGCTGGCACTGTCTTCGGCCGCTTCAGCGCATGCAGAGGAACCAACATATCATCGTCACTATCATCATCCACCGTCTCCAGCTCTTCTTCCGCCAATGTCTCGTCCGAAGAATCCTCTATGATTGGAGGTGAAAGGTCATGACCAAGGCCTTTGCAGCCGCATAGCAACAAGTCGTGGCTCTGGCATGCAGATACGATATCGAGTCTGGACAAATCTCGCAGCTCAGCTGCAGAGAACGATGCTTCGTTCGCCTTGCCGTCGACAATGCTATCAGCCAAGCCCATCTTAGTGACTTGCCTCTGGTAGATCTTTTCATCTATTCCCCCGGCCATCAAGAATCTATAGATTTTGACAGGACGCCTCTGGCCATGGCGATGAATTCGTGCCATAGCTTGGAGATCGGTGGCAGGGTTCCAGTCTGTATCGAACAGGATGAGCCGAGATGCTCCGATGAGATTGATGCCAGTGCCACCCGCTTTTGCTGACAGCAGAAACGCAAAGCTCTTCGATGCAGGAGCTGCGTTGAAAGCTCTGACAAGACTATGGCGTTGGTCTTGTGGGGTCTTTCCATCCAAGCGAGAAAATGGTAGGTTTAAAGATGCTAGGTGTTGGCCGATGAGATCTAGAGTCGAGGTCCAGTTCGAGACAATGACAATCTTCTCCTTGGTCTCGGAGAGCCGCCGCACCATTTGATCAAGAACACGAAACTTGGAGCTAGCCCTGATAGGAGGCAGTCGCAGAAGATCAGCTGGAATAGCTTCCATGAGCGCAGTAACCGTTGCATTGCTTGGCGCATCCTCCTTCTTTTGCAACAAGCTCGGCGCATTACAAACTTTCTTGAGCAAGGTAATAAGTTGGAACGAAGCCTGGGCATTGCCAGTGCCACAGATGTTTCCGAACAAAGGCGAAGCTAGAACATGCTGGTAGACTTCAGTCTGGGCTTGAGTAGGTTTGCAGAACACGACGTAGTCTGACTTCGGTGGTAAGAACTTAGCCATGACATCTGCAGTTCGACGTAAGATGAATGATTTGGTTAAAGATGAAAGTTCCTCCTCTCTGGCCTTCCCTTTCTCGACATCTCGCTTCGAGGCCTCGGGTTGTCTACTCTTGAGAATGGGTACTTCGAACTCTTTCTTGAATGTCTTGAAAGTGCCCAGGAGACCTGGATTCACGAAGTCTACCATGATGTAGAATTCCGAAAGGTCATTCTGCATAGGAGTTCCGGACAAAACAATTCGCATCGGACAATCGAGGTTTCTGATCGCTTGAGCAGACTTATTCTGAGCTGTCTTAAGTCGATGTCCCTCATCAGCGATAACGATATCAATCCCAGCTCCCTTCTTCAATTCGTCCTGGACCGATCTCAGCTTCTCGTAGCCAATGATCATCACACTATAGCTCTTCCCGTGGGTGAAATCAGTCAGCTTGATCTTCGGATTATCCGCCACGAACACGCCAACTTTCTCTTTGCCTAGCCACTTCATGAATTCGTCTCTCCAGTTCTGAATCAAAGTGACTGGGCAAACGATGAGGGCTTTCTTGATGACTCCGTCTTTAGAGCCAGCGATAGGGTTCTGTTTAAGCAGTGTCCAGATCAGTGCAATCGTTTGCAACGTTTTGCCCAAACCCATCTCATCTGCCAACAAAGCTCCTTGACCATTGAAGTCACGCATCCCCATTACGCACTCGTACATGAATCTGACGCCTTCAAACTGATGAGGATTGAATTTTCGGCCCAGGAAGGGATCTAGCACGACGTCGACAATCTGCTTGCCTTTTGGGCAATCTTTTGGCCTCATCATGACACATGCACCCGGTGCTTTCGGGTCGTGGCGAGGAGTCGGTGTTCCATCTTTGTTCTCTGGCATGATAGTGGTCGAGAGAAGAGGATTCTTGAACCGCGCTTTCATTGCGTTGGTGCTAGAGTAAAAGCTCTTTGGCGCAATTTGCTCGAAATCGGAGGATCCCTCTTCTTTCTTCTTCTTCTCCAGCACTGGCACTTTCCCTTTCGGTAAAGATATGGGTGCTTTATACGTTGACGAGGTGCTGCAGCTGAGAGCCTTCGGCATGGATTTCGTAGCAGCAGCAGCTTTGAGAAACGGTTTCCCAGACATGTAGTCGGCCTTAGAGACGATAGAGTCGACCTCAACCTCCTTGCCACCGACGGACAATGTACTGCCAGGGAGCAGAGGTTCCTTGTACACACATTTCCCCATTTCTCGGCCATCCTCGTCCTGCAGATGTGCATAGCCCCCATATACAGATAGCACGCCATCCCCATCCCATGTTTTGTGCTTCTTGTTCGTGTATTTACGCCTGTGAAAGACTTGTTAGCTCTAATCGGATATTATAAGTGCAGTGGCTTACCATAGCACCATGTAATACCCCTCTAGACAGTCATCGTGAGACTCTGAGCTCGATTTTGGCTCACTAGAGTTCTTCACAACTAGTAATGGCTTCCTTGGCGCAAGAACACCAGCAGAAGCAGCCACAGACTTCTTAGGAGGAGAGTCTTCGACGACATGTACCAACAGTTTCCGCTTCTTAGAAGGACGTGGCGCAGCTTCAGATTCGTCGTCCGATTCAGGAATCCGTTCCTCCTTGACTGGCTTCTTGGGAGCAAAGCTCTTGAGAAACGGAGGTCTGAATGGTTTGTACATAGTTGATTGTCTCAAGGGGCCGGGGTGGTTGATGTTGATGAAAGGAAAGCGCGTCAAAGTACGCGACAAGATCTCTTGGCGCGATTACGCAGTCACATGTTAACTCAATGTACCACCATACATGGAACTTTCATCGGAGGTTCCTTTGAATTTTGGCTGGGTTGGAATGTAGCGTCAGTTAAGCTCAGATTTTCATTTCATTTCCAAATTTCTGATGCCCCAGAAATCTGGGGACTTCCACGAAGCCATGTCCTAGGAAGTTGGACCTCTCGAGCGCTTCCTAGGTCTTAATAATTATCAGTCCTTGTGTCTAATGTCCTTCCACTCTGGAATATTGCATTCTCATATTCGCTTTTCCACTCATATCACATTCTGCATGCACGAATTTAAGTTTGGTACCAAAGTTTGTATTCATCAACTATCCAAAAGAGCTAGACCCTATCCATCCAAACAGCACACCAGCTGCAACCTCCAACCCCCCCCTTCCGCGGTATGTTCTTTTCTCTTCTATCCTTTCTCTCCTTCCTAGACAGCGAGCTCAAACGGTTCCAATGGTTCCAGCCGTGAGCACACAACCGTCTTCTATTTTCTCTCTCTTCTCTTCATCATTTTCTTCTCACTCAGCCATTTTCTGGTCGCCCCTTTTACAGAGATGCATATCCACCAGAAGCCAGACCGAGCATAAGAGGACCAATCAACCCTCCCATTGCTCCTCTCGCATAACACTTCACTTTTTTGATCCATGCTAGCGGTTCAGAGTTGTCCTCAACGGGAAGGTGATTTGCTACGAGTCGTCGATCAGGATCCAGGCTTCTGATTCGGAAATGGTGGGGGTTGGGAGTTGGGTGGTGGTGTGTTGGGAGGGAATGAGTGTCCAGTCTCCGGGGTCAAATGAGTGTGGTGGAATGGTAACTGTTCGAATTGGAATTGATGGTGGGGTATTATCGCATGAAATTGATTGATGAGGTGATCCTGACCCAAACGCCAACGCCGAGGGGGTCGGTAAGGACTGTGGGATATCGATATCGGTGTTGAGTGACTTGAGAGTGCGATGTTGAATCGTGGGGGTATGTGTCGTTGTGGTAGAAGATAACAAGCGCGCAATATCCGCATCATCGCCTAACTCAGAAAACGAGAGGTACAGCGGAAGAGGGGAACGCCAAGTTGACCGTGAACGGCGTCGAGAACGCTTCGGCTTGCCATATCGAATGATGAACGGGATTGATTGCTGGACAGGGACATCGCAAGAGACAGAGTTTGTCAGTGAGTCTGGTGCGATGTCCTCATCGTCGTCGTAAAGAATGCCCAAATGATATAACTCCTGGCGAAGGATGCGTAAGCATACATCTGTTGCGCCTTTCCAAAAAGTTTCCCAAAAAAGATTGCTCTTTTCCAACACCAACGAGAAAGAAAGGATGGATAGATTGGAGGATGATCATGATAAATATCAAGGATCGATATAATCAATGTCGCCGAAGAGGCCGAGGACGACGTCAAGCATCGCCGCATCTGGGATACTCACGGAATCATCGACTTCATAAGCATCTTCCCCAAACAGCCTTCGCTGATCCATCTCTGACTGTATCCTATCCATCTCCGCAAGTGCTTTCTCCTCTGCTTTTCTCGCTTGCCATCGCTGCCAACTCTGATCGAAGTTTTGACGGAGGAGTGGCGACGGTCTGGCTTTGTCGGAGGGGAGATAGATGCTTGTGTCTCGGGCTTCGAGAACGCTGTCGGTGTGATCAAACGGTGCGTTTGCCTTGCGGTTCATCGTCCGACGAGTACGGGATCCTGGCCGCTCTCGACGCCGGTTCTGGCGATGATGTGGCATATTGCTTTGTCCGTTCAATATAACCATGATGATTGATGTTTCTAGGATAGTTTCGGGAGAAAATTTGTATCCTTAAAGGATGGAGAATTCGGGAGGTCTGCGATGAGGAAGGAAAATGGCACTATAGGAAAGGGACACGGCCTTATATCATGAGTTCTCGAAGAGTCATCGTCGTCGACGTGCTCTACCTACGGTACCGTAGTCACGCGGTGACTCGAGAGTGACAAATATCTATGGGTGAAGCAGTACTTATTGCTATTGGCCATAGAGCAGGTGTCCCAATTAGGTGAGTCATACAAGCCCCAACGACAACGCACAGCCACGCAAGGTTGCTCCTTAGCAATGTCCGAGGCCGGCAGGCAGGCAGAATCTTCAAGCATTTGCGAGAACATGAAATAGAAAGCGAGTGCGAAGCCGAGAGTCTAGAATCTTTCGTGGAAGAGCCGATAAAAATGCCTTGCAGAAGTCGAGGAAGTGGTTGCAATGTTGTGGCTGAGTGGTAGAACTAAATGTGTGGCACAGGGCAGTTTATGGTCCGTGCAGTCTTGTTTTTGGAACACCACGCGGAGGAGAACATCGAACTTTCTATTTGCCAATTCGTATTTCAAGCAGTGGCGCAAGTCTTCGAATGCTTCCATGCGCATCATAAATGAGGCTATGTTCCTCCCGTCCCAGAGATCTGGTAAACCTCCCTCAGATGCTCTATGTAAAAGTGGAGACACGTGACCTCTCAGGGGCTCAAGCTCACAACAAAGGTCGCAGATGGCAAGCTCACCGGAGACTGGTGACTGACCGAGCAAGATGTCTCGGATAGGCACTGTCAGTGGTGATATCGTTGTGCCGCTGCCTGCACATATTGTCTGGGAGTTTGAAGCTTCGCGTCCGAATTAGGCAGGACGACGGCGTCTCATTATGCTGCCTCGAACACTCAAGTGCATCTTGACTCATCGCCGGCCACAGTTCCGTGTTCGATTTTTTGTCAGAAGTTTGGTAGGAGGGGTAAGAAATGTTCTAGTTCCATCGTTTGCGAAGAATATATGATGGTTATGTAAAAAAAACACTCTCAGGTGAAGAGCGGGTGCTAAGAGCGCTCAGTCGAAAAGAGCTGAAGGTTCAGAGGGACAATAAGCAACGGATCATGACCTTGAAACAATGTCACATATTAGGAATAAACCCATGAAAAGTAAGAAGCAGAATGAAAGCCGAGATCCATGATTTTTGCCATGCCTTGGAACTTTTTCTCGTGTTACTCTGGGATGACTGCAGGCACCCGACGGGTTCACGAATATTGACATGACACAAGGGAGAGATGACAGGCAAGAGTAGGCTGCCACTTGGCACCTTGCAAAGTATTGAATTTAGACAAGAATAAGTCCCAAGCCAGGAGTCGGCATGAACGAGCCCAGTGAATGCAAGATTTGTTCTGAAAAATCAGGAGCGAAGTCTCTGGTCGATGATTTCCTGAGCCGAAACAAAATCATGAGGTGCCAGCGCCAAAGGAGAAATGTAAATGCATCGCTTTATTACCATTACTAAGGTTTTTTCTAGTTCGCAATACCACGCAGAATGTGCAACACTACGATCTATGATACCGAATGTTCATCTAAGAACCAAGATTCGATCTCATCCCCAGTTTTTCTTCCATGCCGAGATAACCAACCCTTTCCCTCAAAATATCACCCAAAGGCTAAGAAAATGCATCAAGGATGGATGGATCAAAGTTGGGCAGATATTCAGAGCAAATTGGTGAGGTTGAGGCCGCTTAGTTGGCGATCGAGGTGATGATGGCGTGCAGAGGACTGGTGGAAGTGGGCAGAGTGCAGCCTTGGGTATCAGCAGCGTCTTCATAGACTAAGGTGACGTTGACAGAGGCGAAGTACTCGACGTAGTCGTAAGGAGGCTGGTAGTTCCTGGCATTCGATATTAGCTTATGGTCTTCATGAAAGGAAGGTTAAGGGGGGGAACCTACACCGGGTCGGAGAAATCATGAGCCAACTCGAGGGAGAAGTGGCAGAGATCGGTGTAGGATTTGATGAACCAGTCGAAGGCCTCCGGTTTTCCATTTGCACCAGGAGTTTGGTCGCAAAGGAGATAGGAAGGACCGAATGGAGCACCGCTGCTATTGGTAGTGTCGATCCAGGTCTTAGAACAGAAGGTCTCAGTACCAGAGTTGGGGTCTTCGAAGGTGACTGGTTTTGTCAGAAAAGTTCTCTTCTCACGTGGGTGATTAAGCTTACAGTAGAGAGAGTGGTTGAAGCTCCCTTGAGAGAGGCCAGGAAGTTTGGAGGAGAAGAAGCCGGAAAGTAGGAAGTCCTCGTGGACGATCAGATCGGTGGCGCTGACAGCTTGCTTGGTAGCAACGTGACGACGAGAGAGCGCAGCTGATCGGTAAGGGAGTACTTGAGGGAGTGCCGTGGAAAGGGAGGCAAAGCCAAGGATGATGCTGATGACTTGGAAGCAACGCATGATGAAAAGTTTGATTTTGGATGGGGATTATGTTTATATGTAGTTGACGGGACTGTAGCGACAGACTGTAGATGGTATGAAGAGCTTGAGTTCTTAGAAGATTCAAAGTCCCTTATTTGTGGATGCAAAAGGTTCTAGTGGAAAGAAAGACTGTGGAAGAATTTTCTTTTAGACGAAGTATTCAAGAGATCAGACGAAGTGCAGTGACCGCAAGCACACAAATCGCACGAGAAACGATAGTGAATTGCCCGGAGAGCATGTGAAAGATTTAGAAGACTTCTGGTTATTGTTCCCGAGAATACTGAACATTTAAGAAAAAAGAATTTCGAGTACTTCTAAGTCGTACGGACGTTCTTCGGCGCAAGGGACCCCAGGAAGCTGAATAGCCTGTTCTGCCAACATGGCCAGAATTTGAGCCCCATGACTTTTCTTGGCTAAGACTGGAGACGTTGATTCGTCCCTGAAGATCTTAACTTCTTCCAATCGATGCTTTGCATTGCGTCCAATTACAGAGTTGACAAGTGTCAAGGACGACAGACGATCGAATAAACATTCCAAGATGAAACGCCGAACAAGGAGATCTTCCAGGAGCGAGCAAGATGCGGTCATGCCAAGCATTCAAGGGCTTCAGAGTTCGTGACCATTACGAGTTTTGATATTCAGGTCGTTTCTTCAGAAAAGTGCCGAGGGACGAAGAACCAAGCCGAAGAGTTAAAACTTGTTATCACGGACTTTGGGCATCCTCGCAGCTGTGAGTAGCCATGTTTATGTTTGGATACCCACAACAGAGGTCACCGCTGAAGGGCTGTGCAATCCCGATGATGTGGAGGCCCTGCAGACATCTCACAACGTGCTGATTTCGGATGAAGTTCGTGCTTAACCTCATTCTTCCAAGATTGAAAAGGGAAGGCCAAGCTTTTGAGATGGCTGCATCGGTGCATGATCTCCGCGAGATGCATCCTTAAGTCAGTTAAGTCAGCACGAAGGATCATCATATCTTACAGAAGTATCGAAATTGTAGACAGTCTCACTCCCTTCCCCTTCCGACGATTCCTTCGGCAAGCCGTCGGGAGACTGAGGTGAGAATACACGGAGGCGCAAACGTTTGACGCTGATTGACAAATAAGCTTGATCATAAAGTCACGGGAGTCACGATGCTTTATCATCGGTGGGGCGCTTATCAGTGTTTATTTATAGAATCTGCTGCCATCCTCGCACTTGGAGGGGTGGGCAGGTACAAGAAAAGGGGTTAGGGGATTGCATGATGAGCGTGTTTGCATTTCCATCACATAACAAAACATCAAGAACAACAACTTGCTCTCCATTTCTACATGGCTTTCCCGGTGTTTCAAGCTAACATCCCATCCATGACACCGCAGCAAGCTCATTGCTTGCTGATTCAACCTCCTCAGCCCCAAAGGTCGTCTTATGTCTCCCAGAACTTGAGAGACCTTTCCAATGACTGCACCTCATTGCTGTACAGAGCTCTGATGCTCCTATTCGCTCTGTCGCTTCGACCCGATGAACTTTCTATGGCGTGAGTCCCCATAATCCGTAGCAATGCAGCCGTCTTCTCATCGATAGCCTTGGTATCTGATTCCTTCGAGGGGCAAAATCTCGCGGGGGATGATCTCATAGCTAGGCTAATATGGGATTAAGTATTGAATCTGCACTTGCAGAGGATAGAGCTGGCTTTAATCCTGATATCTTGATGTTGCATTGCAGCAACTCTTGCACTCTTCTGAGACCATGGCCTCTAGCCGCAGCTGTGGTTGTTCTCGACGAATAATTGACTTGTTGAGCAGCACTCAGCCCCCCGGCATCCTAGTCGCTCGTCTCTCCGTTCTACCCTTCACCTCAAGAATTGACCCTCGATTGCTATTATTATCTCAATACACAGCGCTCTTTTGCAGACGGCATCATCTCATCTAGCCACATTGTACAAGCGATTGTTTCGAAAAGCTTCAAGCGCGCAAAGTCGGGACCGACATAGCCTGCCCTCACGCTCGCGGGTGAAGCTCGAGCCCCACCAAAGGCTGTGCAGGCAGGCCTCAACCAGCAACAGCGAAGACCACTCAGAGTCTATCGTGAGCTCCGGCCACGATTGCGCATAAGACAAATGCCATTCGGATTCAAACATAACAATCGTTCAAGACAGGCGTTGAACGATCCCTCTCAGGGAACACCGACGTCCAGCGGCAGCGGAGGCTCTTTGGAGAACCTCGCAGCCCCAAACGACACAAGGAACCAACACCAAGGGCACCCAGCTGCCAACCAACAACAACCACGCCCTGAAGCCCAGCAGCCCTACAACGCACCCAATATCGTCCCAGATATCGATTATCGGGCCCAGCCAAAGCCTGCCGAGATCCCAACCCGATCGCAATCGACGCGGTATTCCACGAGCTATCAACATCCACTCCCACCTCCCCCGCAGACTGGGTCGAGTGACGATCTGGGACTCCGAGCATACCAGCAGCAGGGTGGAGCACGAACAGCACAGGCACCTGCTGTCGAAACGAAGAATAAGAAGAGTATTTTTAATCGCATGAGATCGTCAGGAAGGAATTCTGAGTCGTCGTCGTCGTCGTCGAAACCACCCCCGCAAGCCCCATACAACAACACCGCAGGGCTAGCTCGAAGACCGTCTAAGAAAGAAAATCCGTCGATTATTCGCACCGCTCCACACACAGCTCAGAGGGAATCTGGGGCTGAAAAAGTTGATTGGCAGTTCCCACCAGACCCACGAACGCACCTGCCTTCACCGCAAGAAGCACACGAGGACGGACTCGATCCCTATCTTATCAGAGAACCAGAGCAGAAACATTCACAAACCGGTCTCAAGGAAGAGACTCACCAGCAACCTACCATACGACCTGTGCAAAGTGAATGTGAGGGGCCTGTCTATTCCACCGAGGAGGATCACCAGCAATTCGAGGCGCAACAACATTTACGTGAACAACAAATCCACCATCACCAGCATTCGGAATCCTCCTCTCAAAACTACTACCCGTCACCCAGCCAAACTCACCAACCACACCTCAGTATCTCTCCAACTTCGGTGAACGCAAGTGAATCGTATCGAAATCCAGAGACCGTCTCGCAGCTTTCAGCGTACGAGTCACCAACTGAACCGCAACAAGAGCAACGTCCCGTGTCCGTACAATCACAAAACGGACAATCACCTACAAGCCATCCTCAAGCACGCGAATACCCTAACCGCACAACATCGATTCCTCTACAAGGACCACGACCGCTGTCACAGCATTTGGGTAGCATGGCTCCTCCTGGTGGAGCATCTGTAAGGGGAAGGGCTCAAGATACAAAGAATCAAAGTAACCAAGGACAGGGTCAATCCGAATCTCGCGATGGTCCACCCCCTAATTACTCGCGGGGTAACTTTCCCAGTGGCGCCCAGCCGCCCACACCTGGGCTGAGCCCAGCACCACCAGCTGCCACAGTTCCAAACTACAGAGGCGGTCCTCCTCAGAGAGGAGATCAATATGCAGCTGGGGAGCAGGGACGTAGCACTCCACCTCCAGCACCAAGTGAGCGAGACGTCAATGATGCCTACAAGGAGCTATGTACGTTTAGCATCGTCGTGAAACCGCTGCGTAGGGGGCTGATTTTTCTGCAGTGACGAAGTATAAGAAAGTGAAAGGTCTATACTTTGACAAGACAGCACAGGTCGAGCAATTACAAAACACGCTTGCGAACCAGCGACTCTCACAATCACGAACCTCCCTCGACGATAGCGAATACATGACCCGCTTCCAACGATTAGACGGCGCGATCACCAACCTTGCATTCAATATCCGCAAAGACTGGCGCACGGTACCAAATTGGCTAGCCCACTCCGTGAATCAAGACGCGATAAAGATAGGGAAGCAAGAGATGACCGCTGTAGGCAGAGCCTGCATCACGAAATTCCTCGTAGACGAAATTTTCACAAACTGCTTCCATCCTGGGCTGGATGGCGAGCTATCCGCAAATCTGAAGGGTATAGAGCAGAATATACGCCTTTTCTCTCCTCAACTCAACAACCAAGAAGAATCAGATGCCCTGACAGCGAAAGTGGTACAATGGCGTCTGGCAACACTGGAAGGACTGAAAGATGTTCTCACCTCATCCGAGTCAGAAGAGCACAAGAAAGCGTTCTCTCACATGGCGACCTCACATCTGACCGCTAATCTAATCAATTACCTCCAAGATCCGGTCCCACCAGGGCTCGAGGACAGCGCTCACATGATCGTCGAGCTAGCCGTCAGCGTGGCCTCCAACCTTCCTCTCGAAAGCAGAGATATCTCAATTGTCTACCCGATGCCAGGCGACATGCTCCAGCCAGCAATGATGAAAGTCGAGTCTCAGATTCCTACACTCGAGACCTCAATCTCAGAAACGGAAGGAGATTCGGCTAGCACAGCAAGCGGGGACAAAGACGAAAAGGACGGAGATAAAGATGGGAAGAATTGGAAAGAGAAGACGAAGAGTGGAATGTTGCAGGCGATGATGGGCAGTAATTCTAGCTCGGGGCAGAAGAAGGGACCTCCTCTACAAGAAAGCAGTAGTGAAGGGAAGAAGGGCTCTGCCGAAGACGGAGCACAAAAGGTGCGCTTCGCAGGCTTTGTTGGAGTTGAGGTCCGAGGGCGACAGGTGCTTGTCAAAGCACCGGTTTGGGCTGTTGGTTAAATGGGAACTTGCGAGCTGGTTTGCAAGTTTGTGTTGAATCAAGGTTCAACTTCTTGGTTCGAAATGAAAGAGATAGAATGGGTATGGGAGGATCAAAATTGGTGGTGGGAGGCTGGCTTGGAAATGCATGGGAAATGAAAGGTGATAGGGTAAGATGAAGTGTGAGATGGATGTGGATATCATGAGATTACGAACCCCTTTATGTATGTACATGATACCATCTCGATTCATTGCCAGAGGTAGTCAGTTACTATGCTACGTGATAATGAGGTATAATCCGTCTCTCTCGCCCCTTCTCCTTCTTTGCAAACATGGTATAAAATTGAAAGAGGGATAGAGATTTCAAGCAAGTGCAGAATCTCTGCAAGAATAGACTTTCAAAGCAAAGGCCAGGCACGTGCAGACAGATAGATTTCTTGCACGAGCATAAAATTCCCCTCCTGCCACCAAGCCCCAGGCAAGTTGAAGATTTCCGACGCCAACGACCCATGAGGAAGCCTAACTATGGTAAGCGTTTCTCTTATAAACCGTGCGAAGGCTCTGCTAAGAGGCGTGGAAGGAGCTCCGACTAATGGTTTCGTAGCTTGAGAGAAATTCTTTGGCCTTTGTGTTCGTCCGAAAGGAGAGGATTGCTGGAAACGTTCGTCTGGTTATTTCATTGCGAGCGGGAAGTGGAAAGATGTTCGTCTGAAATTTGGGTGCTTGGGGAGGATGGTTTAGTGTTGAAGGGTGGGCGAGGATGGAATGGGGTGTTCATTCAGGAATGGTGAGATTGTTGACAGAAGAAATACGATTCATCTTATAATAAAGCTTGAGCCAGGAATCTTCGTCTGGGGTTTGAAGGTGCTTGACAACACAAATATGTCCTGTTTCGTCCTGATTCATCAGCGAAAACTATATCGAGGGCCGGAAGAGTGTTCATAGTATAAGCCTCATAGTTCTGTGCTGGGACTTCAGCGAAAAGGTTTCGTCTGGGTCTAGGAAGTATTTTCTGGACATATTCCTTGACAAAGAGGCAGCATAACATAAATCGTCCCACGCTGAGACATCAGCGAGGAAGATAGAATTTCTCGTCCGGGCCTAGAAAGGGCTTGACAACGACGTCTTTAAAACACCGCTAAGACTTGTCTCGGTGATCCGGATCGTGAGGTCAGGAATTATGACGAGAAATGGAGGATGTATATAGTAGTTAAAAAGTGGCTTGGGGGTGGCCTGGTAAAGAGAAGCGTCGCCAGTGAGTTGGACCGCCAATGCGTAGCAGTAGGTTGGAAGGAGAGGAAGTGTGAGGAGGGGAGGACCTTAAATAGTTGGGACTTGCTGCCCTATGACTCCCCGTCTTGTTTAAGTCGTAGACATTCTACTTCACGGTACAATGCTTGTTGTCTCGTGCTGGGACTTCAGCAGAAATTAAGAGGGGATCGTCTAAGGTTGGAAGAAGTTTGACAAAGAAAAAGCTTCGTTGAGAAAGTGGCAGCGGCCTGATTGGACTTGGAACATGGACGTGAAGCTAATTGTTCATCGTCTAAGAACGAGATAGGACTTGACAGCAGGAAGATTGCACAGAGAAAGGAGTACGAGTGTGCGGGAAAAGAGCATGAACAGCAATTCTAGAACTAGTGTTGGTGCAGAATTCTGGGTGGAAATGATGCCGTGCGGCAAATTTGCAGTGGCACGGCCATGCTTTGCTCGTATTGGCGGATGGCGCCGTCAACTCCAGGTATAAAGAAAAAGGGAAGGCCAGAAGGAGAGTAGGTATATATACCAGTAGCCATGATGTACCGGTACTATTCTTCGTCCCATATTCTATCACCGTGAATCATAGACGTAGATCTAAGCTTTTCGATTATCATTCCCTTCTCATATCTCCACTGTATACCACCTTACTCACACCATTCGTAACTCTAACACCATTTGTGTAATATCCAACAGCAATCTACCTTTCCTTCCTTCCATCCGTGGATATCTGGTCCGAAAGCAAAGTAACTCCATCGCTCATGATTGTAAATGCCATCGCTCATTCGCTCACTCGCTAGACTTTTTGTGCAGTTTCACATGCCAGACAAATCTTCCACATGACTTTCACAGCATTCCTCCCCACGCCCTTCCTCGTCTTCCACCATATCTCCTCTCCTCGGACGGACGTCCAACTCCATTCTCTCAAGTACTAAGATCAGTATCTCGAAATAGAAGCAGAGAAGACTCAACCCCAACCTAAGCTCTCCAACGTACTCCTAGCATCCCCAGTACTCATTCCACTCACACCCAACGACCTAGTCAACGACCCCTTCCTCAACCTCTGAATTCCCACCGCCACCTTCCACGCCTCCTCCTCCCCAATAATAAACAAAAACTTCTTTCCCTCCGGATCCCTAATCGTCGCCCTCACAATATGAAGCTTTTTATTCTTAAGTTCGCCCGTCTGGAAATTAACCTTCTTGTTAGCATTCTTGTCGTTCAAGGGGGAGCTGCTGTACGAAGATCCGTATGCTGAATCAGTGTAGGATGTGGAGGATGATGTAGAGGAAGACGCAGGATTAAAACGACAATTGGTGCTGCAAAGCTGAAGCATTTCGGCAATAAGGGCATCGGTTTCCTCGGCGCTTGCAGGTTTATCCTTATCCAGGCCCCAGAGACGACGGATGGGGTTATGCTTAGACGATAAATTCGATGCAAAAGGGGCGCGCGCGGAAGCAGAAGCAGAACTATGTCGAAACGATGGACACCATACCTCTACGAGTTTTAAAGTCCAGGCCTTCACGTCCCATTCTCGTTGTGGGACGTGCCGGACATCATCATCGATGAAGAGACCTTCGGTTTCGAATCTTAGGACTAGGCCGTCGGTTACGGAACCGACCCCTGAGACGAGTTGGGAGGTGGGCGTTTTGTTAAAGGAGTTGTTGAATGCGTAGACGGCTTTGATTACGATCTTGCCTGGATCTTTAGTTGAGTATGGTTCGCGTCGGGATGGGGGAGGGGTGGTTGCAGAGGTAGTATGCGATGCGGCATATGAGGATTCGGAGTACACAGAAGAAGGAGACTTCTGGTGAGCAGGTTTTTTCGGTTTATCGTATGGTCGGTAAGAGTACGTATCTTCTTCGGTGGCTTTATAAGTTTTAGCAGTTGGCGGAGGAGGTTTTTTCGGTGGCGAAACAGGAGTCGTGCGAGGTGGAGTTGCTGGGCGGCCCTGTGGCCAGGGATTTGTCTTCTCCCCAACCGCAGAGAAGGCGTACATGCTTCCGCGAGGCTTGTTTTCTTCTTCAGCTCGCTTTGCAGCTCGAGCTTCAGTGTCCTTGCGCATTTGCTCTCGGAGAGCTTCATCCTTCTTTCTCTTCTCCTCTAGCTCCTTCAGTATCCTCTCCTTCGCCTCTTCATCTTTCCGTATCCTCTCCTTCGCCTCTTCATCCTTCTTTCTCCTCTCCTCCAGCTCCTTCCGTATCCTCTCCTTTGCGTCTTCGTACTTCTTTTTTTCTTCTCGGGCGGCTCTTTCCTTTGCCTCCTTCTCTCTAGCTTCCTTGAGTCTCTTTTCCATAGCTTCGATATCTTTTCGTTTCTTCTCAAGGGCCTCTTCTTCCTTTCGCCGTTTTTCAAGAGCTTCTTCTTCCAGACGCTTAGTCTCCATTCGCCGCTTCTCAAGAGCCTCTTCTTCCTTTCGCCGCTTCTCAAGAGCTTCTTCTTCCAAACGCTTAGCCTCCATTCGCCGCTTCTCGAGAGCTTCTTCTTCCAGACGTTTAGCCTCCTCCTGCTTACGCTTAACTTCAGCAGCTGCAGCTTCGTCCTCTCGCTTCTTCCTTTCTCGAGCTTCTCGTTCACGAGCCTCTTTCTCTCTGGCTTGTCTGAGTCTCTCTTCGAGGTCGGCTTTCCGCTTTGCTTCGGCTTCTCGGGCTCTCTGCTCCTCTGCTTTTCGTTTGGTATCTTCTCTGGCCTTCTCCCAAGCTGATCTCGCACTCTCACCCGCAGTACCACCGCCAGGTGTACTTGGTTGTGGTCCAGGACTTGGCCCAGGATTGGCACCACTTGCATGTGTCGAGCCAGGTGGTGGACGCTGCCATTGTGATCTCTGACCTGCGCCGCCAGTCCCAGGAGGAGGCGCACCAGTGCCCGGCATAGGCCCCGCACCCGGAGTTGGACCGCTTCCATAACTAGGTGGCGGACCTGCATGGCTATTTGCATGGCCATTGGGACCTGAACCACCAGTAGGACCCCACCATTGTGGTCCTGTTCCACCTCCACCAAGACCCGGTCCTCCATCCATCTGTATTCGTCCCAAGGCCCAGGCTCCTACTCCAACAGCTATCACCAGCATTAACATACCCGCTCCGCCTGCTCCTTTCACACTGTTCCACCATGCCAGTATTGCAGGAGCTAACGCATGGCTCACGAGGACCAGTAGTAATGCAGAAGCAAATCCGGCTGCAAAGCTGTTTACATTCGTCTTGAGCGAAGGTAGGTATAGGAATCCCGAGCCAGACGAATGTTCCGGAATTATGAAGATGTCGTATTTCCCTGGAGGTAATCCAGAGGAAGACTTCGGATTCTGTCCATGCGGGGGTGGAGGCGGTGGAGGACCATCCATTTTCGTTTGCTATGGTGATCCTGAGCCACCACTTCTCGCGCAACTCGTCCAAATTCCACCAGTCGCTATGTGCAGTATTTATCGCTTCAAAGAACTACGTTCGGCTCGAATCGACAAAAGGGGTATCTCGAAGGGTCGTAGAAGGGTCATAAGGTCGTGAAGAAACTGTATAGGACATGTCAGCACTTCGGTAGTCAAAAAGCGGCATCGTCAACACCGACCTCAAAAAGCAAACAACGCAAGAGCAGAATTGAAGCGCTCGCAAGCAAGATATCAACTCCAAAACTCCTCTATGACAATCTCAAATCGCTCAATTACTGTCTTTGTCTGGTATCCGATCGTTTGCGCAGTTGTCGTAGTTGTCGGTTGGTTTGGGGAAAGTTGTTTGGATTCAATGGTTCGGATTGACGAAAAATCCTCACCCGCTCAATCTTCGGTTCCCAATACCCTGGCACGGTTCTAATCTGCTGCAATGCACAGCGATACGATATGCCAGGCGGCACAAGATGAGAGGAAATCAGCAATCAGCGCCCTCGAGGTCTCCCGAAATTACTACTGGAAATGTTTCAAAGTTCCCGGGTCTGCAATCTTCAGCGTCGGGATCAGGCAATTGAATCGAACCGAAGCGTGGAGAAAGGTCAGAGAGCTGGACCCGTTCCCTTTCCTCAACGGTTCTTTTGCTTCTTTTTACTCGTACTGATGGACCTGCACCCCACGCCGTGTGGGATCGTATCTGTCACTGGTGTTCAACCAAAACAAACGATTGCTCCAATTGTGACACTCTGCCTCACGAAAGATACACGTCTCCACGCTCAATCGATCACAACACAGCTCCACTTTCGCCTCATCCTTTCCAATCGCGCAAAAGACGGTGTAACAGTTGCATCAGCGTCTGCAGATGCTCGCCGCCTCCTCTCGAGTCCGCTGGCTGGCTTGAGGCTTTTCGTCGGGTTTCGTCGATTCGATGACCTGGGTGTGCTGGCTTCCTTGCGTTCGGTCACACGGCAGCCAAAAGCAGACTGGGGAACATTTGTGCAAGGGCCGTTCCGCCCTCTAGGATTCGAGAGGTGTCGAGTTGTGCCGTGGATTGGCTGCGGAAGCTGCGTCCGGGCCCAGCGCGAGAAACGGCCACCCAAGTCAAGTTCTCGAGCCGTTGCCGGGGTGATGGATGACGTCCGATTTTGTAGGGAAGACAACAGGTACAAGAATAGAAGTTTAGGTGTCCGGGGGAGGAGGGATCTTGCTGGCAAAAGCATTGAGTTTGACTTTGTGGGCGGAGATGACAGCAACGACGCCCTCCTTCAGCGGGCGTCTTCGCATTTGCATTGAAGATGGGAATTGATTGTAAGCATCACTTCTGTTCCCTGTTTCTTAACTGTACGACGAGCCTCAGACGGATTGTGATTTGCCCGAAACGGCTCCTTCCGATGCCTGTTCCAGCGCTTCAATCCAGCAGGAGTGAGCGAGCGTGCCGGCTCGCTGCATGAAGATCTGTCAAAGCCTTGGAAGAGGCGTGTCATCTCATGATTGTGATTCGGTGGAGGAAGTCCGTGACCCAAACAATGAAATCAGCCTCAAGCTGAACCACTTTTCTGTAGCGGCAGTGGCTGAACGACCCATGAGACTCGAAGGGAATGAAACGAGGGCACGCGACAGCCTCATGGCCCGAAAAGCATGGTGCATCATGTTGCATTGCTCTCAAGAGCTGCTGCGAAGGACAGATGCAGGGCACACCAATTTGAAGCTCTCGCTTGGCATCAATCTTCCTTTACTGCAGCGTATGGACTTTGTGTATCAGCTCCGTCGACTCCATTGACTGCAGCGCGTTGATTTCATCCAGATCTCAACTTCTTTCACAGCAGTGCCTACAAAGGATTTGCGGGCATGAAAAGATAGGAGGGAGATGCCAAAGATCGATGTCCATCCAGTAAGCCTAGAAGCTGGACGCAAGTCGAGAGAGTTGAGAGTTGACTCTGAGACAAAGCTCGAGTACGAGAAGTTCCGTTCGAGATGTCTAACATCGATGTCTTAGGAATCCTAGGCGTTGAGAAGCGCCAGTCCTGGCCACTTTCTGGACAGCGTCAAGAGAAAATTGCTCGAGTACGGGAGGCCACACAATTCAAATGCACCACGATCGCTGGAACATTTCTAAACCATTGTCTTGAGAAGATCATCGTTCAATTCCATGCAAATCTATGTGTGTACGGTCTTATGGACCTGGGTATCTCTGCGGATTTTCGGCACATCTACCCGTATGTTAACTCCCGATCTCAATATGCTCGTTTCCCCCAAACTCCAGATAAGTCAACGCGCGCAGAAATCAAGAAAAGAATCCTTCCCGCCAATCGCTCTATCCATCTAAACCTTTCGATAAGCCTCGCAAATCCTCTTGGTTTCATCCTGCATATACTTATAAACATCCTCAAACATTCCATGCAACTCCCCCGCCATCTCCTTATTTGCCTCTGCAAACTCCCCATCGAGCCACTTCTTACTCGGAAACATATCAGCCACATTCTCAGGCAGATTTCGAATGTAGCTTTCCATAGGACCGTATTTGGGAAGAAGAGCTTGTGCCTCGCGCATCTTGCGTGATTTCTCCTTGGCGGCTTCGATCTTGGCGGCGTAGGAGCCTTTGGGCCATTTGGGCTTGGTGGTGGGTGTGGGCTTGGGTTGACCGTGGGTGGATGCACCAAGACCGATGGGGAAGTCGTTCTTGGGGTTGGGGGTGATGACTTTGACTGTCTTCTTAGGTGTGGGGGTTGGGGTGAGGGTGAGACTGCTGGTAGATTGACCGATGGGCTCTGGGCTATGTTCGACGATGTTGATAGTTCTCTGAGGGGTAGGAGTACTGCTGCTGCTACTGCTAGATTGACCGATGAGCTCGAGCTCGGGGTTGGTGTCGATGTCAAGTCTGATGCTCTTGATGGGTCGGGTGTCGAATTCGTTCTCTTCTGGAGGTGGACGCTTGCACACGGTTGGCCAGATCTTGGTCTTGAAGAGGAATGGGGGTGGGCGGTCGAGTGCTGCCTTTGCAACTGAGACGAGGTGGTTGGGTGCCAAGTTCTAGGTTTGTCAGTCCGAGATCTGGTGCTTTTCAGCTAGTAATGTACTCACAGTGCTCTTCTCGACTGCTCCGGTCTCGCCGATGGTTCCGGTCTCCTTCGCAACGACGGGCTCCTCCATTCCGACAGGTTCCTTTGCAATGATAGACTTCTCCGCGAGGATAGGTCCCTCCGCAATAACAGATCCCTTTGCAACGATAGATCCCTCCGCAACGACAGGCCCCTTCGCAATGACAGGCTCCTTCGCAATGACAGGCTCCTTCGCAATGACAGGTCCCTCCGCCATGATAGTATCCTTCGGATGAACGTTGACCTCCATCAGCCGGAATCCCTTCGGTGTCTTGATACTGACAATGACACTTGGCGTTCCATCCTTATTGATAGCCATCGTATAGGTAGCAATCTCCTCCTTGCGTCCTCTCTTGCTTTGGCGAGAGGTAGTTGGTTGAGGTTGAGAGGTGACAGCGACCTTCTTCCCACCAGCAGTAGACCTCTGCTTCATTCCCTTAGCACCAGGATTCTGCTTATCCTCCTTCTTCAGCTCGGCCATAATCTTCACCAGACCATCACACGTAATTTGTCTCTTCTTATGCTCCTTAGCATATTTTCGGAAGTAAGGACGAGCTTCCTGGAGTGTGAGGCGGCTAGAAACATTCTTGAGATACTCCATGCCTGTGCATCCGAGGGTGTCAGGTCGGATATCCTTGGGGAAGGCGTGGAAGATGTTGGTTAGGCCCCAGACCTTCTTGACAGTGGCTTCGGCGGCATCGTACTTTGCAGTGGATTCCTCGCTGCGCTCACCAGACTAGATACAAAGAATATGGTTAGCATAGTTCCGGTTCAAAGAACGGAGAATGAAATGCGGGATTCCGCGTGGAGAAAGGAAACAGAGGAAGTACAAGACGTTTCCACTGCGCCATGATTGTGTGTGAGATGGACGGGATGTAGTGGGGGCGGCGGTGATGTGTTTGTGAAAGGAAGTGAAGGTGGGATGTGTCCGCTGGGCGGTGATTGAGGAGATGAAGGAAGATGACGGAAGCACGGAGCCCGCTTTGTGATGGGAGATGAAGGTGGAGAGAATCCGCTCCGCGATATGGAGAGGTGATGGTGATATGGGGGAGGAACGGATCCCGTCTTGTGACAGAACATGAGCGAGGAGATGCTCCACTCCGCGATTTTGGGAAAGTGGTGGGAAGGTGGGGAGTGAAGGGAGCCCACATCTGTATGGGACATGAGTGAGGAAATCCTCCACTCCGTGATGATTGGGAAGTGATGGGGATGTGAGGGGTGAACAGAACCAGCTTTGTGATCATACAATGACGAGGTGATAGGGAAGTGAGGAGAGGATGAAGCCCACCCCGTGATTACACAAGGAGGAGGTGATGGGAGTTTTGGGGGAGAAAGGAGCCCGCCATGTATTCACACAATGAGTGGAACGGCAGCTCACTCCACTCCGCGGTGTGATGATGTTGATGTAATGGCTGGCGGGAATGAAATCATTCCGCGACGGAAATGAGAGGGGTGGGACGGAGTGATGTGGTGGAAGTGCTATGTGCGAGGAAATCAAGTTGATGGAGAGATCGGCGAAGAGCAGCAGAGTCACGGCTGTCACGCTTTGAGATCTCGTCGATGGAGAGACACGGCTGTCACGCTTTGAGATCTCGTCAATGGAGAGATCAGCGAAGAGCAATAGAGTCACTGCGGTCAAGCTTTGAACTCTCGTCATTGAGTTCAGACGGGTGTGTGCAGGAATGTTGGCAACGGGCGCAGCTCGGGTAATAAAGGGGTAGCCACCCTATACGAAACTTCGTCTAGGGAGCAAAGACAGTAGCAATGAGAATAGCAATGTCGCGACGATAGCAAACTAAGGAGATGATGGGCAAATAGCAGCAATGGGGTGACAGGTTCAGCTTTGAAGTTGAGACGGTGAATGTGCAGGAATGTTCGCAGTGAAGGTGTGGAGGTGTCCTATCGTTGCGCTATACGAAACTTCGTAGAGAGGCTTTCGTATAGGAGACGCGACGATAGCGATAATGTGAAAATAGGAAATGGTATGCGTACTCGACGGGAATGACCACGAACTTTCTCCTTCCCGAAGGTCTCCTCCTCTACTTCGCTAACATTGGGGACGGCAGCGGGGGCGGCGCGACGGCGAGGCATGTTGAATTTTGGGGTACTAGCGGGGAGAGAGGAGTTAGTATAGTGTATAGGATGGAGGAGGGTTGGAGGAACTCCTTGATTGAGGATGAAGGTGGAGGGTACCTACGGAGGAATGCTTGCTGTGGTGGAAGGTTGCCTGAGTAGTGTGGTGACAGTGATGGAAGACGTGATAGCAGTTGCTGGTATGAGTTGCGAAGGGTTGATAGTGTTGGGTGATATCTTGACTTAAAATGTGGCTGAGGTGAGAAAGGTTTCGAGGATTTGTGTGCGAGGAAGACTTGAAATAGTTGTGAGGGAGGAAGCTACTGCAAGGCTGCGAGAAAATTCTTCAAGCGAGAAGACAATAGTAAGGTGGAATTCGAAGATGATGCTGTTGATGCGTTTGTCTTGTTTGCACCCTCGAGGCTGGATCTCGAGTTAAGCGACCTCCTGAATGTTCGCAGCCATCTCAGTGCTACGACCGAAGCCTCGCACAATAGCTAGCGCTCGTCTATATGAGAAATTTACTATACGAAAAGTCTGTCCTACTGTTCTGTAGAGATGCTATATGAACTTTTGGTAAGATGTTAGTTTTATTGAAAGTGAGCTCCTGAGTCCTGAATGTTTGCAGCCACCTAGCTATCATATATGAGACATCGCACTGTAGCTAGCTATTGTTTATACGTAGAATTTGAACTACATAAAGTCTATTCCACCGCCCTGAGAGATGCTTTGCACAATTTTGATAAGATGTTGGTTATATTGAAAGTGAGGTCTTGAGTCAGGAATATTTGCAGCCATCTTAATATCATATACGTGACTTCACACTAAAGCTCGCTATTCTCTATACGTATAATTTGCAATATGTAATGTCTGTTCTACTGTTTAGCAGAGATGATGCGTGCAATTTGTTGAGGTGTTGGCTGCATCGAAAGCGAGCATGTAATCATGTAACTTGAGCAACTCAACGTTCGCAGCCGTTTCAAAACCACATACGAAAGCTCGTTCACAATAGTTAGCTTCGCCTATACCTAGTGTCCATAATAATGTCGCAGAAAGAATCTACCGTTTGGATAAGGGGGTAGCTCCTGTGTTGAAACTGAGCAGGTGAATATGCAACTTGAGTAACTTCAACGTTCGCACCAAGCAAAGTACCATTGCCCAAGATTCCTCCTACAATAGCTAGCTTTGCCAACACATAGACATTACACTATTTTTACTGTCTGTACTATCGTTGCGGAAAGATTCTGCGTATTTGGCGGGATGTTAGTTGCATTGAAATTAAGCAGGTGATCATGCTGTTGAGAAATCCCAATGTCACATCCCGCCTGACCTCATTATACAACATTCACAGGACGATAGAATGCTTCTGTTTCTGCGTCTAGCATCTGTCGCATGTTCTTTATTCTATCATCATGCCGAGATCTTGCATTCAGAGTGAATTGTTCATTGTGACAGAGGTTAGCATGTGCTCAATGTCAGTTGCTTGGTAAAGACTGCATTGGTGGTGAAAAGGGCTACAGAAGGCCTTTATATACATAAAAGGGGGGTGGGGCATCCCACCCCCTTAATGAGGCCGGTGGCACCGCTATGTGGTCCCATGTCTCAACTGACACTCAAGCAGCTCCACTAGCTTCAATGTTCGCTATTGTCTTACTACAACCCTACCACATAGTGCGTACAATAGTAGCTTTCATCTATGGGCAGATGATCCTCTATGTATTGTTTGTTCTGTGCAGTCTATCAAAATGTTGCCTTTGTGAGAAGGCGTCACTTGTGATGAAGGTGAGCACATGCTCAAGCAGTCAATTGTTCACAGCAGACTCAATACCACTCTACAATACGAGCACGAAGCATCCAATTAGCATTGACATGAAAGATATCAAGTCCAAAGGAGAAATCTTCAAGACTATAATCCATGAAGAAGTAAGCGTGCTGTATATTTGAGAGGAGAGTTTTGCTTGGCTGCATGCAATGCAAAGAGTTCCGGGGCACAGTGAACATTGTGAACAGGGACGTCCAACAAAGGATGTCGAAGAGTGCTGTGGTCGAAGTTGATTCAACACCAAGCTAGTTATTCGCGTCCTGGTGAAGCAACTCCCCTCATTTCTCCAGCGTCTAGCTGCTATGACCGGGTGTGATATGTCGTCGTGCTCGTATTTGAGCTCAAAGAGGTGATGTGCCAATTAGAGAAGACTCAGCGGCGATGCGATCCTCCGTCATCAAAGTGATTGATAGTGTGTGGTGAAAAATCTCAATGGGTTTGTCGGATGTTGGGTTACGATATGTGAGGGATGGAGAGGAGCAAGAGTTGAACCGAGTTCGCGTTCAAGGCGACGAGCAGGAAGGAAAACATGGCCTTCAAAAGGATGGAAGTTCTCAATCCACTCTCTACAGAGCACTTGAACTGATGGAATCCTACAGGATGTACCTAGCACTGAGAACCGATCGAACACCACACCTCCCTTGCCTTCCAAACCCACTCTCCCTAATGCGTGTAACGTGAGTGACGAGTCTTGTAATCAAGGGGAGGAACACAAACAACGATTGCTACAAGAGCTGCGATGAGACAAGCGATTCATGTGAACAGAGCCACGTTGATGATCACAATGTGAGGTGAGTGTTGAAGGTGAATGCAGAAGAGCTCGCTGGTCCAGAATTCTTCGTTGGTTAGGCTTGCCAAATTTGCTTTAAAGGCTTACCACCTGGAGGACTTGACCACTGCTGTCTCTCCTCAGCTTTGCGGACTGTTTTGCTATATATTCTTTGTGGTTGACGTTGGTCTGTTTGTAGGTACTAAGACTCTGGATCATTTCGAAAAGTTGAAGGGATTCCAAGGAAGGTGGAAGAGAGAGCAGTGGCGACTGGAGTTTGCTGTCAAGAGCAATTTGGTTGTAGTGCTTAGAATTTCGGACAGCGAGGCCATTGAGTTCGAATCGCTCTCATCGGTCCTATTGAAGACACCAAGTCTCTAGATCCCCTCAAAACTTGGAGCTTAGCTAGCCGCCTAAGAAAAGCGTAAGAGGGGCTTAACGGCAGAACGCTGGTGTCAAGATAGCTTGGATGTCAAGAGCTTGGTTGTAGGATATTGATTGATGATGATCAAGTGGCGCTTCGAGGTGGTTGTCGAGTGTTTTTGAGATCGAATCTGTTGCTCGCCTGTTCCCGTCCGCTGTTATGACGGGAACATCTTGAACTGTTTCACAGGCGAGGAGGTTGAGAGGATAGTATCGACGTTGCTTCCGAAATATCGGCAGAAGTTGACTGACACATTTCTGGTTTGCAAGAACATCGTTTCGGAGATAAAGAGGCAAAGATGATTCGAGACAATGTTCGTTCAGCTCAGAGTGATCGTAACCATTCTCGGATATCGGCTGAAATAGAATGCTTGCTCTTCGGCTCCAGATTCTGCATTCGCTGGATATGAAATCTCAAGATGAATCGCTGGAAACTAGAGGATAAATTGATCTGTCTTGGTACCCGATGACTTCCTTAGAATGACTGGAACGGAGATTGATGAACGAATGTAGCGAAGGATGCCGGATTTGAGGCAACGTGACTTCTAGAATGTACATTACGGACCGATTTCGGCTTCATTTCTAGATCTAGTTCTGAGGAATAGATGAAGAAGGAAGGAGGAAGGAGAGCGAAATCAGGTTTTGGCATCCTTCAGTTCGCATTAGGCCCTAGGCCGACGATGTCTTGAAGATCTACAATTAAGGTTCTCCTATTCTTAAGTTTTTATGCTAACAGTGCTAGTGATTGAGAAAGACTAGAGGTGTGAATATGCCGCTTTAGGCTGAATTCAGGTTAGAAACAACGATACGCGTACTGCAGATGGTGTGGAGGTTTGCAATCCTCGGATCCTTGACCGACTTGTTGACGTTTAAACACATACGTGATTGGGAACACTTCAACACCCAGGTTCATTCTCATGGCCAATGCCGCCAGAAACTTGACTGGATATGAGATGATAGGTTTCGGCAGTCTGCGAAGAATATCAAAAAGCAGGGAACAGAAATAGTAGGGCTGAGTTCAAACATGGGATGAACATCATGTGATTTGTTTTTCTAAAAAAGGAGAGACCGCCGCGGAAGGCATGCAATGCTTGCTTGCACCAGAGAACAGGTGGTCCATTTTGGCATGAATGGTGGAGGGCGTACGGCTAAAGCTCAGATTTATGCCTTTTCCGTCCGATGTCTGCTTTGTCTGATACTTTCTGGGTCTCACCCCTTTGCCCGTGCTCGATGTTTCGAAACAACACACAGCGCTTCAACCAACGGCAGCGTGTGCGTTCACACTCCTTGAAACGAACTTGAGAAACAACAAAAGACTGTGCACCTCGTCTTGGGAGTGTGTCGCTGTCGCTATCGAAGGCTCAAGAATGAGTGAGATATTGAATGCCTAACACAACGTCGATGCCAGCGGATAGTCCACGATGCTCAGTCACATTGTCACGTCGAGTCAGTGTCCCGGTGCACAAGAATGCGGGGTGCGGACGTGGAGAAGGGCCGAAAGAAGTCATCTTGGAATACAGGAGTAGTAGAAGTCGAAGAAATGAAGAAAAGGATTCAGGGCAAGTGATACGTTGCACTGTGGGGTGCAGATGATCCACGGATAGTGGTGCCGAAGTGACCTCCTGATGCGTCCGCTTGTGTAGATTGTAGATTGTCGAAAGTTTAGGTCGCGCAAGCGAAGAGGACCGTCCCAAAGCGAAAGCCTCGAGGGGCCGCCTTGGCATCTGATGTGGCTGAACCCTGAAGCAGCAGATTCTGGACCAGCACTGACTGGTGATCTGGCGGGCACTTTGCTCGGAAGAGACAAGCGGTTGCGCCACTCCAGCGCGTGAAATCTCCGAGGCATCACCCCAGATCCAACCACACCCTTCGAACTCGAGGCCTGGTCAAGACCAGAAGTTTCATCGCACAAGCAGAGCTTTCTTTCACACGTACCAACGTACCCTCACACCCTCACACCGGCTCGAAAGGACACTCCCTCGCGCCCTCCCTCATCTGCTCGCTCGACCTTCCTGGCCAGCCACTAAGATCCGCCCTTGCGGGAAGGTTTTGATGATCAGGGGAAAATCAATGCTGCACAGACAACTGCGAGATACACCAATAACCACACATCGAACCACTCCTGCCCAACTCCCGGTACACTAGGAACGTGCCAGGCGGTTGTTTCGATTCGGTCCATCTCGCTGCAGGAACCTCCTGACACTGGTCAGTCTGATCGTTCGCTTGAAAGACCTCCCATTTCGGGCTATCTTGGTAGCATTCCTGGACTTGGCAGGAATGACTCTCGTTGGCTGTGATGGCCGTCGACAATCCTCATCATGAGTTTAACTCAACTATGCTTGGGCCACATGGCGCCGGAGAGCACAAGGACATCGCTTCGACCGAAGGTGGTGGGTGTGAGCCATGGCAAGGAACGGAGACAAAACGGGACAGCCATGGGCCCGGTCCCAATTTATATATCGAGGACACCACCCACAAAAATAATATCCAGACAGTAGACTTGTACAGTCATCGCACTCCTTTCGTTCAGCTGCGCAGTCCACGACGTTCTTCTTCCTCACAGTCAATAATTATTGTAAGTTACTCCGTTCCGTTGTGTTGCGCTAGTCCATGGCCCTTTCCAGCCTCGCTTGAGTTTTGCTGCCCATATGGAAGCGCAATATCAAGACGAGGACAATAGCAACGCTGGCGCATACCCGAATATTCAAAAGCCTCGCACAGAACCCCTTCTTCGATCTTGTCTTTCTTTCTCGCACCTTCATTCATCAAATTATTTGCCCCTTCCAAGAAATTCAAAGCTGGTGTCTGGTACCCCAGCAAATATTCCTCGAATACACCATCTACGAAACGTCTTTATTTACGCGCGACGTCAAGACTAAACACACCGAAAAACACAAACTAATACTTCGAACAGTCTGCACATTCCTTCAGAACATCCTACAGCAGCTGGTACTACTTTATGATGGCTTCATTCTCGATTATCGCCCTCTTTGTGGCTCTACGCTTTTTCATTCTCGTCTCTGGTATTCCTATGCCAGAGCCTGCTACCGATGCTGCTGCCTCGACCTCGACCTACTGGCTTGCAAACATTGCTCGTCAAGGTACGGTTGCTTACGGCACTTCTGGCTATCAAGTCTTCCGCAATGTCCAAGATTTTGGCGCCACGGGTGATGGTTCCACTGATGACACCGCCGCCATTAACGCTGCTATTACCGCTGGTACTCGATGCGCTCAAGGTTGCGACTCTTCGACCACCTCTCCGGCTTTGGTAAGTTATCGTAGTGTCCCGTGATTCGTGGGACGTTTTGGCAGAAAATTTGCTGACGCATCTAGGTCTACTTCCCTCCTGGTACTTACATGATCAGCTCCCCTTTGATCCAGCTCTACTACACCCAATTTGTTGGTGATGCTATCAGCATCCCAACCATCAAGGCCACAGCTGGCTTCACAGGGATTGCCTTGATCGACTCGGATCCTTATGCCAGCAACGGAGACAACTGGTACACCAACCAGAACAACTTCTTCCGCCAAATTCGCAACTTCGTCCTCGACACTACCCTTATGCCTGTTAGCTCTGGCAGTGGTATTCACTGGCAAGTTGCTCAGGCCACCAGTCTCCAAAACATCGTGTTTAACATGCGAACCGATGGTGGAACTGCCAATGCTCAGCAGGGTATCTTCATGGACAACGGCTCTGGTGGCTTCATGACTGACTTGGTCTTCAACGGCGGCAAATACGGTGCATTCTTTGGCAATCAGCAATTTACCACTAGGAACCTCACGTTCAACGGATGCAAGTTCTTCTAAATCCTTTTGTTCTCTGCAACGTTTTGGTAATAGCTTCTAACGGTAATAGGTCAAACTGCCATCTTCATGAACTGGAATTGGGCATGGACACTCTCTGGAGTCACTATCAATAACGCTCAAATCGGTATCGATATGGCAAATGGTGGTGCAGCAGACCAGACCGTAGGCTCAGTCATGCTCATCGACAGCAAGATCTCCAACACCCCTATCGGCGTTTCGACTGTCTACTCAACCAGTGAGGGAGCAACAAATGGTACTCTTATCATCGACAACGTTGACTTCTCTACCAATGTCCCAGTGGCTGTCTCGAACGCTGCTTCAAAGGCCACCATTCTCGCAGGAAACACCAAGGTCTCTTCGTGGATGCAAGGTCGAACATACAACGGTGCCAATACTGGTGTAGCCGTCCAAGGAGCCCAGACAGCCCCAACTAAACCTGCGTCCCTCTTGACCTCTACCGGCAACGTCTTTGCTCGATCTAAGCCCCAATATGAAGGTGTCTCAGTCTCCTCCTTCAAGAGTGTTAAGGCTGCCGGTGCCAAAGGTGACGGTGTGACTGATGACACTGCTGCCATTCAAGCACTGTTCAACTCAGCAGCTGCTACCGATGTCGTTTACTTCGACCACGGTGCCTATGTCATCACAAGCACAGTCACCGTTCCCAAGAACATCCGCATCACTGGCGAGATTTGGCCTTTGATCATGGCTGGAGGATCTTCCTTCTTCAATAACCAAGCAAACCCGAAGCCAGTCTTCCAAGTTGGTCAGCCAGGCGATACTGGATCAGTCGAAATGTCCGACCTCATCTTCGAGACTCTTGGACCTCAACCAGGTGCCATTCTTGTTGAGTGGAACGTTGCCGAGACTTCTCAAGGCTCTTCTGGCATGTGGGACGTCCACTTCCGCATTGGAGGTTCAGCCGGCACTGGTCTGCAATCAAACACCTGCCTCAAGAACCCAGATGTCATTGCCCCAGCCAACCCTGCCTGCGAGGGTGCTTTTATGCTCCTTCATGTTACCTCCCAGGCCACAATCTACCTCGAAAACAACTGGTTCTGGGTTGCCGATCACGAGCTCGACCTTGCCGACCATGGCCAAGTCAACATCTTCAACGGCCGTGGTGTCCTTATTGCCTCTGAGCAAGGCCCAGTTTGGATGTACGGAACCAGCTCTGAGCACAGCGTTTTGTACAACTATCAGCTTGTCAACGCATCCAACGTCTGGATGGGTGCCATCCAAACCGAGACCCCATACTTCCAATCCAACCCTGATGCCTCCACACCCTTCACCGTCAACGCTACCTATTCAGACCCATCTTTCACCGGTAGCCCGAGTGTTAATAAGGCCTGGGGACTTCGTATTGTCGACTCTTCTGACGTCTTTGTTTTCGGCGCTGGACTCTACAGCTTCTTCGATAACTACAACCAAGACTGCCTGAATACTGAATCTTGCCAATCGAACATAGTGTCTTTGGAGAATTCTGGATCAGTCTACTTGTATGGTCTATCCACCAAGGCTACGACCAACATGGTTACTGTAAACGGCGCCAGCGCTGCTCTCGACAGCGACAATCGCAACACCTTCTGTGCCACTGTCGCTATGTTCGTTCAGGCAGCCGCAGCCAATCTAGTCAAGAAGTGTTTGGAGTGAGTGACTCTGCTCCAAGGGGGGAGGGACATGATGACTCGTTGATTTCGAGATACCCAACTTTAAACTTCTTTGTACATACTTTCTTCTTCGTTGATATTTGCATTCATTCCATGGCGTTGATACGGTAGTAGCATACGAAATAGCCGGATTTGAGTTCTGCATAGGAGGTGATAACATAGCAGGGACCATCCAAAAATACAAGGCAACAATGTTTCAATCGTACAGAAGCTATTCTAACCTTGGCGAAGTGAGCTCTCGACTCCCTCGAAAAGTGACATGGCAAAAGTAGATAGAGCACGTTCATCTAGGCTTAAACGCAATATGCGTATCGCTGAAAGACCAAGGAGCAGGCACCCTTGCCTTCCATCAAATGCTACTCAAAGCATCAAGTTGTTTCAAAGCATCTCTGTCCTCAAAAAGACATTCGCAGGCAAGGAAATTAAAATGCAGCAGGAGGTGTCTTACACGTGACATCCCCACAAAGTCTCTTAGTCGCCGCCCAGTTGCCTTAGCGACATTCAGCAATTGCCAATCGAGCAACTCCAAGGATTTCCATCGCGACTTCGCACCAAAGAACTTTGTATTTGAGATTCTGTTCCACGCCTGCGAGCGTCAACCCATATCCAACGTGCCCATCATTCCTGAATACGCTATACATAATCTCTACTCGCGTTTGTTCTTCTCAATAATTCAAGATGGGAGAATCAAGGTCAGTCGCGGCGCATGTTCGAACATTGGATTGCGGAACGGGTGCCTGACAAACGCGTTTTTACTACAGACAAGAGCTTGTGCAATGGTTGAACCAACTGCTGCAGCTAAACATCACAAAGGTTGAGCAATGTGGAACTGGGTATGCTTGACCCCTCCCCCTCCTTGAACCTCTTCTTCCGTTACCCCTGACCACAACTAACATGACCGCAATGCAGTGCCGCACTCTGCCAAGTTTTTGACAGTATCTATCTCGACGTCCCGATGGCTAGAGTCAAGTTCAACGTCAATACCGAATACGCATATCTGCAGAACTTCAAGATCCTCCAAAGTACGATACCCCTCCATCCATGACGGAGCCGATCAACAAACTAACATCCCACCTCAGACTGCTTCACACGACATGGCATCGATCGACCCGTCAACGTTGAGCAGCTCATCAAGTGCAAGATGCAAGACAACCTCGAGTTCCTGCAGTGGACAAAGCGGTATTGGGATCAATACTTCCCTGGCGGTGACTACGATGCGCTCGCCCGACGACGAGGCTCCGGCGCCCCTCCTCCAGCCGCTGCACCAGCTCCTCGTGCATCTGCCGGTGCTCCAAGAAGAGGTACTACACCTACTACAGGCGGACGAGTTCCCAAGGCCGGTGGAGTTGGTGGTGCTTCGAGTCTGGCATTACAACAAGAGAACAACACCTTGAAGGAGACGGTCCAGGGCCTCGAACGTGAGAGAGATTTCTACTTTAGCAAGCTCCGCGATATCGAGTTACTAGTCCAACAAGCGTGCGAGGAGGATCCAGAGATTGAGAAGCAAGAGGATGGGTTGATTAAGCATATCCAGACTATCTTGTATTCGACGGAAGACGGCTTTGAGATTCCAGCGGAGACCGAGGGCGTTGATGACCAGGAGACATTTTAGATACCTCATGATTACGACTTTGATGGCAGATGGGTAATGCAGAGGTTGCCTGCAAATTGATTACTTTGGTCCGTTGGAGTTACACACGAGAGCATACGCTAGGATGCATTATGAGCTCGACGAATTCTTTGGGTTTGTCTGCTACATACGTGGCATATCTGGGTGAGATAGAGCATTCAGATATGGAATTCATGAACATGATTCTTCCTCTCCAATTGTGAATAACGTGCCTATAACTTTTCTCTGTGCTACCATAAATTCGAGGAGGTCAAAGCAAAATCCCCACAAAAGTGGTTATCGGGCGATGCCATCAGGCTGCACGTACCTTATCGCCAAGAAGCTCTCATCCCGAATCCCTGTCACGAGCTCAAGGCATAACCTAAAAAGCAACCTCAAGACACCAACAAACCGCGTTTCCCCTCAATCAATTCCATCATCATCCACCAAGACTCCAACTCCCGCCCGCCATCATCATCATCAAATCATCTCCTATAAAAAACCAGACAGCGGACTGGATCACAACCAACCTCAAAACCACGTCATGGCACCACCACTCGAACTCACCATCCCCAGCACAATCCTTTCAAACACCGCGAACGAGAAACCATACACACTGTACAACATCACCCTCCGCCTCCCCCTCCGCACCTTCGTCGTCCAAAAACGCTACTCCGACTTCGCAACCCTCCACAAAGAACTCCTCTCCCTCATCTCCGACCCACCTCCCTCCCCCCTCCCCTCAAAATCCTGGTTCAAATCCACCGCCTCCTCTCCCGAGCTCACCGAATCGCGACGTCAAGGCCTAGAAGCCTATCTCCGAGCCATAGCAGAAGGACCTGATCGTCGATGGAGGGAAACGAGTGTCTGGAGAACGTTTTTGAATTTGCCGAGTACGGGGAGTGGGAGCGCGAGTTCGGCGAGGAGTGAATTGATTGCGCAGAGTCAGAGGGCACCGGGGAGTGCTGGGCAGTTTGCTGCAGATCCGCAAGTTTGGCTGGATTTGCATAGAGAGATGAAAGGACAGCTGCATGATGCGAGGCTCTTTCTAGGACGGAGAGATGGAGCTACGACTGCACAGGCACAGTATGAAGCGGGGGCTAATGCGAAGAGGTGTTTGGTTAAAGCTGGGGGGTTGATTGGGAATTTGGAGGAAGGCTTGAGGATACTTGGGGATAGGGAGAAAGCTGGACGGGGAGAGGGGAGGGTGGGGGCTGGAGAGTTGAGGAGAAGGAGGGATTTGCTTGGGAGTGCGAAGGTGGAGAAGGAGGGGCTGGAGAAATTGGCTGTTAGTTTGGCGGTTAAGGGGCAGAATAAGGGGAATGGAGGATCGTTGGTAGGTGCTGCCGCGAGTCAGCAAGATAAGAGTGCGTTATTTGGACCGGGTGTATCGAAACCCAGCGGCAGAGTTCTCGGAGCACCGGTCCCTGAGACTGATCGCACGAGAGAGTTGGATAATGATGGAGTTCTTCAATTGCAAAAACAGTTGATGGCAGACCAAGATCTTGATGTCGAGGAACTGGGCAAGATAGTGAGGAGGCAGAGGGAGATGGGATTGGCAATACACGGGGAGCTGGAGCTACAGAATGAGATGTTGAAGAGAGTTGATGAGGATGCGGACAGAGTGGCAAGGAAGATCGACGTAGCGAAGAAGAGGACGCAGAAGATTTCCTGACTGGGGTTTGTGGTGGTGATTCTAGCTTTTGCGTTTGGGTTAATGCATTAGCGTGGAGTCTCTCTCGTTCGTTGGAGCGTTTTGTTTTTGTATTATATTGTTCATATAGGATCAAGATTGTGTTGCTTTTTAATACTAATGCGAAGTCTCGACTGTTGTGATGTTGTGTTTTGGGGTTTTGGAATGCGGTTATTGTCTTCTGTTTATATGATACCTTTGATACTTTAGAAGAGTATCTGTACACGCTATGGAAGACGCACATATAGTTAGCTCTCTTACACTTTTGTGTTGCTATTTTCTGCTGCACCGATCAAAGCCAGACATCAGTGTCAGGATCACTCCAAACTGATTCATGATCACGAACTGTGTCGAATTCGATGTATGGTTGCTTCGCTATCGCAAAATGTAGAATCGACATTCAATGTGTGCTGACGCTCGTTGCTCCTCGATCGTGACATCATCTATTCCTCCTTTCCCCATATGCCCAGTTCCAATACTTCCCCTTTCACGCACATAAGCGAGCTAATGTTAACGAAGTGTAACATCCTTCGACGTTGAGATAAGAGAATTCTTTGCACGTGTAAATGAGGAACGGCTCTGAGAGATTGAGCGCCAGTCAGGCCTCAATGCTAGGATTGAATCGAGTAACTGGCAGCCTGGGTGCCAAGACAAGATTAAACTGTAGCTTCGAAGCGGCTCGAGATCCCACTGAAGAATCAGGTCAGCCAGAAGCTGTAAGGAATGACGGACCGGCTGGCATCGATGGATGAGCGATCACGGGAAGTGGAGGGAGGTATGGGAGATTAAGCTTCCAATCTATGAATTGAGGAAGCCTCGATGATTGGAAGTAGTGAGTGGGATAGAACTGTACTAGAGAGGAGTGCCAAGGCAGTAAAGAGAGGACCGCGGTTTAACGATTGTCGATCTTTGTTTTGAGGGCAAGCAGCACGCAAATGCAATCATAGAAAACTCAGAGACATTTATTAAGATATAGATCTGAAGAAACGGGGGGCTGTTAAAGCAAGTTGAAGGTGCTACTGGGATTTCCATCACATGTTGCTCGAAGCCCCGTTCCGACTTCGTTCCAAAGTCCATCTAGTAATTGGACAGCCGTATGTAGTACGATGAATACATTTCGAGACAGACTAGAAAGCCCCTTTGCGAGATTTAAACCTCTTGCCCAGTTTTCCCCTTCAATCCCCTCTTTCCGAGCTGGCCTCGTAAAACAACACTTCTCATAACCTCCGATTTTCTACGAGTTTTCTGCCTTCGCGTCCCATAAATGGCTCTCCGCCTTTAATGTTTTTTCTCCTACGTACAACCGAACGATTACTACTTCTATATTGACCTATTTCATATGCGTTCCTCTAGAAATCTCTAATCGTCTCCCTTCCCCTCGCTTGTTACAAGCTAGTTCTCCATAAAAGCGCCTTCCTCTCCAACTTCCCTTCTTCAAACAACACCTCCTCCAACCACAACCTACTCCACCTTAGTATGTCCTCCCCCAACGGCACTTACATCATTTTAGATCTTCATTGTCTGACGACTTTGTAAGCCTCAAACGAGCACAATATCAGGTTCACTTCAACATATCACAGATGGTTTGGAGACAAATCTTAATATCTTACTCGGCTCGTTTGGTCCGCACTAGCCCTCTACAGACGAATCTCCGCCCTCGAGTTCTTTCCTCCCATAAACGAACGACCTAAGCCCTCCTTCAACCTCGACCTATTAGTATCCCGTCCTCGCATGCTTTTCCATATTTTCAACACTTCCTCACCAACTCGCCTCCTCCACACTAGTCATCCTCAATAGTCCGTCCGCCTTCAACTTTCTTTCCCTCGAAACCACTCCCAGTCCAACCTCAATCCACTCCACCTTAGTTCCACTTCTAAGACAGTTGCGTTGTCTCAGCTTCGCTGCCTGACAGCTTCCTAACGATTTCATGAGCCTCAACTGAGACGACCTCAGCTCTGTCATTCCACAAATAACTTACAGACAATTCTTGATCTCGTCGTCGGCTCGCTTAATCCGCACTAGCTCTCCATAAGAAGACCTTCCTTTATGCCTTCGTCTTCATCTTGCCTCCTTCCGCAGCAAACTACGAACAACCTCTTTTCCTCTTTCAACCTCGATCTACCTTCGTCTACCTCCCATACTTCTCCACATTTACTCATCATACACTTGCATCTTCTCACAGCTTCGCAAATCTCCATCGCGCAGCAATCGCATCAACGCATGCAATTCCCTGGCTTCTGGTCTGCCTTGCAAGTCTGAGACCGACAAGAAGTTAGCTTCATCACCTCTACCCTCGAAGCCGTCTACCATACGTTCCCCGGATTTACCAAAGGTGAGTCGGTCCTTCGAAGGTCTCAATCTCCCCTTAATTTGAAATTGAGCTCTACCTTAGAGATCGACAGCCTTCGCAGACTTCCTCCTCGAATATCAGATTCGAATCTGAACTTCCGATTTGAGGCAGCTTTCGATAATTTTTTGATCTTTCGCTCTACGCTCATTGTTCCAATCCTCGCTGAGCAATCAATAGAAGTCTTGCTGATCCTTCCTGGAGGGACTCGACATGGCCCCTCAATCCAAAGCCAGCAAGCGAGGTGGTGATGAGATTACTGAATCCAAGCCCAAGAAGCCGCGAGCCCCTCAGAGACGCAAAACCACTGCTGCTGATGGTAAAGGTGGCAGACAATCGAAAACAGTAATCAAAGACACAGACCCGAGACGCTCTTCTGAGGACGAAGCTGAAGCGATCGAGAAGCCCAGATTTGACGCCAGAAAGATGTCCAAGGCGGAGCATTGCTTCCCGAGATTCAATAATGGAGATGTCTACATTAGCCTAGGCGACAAGAGGCAGTATAACTACCAGCTTCATGGGAGTGTCTTAATTCGTGCTTCACCTTGGTTTGACAAATCTCTTAATGGCGATCGTCCCTTGGAAATGGACAAAGCTCTTGCGGTTGTGATAACCAAGAAAACCAAGGTCGAAGCTCGGTACGAACTAAGACTCACAGACGATCTGAGCATCGATCGTCTGGTTCGGGTGGTAAGACTATCCAGTTTTCCCCTTGCGTATTCCTAAGGAAAAGCTTTAAAGTTTCAGATTCCTGAACTAATCAATTTACATAGTCTTTGACCACAACCAAGAACCCAGAAGTCTTTCCGACACCAGAAGCAACACTCCCACCATCGTCTAACAGAGACACTTACTTGGCATCTCAAACAAGACTACCTTCAGTTCGACAAGCCTCAAGACCTACTGCAGCCCTCTGCCAACTCGATGGCCATGGATCTGGCACAGACGGATTTTATGAGGATCGTAGCACTATAATACTGGAGGGACCTCAAAAGATCGTCAGAGCAGAAGATGAAGAGGTAGCAGCCAGTTCCAAATCAATCCTCCAAAAGTACAATATGCCGGCGGAACTAGTCATCAACAAAGAAGTTGCTGAAGATGAAAAGCTTGAGGCTACGGTTGCTGGTGCATCGCAAGAGGTCGACGCGAAGACTGATTTCAAGGAGGAAGTTGCTAGGGATGAAAACGTTAAGGTAGAAGATGCGAAGAACGAAGACACTAAGGAAGGAGATATTAAGAATAAAGATATTAAGGAGGAAGAAGTCGAGGAAGAAGTCAAGACCAAAGCAGTGAAGAGCGAGCCTATCAAGGTCGAAGATGCCAAGGAAGAAAATGTCGAAGACGAAGGACTCGAGCAGGAAAACATCAAGAAGAACGACATCAATAGAACTGCTGCTGTTTCTGAACGACAAGTCGATGCCACCACTACTATGGCCCACCTGGTTGGAAACGAGGAAGGCACCAAGGACATAGCCGCTAATCTCGAGCAACAAGCTGGCGCCAATACCACTCGAAGTGAACCAGCTGAAGAAGAAGAAGATGGTGCAAACGCTCTTCCATCCTTCTCTGTTCTCAATGAAGAACCAGTCCTTCCGGCTGCAACGACGCAGGCAACTATCAAGCATGAGATTTCTGAAGCTACTGTCCAGCTATATCAGCAAGTACAGTCCGAGCCGTCTCAGCTGATTCGGAAGGAAAAGCTCACGGAACGAGAGCATGATCTTGGAGCCGTTCACCCTAGAAATGCCGAAAAGATAAAAACATGGCCGGGGATGCTAAGGCAGGCAGAGACAAACAACAAGAAGCCCGCCAAGTTGATACATTCTGACCATGAAACTGCTCCAGCTGAGCGAGCGGTCCACAAGCGGAATCATCTAAACGTCTCAGAAATTGCAGCAAATCTTAAATCCAAGGCCCAGGCAGACACAGAGCCGGCTAAGTCTCTCAACAAGAAGCGACAGGCTATCCAGGAGGAAGGCCGTCAGAATGTCGCAACATCTAGCCATGATATGGACTGCAACCAGACCGAATCAAATATTAAAGATGTTGAGATGTTAGATGCCATCTCGAACGAAGGGCCCAACGAAGTCGCATTACCTCATGCTGTAATAGACCTCACTGATACGCAGTCAACCGCAGGCCAAGATGAGAAGATGGTAGGTGATATGCACGCAGAAGGTCAAACTGAAGTCGCAGAGCATTCCGAACCAAAGCCACAACCCAAGATCGAGCCAGGGGAGCGACATGCGGAAATAGAAGGGGTCATCGACGAGAAGTTGGCCGCGGACCAGAAGCTCTCTGGGGATAATCATTCCCTTGCGCCTGGTATTTTATCGTCACATCCAGAAGCCCATACGGAGGTTACCAGGGCAGAGGAGGCTTCCAGAATGATAATCTTATCTAAACCAAAGACCGAAACCAGAACAGAAGCCGCTGAGCCAGCACCGACGATGATGAAAGAGGTCAATCCGAAGGGATCTAAGGCTTCTAGTCCAACACCACTCAAGCCCACTGGACCCAGTGAGGACTTGTTGGAAGCCTATAACAATTTGTTCCTCACCTATTACTCCCAAAGTCCAGTCATCGACGCCTCCGATATCGAAGTTGCACTAAAACAAACCGAGCAGCTTGTCGACGTTGCCAGTATCTATGGCTCACTTCCAATTATTCGCCACCATGTCAACAGCTGTCTTTTCTCATTCCATCGAGAGCTCTACGAAGCTATTGCCCGAGATCCTCCACGTTGGGTCAAGCTCTCAATATTGATCGAGTCGACACCAATCTTCAAGGAAGGAATCATCCACATTGTCGGTACCTTCCCAAGCTGGCCTTCAACTACAACCCAACCAGAAGAACTTGGTATCAAGACGAACGCCCTGATTGAACATAAGATCAGCGCGCTCGACGTACTTAGGAATTGTATTGACAGAACCCTATTCTTGACTTCGATCCGTGTCAATGGTAAGGAGGTCTACCTCGACAAGGATAATCCGAGCACGCTGAGCACTTGGTTCGTTGTGCAAGTTTGGCGAGACTGGTACACACGCTCGCTGAGTAAAGCCAATCACCGAGGAGACCAGAAGCAGAACGCCATAGCCACGATGTATCGTGCTATAGCTCGGGCTGGCGATGGGTATCTACCGCTGAACTACGTTGTGGAACTGTGGGAAGCTTTCCTTCACTCGAAGCAAAGCCCCAAGAAGGCCACCATCGAAGAAATCGCAGAGGACCTCAAACTCATGAAAAGCTTCGCACAACAAGCCGTTCAGCCGCTTTGCGTCAACAACAGCATCCTGAACGTCGAAGAGACAGGTATCGGATACTTTACATGCGCGAATGTTGAGTGTCATCATGAACTTCCCTGGTTGGATGCATTTGCGTTGGATGATTCGATGATTCCTTGATCGACATTGGATCTTGATCATCGGCATCTCAGAAAGTCCTCAACATTGACGAAGTTTCGACATTTTCATTTGCCCGTTTCTCTTTCTTTCAAAAATCAAGGTTTGCATTCTTCCACATTAAGTCGGACATTCAATCCAGCCGGCTGGGCATTTCCCAACAACAGCATTCTTATGGGGGAAAAGGGAAAGCACGGCACTCACATACCTACCTTACTTATTAGACAGGCAAAATCCACTTGTATCAATTGACGATCTTTCTCTATTCTTTTGGGCAGCATATCGCCCTGAAATCTGGTTGTCCGGAACTCAAGTACTGCACACGTGATTCCCCTTTCGCTGCCTCGGCTCTGTGCGACCAAGGGTCCAAGACACGATGCATCGCTTCATGGAGGGGTGGTGCTTCGGGTATGTCTCAAAGAGGGATAGACAAGTATTTTTGTTGAGGTGAACACCCCGTCATGGAACATTTGCGACAGAGACATGGTGAAGTTGCATGAGGTTCGGAAGTTGATGAGCCAAAAACGTGCTGATTAAAGATATATATTTGTCCTAGGACGAAGGTATGCAGCCAATTTCCTTTTGTATTCGAGTTCCTAGAGCAGCTTAAGTAAACTTGCTCGAGCCTCCTCTGTGGCTGTGGCTGTGACTGGAGGCTCAAATCCATGCTGCAAGGCACCTTGCTTAGCCGATGATGCATTTATGACGCCCAACAAATCTTCGTCATGCCGGACCGACTCCAGACAAAGTACCGACTCGGGCACGAAGGCCAAGTCGAGGTTTGCCTTTTCATTAATTCCTGCTATTTCACATTCATTCACATGTCAAGCGAGCTAATTCTACCTCGGTAGCCCTTGCTATTGTGTTGGTAGTATCATTCACTTTCCCCCGTTCTAGAAAAGCTTCCGCATTGTCCGCTTGTAGCGCTAGGACTGCACAATAGGAACTTTTTCGAGACAACTTCAATTGTCAACAGCTTCACTTCTTGCCATTGTGGCATTCTTTTCGCTTGGGACAGCCACCAACATACTTTCTTTCTATTTAATCTCCTGCTGATTCCGATCTTCCAGAAGAAACTTCTTGAGTCGAACAACTTTTTCGAGTCGTGTGCCTACATACCCAATTCGATACCTCATACTTCAGCGATTACACATCTGCGAATACCTATCTACGAATCTCCCAAGAACCTGAAAACTTGACAACATGTCTGCGATCAAGGTCTTCTTCGAGCTGCCCGCTGGCGATCTCTTCAATTTTCCTCCAAGCAACGAGCCCGCTGTCATCCCAGCTACACCCTCCTTCATCTCTCCCGAATTATACCAGTCTGCCCTAGATATTCGAGTTCCCATTACCATCGCCTGCGTCTATGCTGCCGTCGTCACCTCTCTTAACGCCTACAATCGATCCAACGGCAACAAAGCCTGGTCAATCTCGAAGACCAAGACCTTCTTCGCTTTCGTCGTCCTCCACAATGTTCTCCTCGCAGTATACTCGGGCTGGACATTCATCGGAATGCTGAAGGCATTGATCACTATCTTCGCAAACCCACTTGGCCCATCCGGTCTTGCAGGTACTGTTGACAGTCTCTGCAAAATCCAAGGTCCCGCTGGCCTTGGTAACGCAGTTACATACAACCCCACCCTCTCCCAATGGACCTCCGCTTCCCCCATCATCACCGACATCCATACTCCCGCCGCTACCGACATGGGCCGCTTCTGGAACGAGGGACTAGCATTTTACGGATGGTTCTTCTACCTCTCAAAGTTCTACGAAGTTCTCGACACCCTAATCATCCTAGCCAAAGGAAAGAAATCCTCAACATTACAGACATATCACCACGCTGGAGCAATGCTCTGCATGTGGGCAGGAATCCGCTACATGTCTCCTCCCATTTGGATGTTTGTATTTGTCAACAGCTTCATCCACACGTTGATGTACACATACTATACACTCACTGCCTTTGCCGTTCCGGTTCCTATGGCGCTCAAGCGGAGTTTGACCACTATCCAGATTGCCCAGTTCCTTGTCGGTTCTTCATATGCCGCCCTGCATTCATTTGTGGGGTATACGATTCCGGTTTCCGTTCCTGTTACGGTGGTGAAGACGGCGGTCATTCCGGCTGCTACTGGGGTCTCTTCTTCGCTGGCTGCTTTGGCCACTGCTGCTGGACTTGGGGGTCTGTTTCAGAAGGTTTTGGGTCAGAATGGAGTGGGCATGGCTGAGCATGAGACCACTACTGTCACTCAGTATGAGACGATGTACCAAGACGTCTCTTGCATCGACACCTCTGGTCAAACGTTCGCTATTTGGCTAAACGTGCTATACCTAGCACCTCTTACCGCGTTGTTCGTCCGCTTTTTCGTTAAGTCGTATTTGAAGCATGCTAGGAACTCATAGAGGCATGCACGCGTTGGGCAGTGGAATTGAGTATTGAATTGCATAGGTGTACACAGGAAACTGGGCGGATACTTGATGATAGATGAATTGGGAATAGAAAAAACTTGGTTTGCTTTCTCATGGATTTCTAAATGCGCCTGTGACTAATCTTTGCAAATTTGAATGTCCCAGATATATTGGAAAAGTGAGAATTGCCATTTGAAGACTGAACGCTGCGTCCCGAGGTAGGTAAGAACCTAGGCATTTTCATCATGGCGTGAAATCCGTACCTTATTTTTCTCCACCAAGTACTTCTCGAGTTTTTTTTTTTTTGAATATCTCTCCCTAATCAATCACCTTGGAGAGGAAATATGTTATCGCAAGTTCCTCGTTTCGAAAATGCCTCCAAGACTTGGAAAATATACAGGCACATGATTCTGACACTTCGGTATTTACGATCGTGATTTGAGACTTGTTCTCATTGTACGAGCCTAGGAGGGTGCTTTTCATTATCATACATCCTTAAATTAAGTTCTTATATTGGTATAAGGCCTTGCAGAGATATATGAATTCTCACAGGTTGTCTCGAGACTTCCAACCTCACCTTCAAGTCAAACGAGTCTCAAGGTAGGAAGTCATGCCAAATTCAGATGCGAAGAAGAAAGTAAAGCGGATGGACGTTATCAATAAGAGGTGGGGTTAGAAGCTGAGGAAGGCGATGGAGTTGCCCCTTCCCAAGCGTCGAGGAAGAGGAAGTGTAAGCAGTCGACGCAACTCGTACCCTCACTCGCGATATGTCAGCTTAGTGACAAGCACACCGCGTCACAAACATGAAGTAACGCACGCATGCATCATGGACGAAGTACAGCAACTAAAGTTCGAGATGTGTTTCAACACGAGGGTTGCTTCAAGTTCAGAGTCAAACCTGGGATCAGAATTCGATGCTGAAGTGAGGACTGATTTTGAATTTAGATTTGATGCGGAAATGGAAAGGAAGATGAAGAGAGATGGGAATCCGAAGGGGGGCTTATAGTCACGCTAGTAAAGGGAGCCTCTTTCTCAAAACGTCGAGGGAGCGCTCTTCACCTGCTCCTCTTCTTTCTCCTGATTGCGAACGCAGATCTGAAAGCTGAATCAAGTTGAATGGAAGGTACTTGCTACCCGACCCTCATCTTTGAGTTTTCGGTGACTCCACCATCAAGTACTCGCAGCTACCTACCTTACGCGGGTCGCCCAGCAACTTCCACTTCGAGCAACAAAACACATCACTCGCTTCATCTTATGCACGCAGCCGATGAGGTTTGCAGAAGGCAAGTGATCTGCATTACAATCAATACCAATATTGATGCTCCTGTGCTGGTGAAGTCCAAGTTACCTCCCCATATGCACACCACACTCTTTTCTCCTAAACATTAACATGTAAGCCCAAATATACATACAAATCATAAATTCCCTTTCAACCCTGACTGTCACAATCCTCCTCCTTCAATCACTGAAGCTCATGGAACTCCCCCATGGGATTACCACTCATATCAAAATGTCCCTGCTGCGGCGGTTGTCCAGGCGCCGCCGCAGGATTCCCATGCATCTCCTGCATTCCAGGTGGTGGTCCAATCGGTCTCTGCGGTCCATTATTTACATTCATCTCTTGCATTCCTGGTGGAGGTCCAGCTGGTCTCATAGGAGTTGCTGCCTGCATGGGAACCGCTGCTTGCATTGGTACTGCCGCCTGCATGGGCTGTGCCACGTTGTTACTTGCTTGCATTTCTTGGAAACCTTGTGGAGGGGCATAGCTTTGTTGTGGTTGAGGAGGATATTGTGTGTTATTGCCCGAAAGCTCGGTGGCGTTTGAGACCATGCTCGTGTGTTGGTATTGCTGCTGCGGGCTTGGTGTCCCGACTGGACTCACGCCCTGGCTTGTTCCTGTTCCCATAGGACTCACTGGTGGTACGCTCATCGGCCTTGCAATGTTTCCATTCTGTTGTTCAAGTTCGTTGTAATGGCTTGGTGGATTCGCGGGGTTGGCGTAGACGGGAGGTGGAGGAGAGTGAGGTGCTAGATTCTCTGTGTATGCACTCTGGTTCTGCTCTTGCGGTCTGTAGACTTCCTGCACGTGTGGTGTCGCAGATGGTTTCTCTCCGTACACACCTGCGACGGCAGGAGGGGGGACGTATGTATTTGCTGGCGGAGCAGGAGGTTTCATCGTTCCTGCAATTTCTGAGATACGATTGTTGTTATGGAAGCCATTTGTGGTGGCTGCTGCTGCGGCGGCAGCATTTGCTTGGTCGGATTGCACTTGAGCTACGTGAGCTGCCGCTGCTGCTTTATCTTGTCTGCGTTTTCGAAGGAAGAACCAGACAAGGAAGGCGACGAGAGCGATAACTGCAATACCACCCACGACTCCACCGACAATTGCCCCAATCGGTGTACTGGATGACGAGTGAGAGCCAATATTCGGAACCGAACTGCTGCTGCTACTCGAGCTTGCACTTGCCCCAAAGACTGAGGCAGTGCTTGCCTGAGTTGTTGCAGCAGAGCTTTGGGAAAGAATCAGATTTGTCGACGCCGCAGTGACGGTGAAGCCTCCGGAGCTTCCGCCGTTGTTGAGAATGATGTCGGTTGACGTCGAGTCCCCGGTGGTTGTGGGAAGTAATTCAACGTACCAACTGTATGGTACAGTTGAGCATCCGAAGTTCCATGCTGTGTAATCTATATCGAAGATGAAGGCGTAGTAACCACAGAATGGAGCTGTCGCTGGGCTGCCAAATTTTAGTGATCAAGGTCAGTAACAGATGGAGAGATTCCTACCAGTAAGTCTGCGAGACTGGTGGTGATGACGATGCAGCTTTGGGATAATCCCAGCATGCTTGCTGAGGTCAGTATTGTGTGAAGTCCATTCTTCGAAGCACTCACAAGTGATCCAATTATATCTGATGCTCGTCTGCCCACAGCCTTCGAAGTAGTAGCCACCAGCACTTGTGAATAGACAAGTTTCTGAGTTGGCACATTCTGGTTGTCCGAAGCCTCCTGGAATCGTCCACTGTCGCCCGAGAAATCAGCATCTGTGTAGATACGACCTCTTGAGGCATGGGTCATTCTTGTATTCACAGGGGAGATTCTGACTGACCTCTGTGCAAGTATTTGTAACATCCTTCTTCTTCAACCTAGCTTTCACTAACTCGAACTTTGGTGCCTCCGTTTGCTGGGCAAATAACGGTTCTCCAAAACCCCCGATTGTCTGCGAAGGCATAGAACCAATCGCCGAGGCGGCAGTCGAGGAGACCAAAGCGACTCCCGGTGAAAGTCGAAATAAAATGGACATGATTCAAGAATTCGACAAACAGAAACGCGACAAGCAGAAACCAAGAGAAAGCATCACATGGGGAGATTCATATATATGAACGGGCACGAGCATGCAACATTTCCACATCCGCAGGTCCCACCAGCAGGATGTCTTGCCAGCGATACCCTCAACTCAGCTCACTCGAACCAAGTCTGCCTTCTTGAACGCCATCTCATCCCAAAAGGAGAGTAGACGCGGGTCATGAGGCTCTGCCCGCCCCTCGTTAGAAATGATTGGGGGACAACCTTAGACAGGAGACACGAAGGATCAAGGTCAACAAGCGAACGAATCGAAGGCTCGAATAAACTTCTGCAAAAGCAATAAAATAAGGAAATAAAGAAGAGGGTCCTTGCTCGATTTGTGTAACGAGCCAAAAAACAATGTTGTGTGAACGCCACAATATGCCGTGTTGAGACATGCCTAGCGAGCTGAAAAGGAGGTGACCAATCAGGCAGGGGGTGAGTACTCGGTAAAGGGAATATGATTGGAGCCAAGGAAATTGACTTCACGGTGAAGCTATTGGGTTTCCAATAACGTGGATTGGGGTGCAGGGAAAAGGGGAGAACAAAGGGTCGAAACCGAGCGGTCCCCTGCAACTGCCCGAATTTGTCGTGAAGAATGAAGCTTAATTCTACAGGGCTGGTCTATTTTAAGATGACTCTGGAGCGGGGGAGCTTCTGGCCTTGTGATACAGACTTGTGTTTGTGGTTCGCGGGCTCGAGGGTCTGCGGGATGGCTTTTCGAAAATACGCATGCCATCGGGAAGGAGCTAGTTCGTAGGTCAGCACCCACAACATCCTTCCGAGATCTTCAGTCCACATTACTAGTTTGCGTATCACGCACTGTCTGCAAGAAACTAATAGAAGCTTTGTTGGCTACGTGCCTCGCTGACATAATACACGTACGAGCCTGTTGTGTTATCGAGCGGTGCTTTGCGGCTCAGCTAGAGGTGTGCCCATACCAAAACAGCACATTCGCCCAACAAAGTCGAAAATACTTGAGAAGAGTCTACTGGAATTGCGCGGTGGGTAGGGCATGTAACAGATCAAAGACGATAAATGAGCAGCAAAAACAGGCGGAGAAAATTTGGAAGCCGCAGATGTGATTGTGATGTAAAAAGCTTCAAACCCCCAATACCGCAGAACCGGCCAAGCTGAAACTCTCCAACAAGATGAACAGAACTCCATACATCGGTTCACTTCATAATCCTCCCTTCATCTTCACCCAACAAAAGACCGAAACATAAAATCCTTCTTCAGCCCTGATATGCCGTTAGAGTCTGGTCAGCCAATTTCTACAGGAATTTCTCTACAAACAATGTCTTGGATGACTTACACAGCATGGATTGATCGCCCCCTCACAGCAACCATCGAATAGGTCTGTATCGCTGCAACAAATCAAGCGGACGGTATCCGGACAGTAGTTACAGGTTGTAGTCTGTCTTCCTTGGAGCAAACTAAATACGTTCGACGTGGTCGACATGTCCGTATTGGCAACAGGTGAGGCAAGGATAACAGTGAGCATTGCCGCGAAGACTACTTGGACACGCATATTGTTCGATGAGGTTGGATTGATGACTTGTATAGAGAGGAAATCTGCAAGGCTAGCGATGTAATGGTTTCAAGTGATGAAGTGTGTGAAGAAGGAAATGGAAAAGAGAAAAAAAAGTGGGCGTCCTCCGGTTCTTATAATCTCACGAACGCTGGCCAGGCACTATCTCATCTGTTGAGGTAGCCCAGTGAGAAGATCAGGACAACGCGCAAAGTCAACTGCTTCCCAGACACAGAGACTTCAGTGGTCTGAAAACGGTAGATGACCTCGTCCTAGCGCCTACGCCGTACTAATTCTGCGGCTATACATGAAATCTCGTCCAGAATAGACAGCCTGTGCCGTCTTGAGTTACATGCTGGCTTGCTACTACCAATAACATCAAACTTCTCGAAAGTTTCAAGATCCGGCACAGCAAAATACGGGTCAAGTGCAGGGAAATGGGGGACCAAAAGTATAAAGTGAATACTGATCCCCGAGCGTGCTCTACACCAGCACTTGCCCAATCTGTCACTTGCACAGAAGCTTAATTCAGGGAACGAGGTGCTTCTTCTCGTCGAACCCCGCAACTGGCTGGATTTTCTGTCCGAAGAGAAGATTGAATCCGCTCTACATGAAAGGCGCCCCGCGATCAGACAACTTCGAGGCTTGTGACGAAGCAGTAAGTAACTACAAGCTAGACGCTGCTATCTATGTGACACCGGGGAGGATTTGTAAAGAGTTGTACATACCGTTTGTTTGTCATTCGACTTTCAGGCGGGAATGACTAGAAGTGCATTCATTTCTTGATCGTATTCGCTGACAATCAGATTGTAAATCATCGTTTCAAGTCCTTCACTTTGACCTCCCTTCACCCTCACCCGTCTTTCCTTTCCCTTTCCCATAGCCCTTTACATCCATCTCCCTCATGGCTTTCTCAATCATTTGTATAGCTTCAATACAAGCATCGCCTCCCACTCTCCAGCTCCGTAATGCAACGCCTTGACTGTCTAGGATATCTTTCGCTCTCTTCCATCTTCGTTTCCAAAGATCAAGCTTCTTGTTGACAGGCGAATCGAATGGTCGATAGGACTCATCCTCGGATGTGTCTGTACTATTCCATGAAGGACGCTTCGTGATAGAGCTGCCACCAGTAGGTCTAGGAGGTGGAGGAGGTGGTCTCTCGGATGACGAATTGCGAGAGCTCTCAGAGTGTGGAGACTGTGACGAGTGGAGCCCTGGCACGTAAGATCTAACTTCTGGGAGTGAATTGTATGCCGCCGAGACTTTGTTTCGGGCACTTGACATGTAGCTTTCCTGAGATGGCTGCCGAGGTCTTTCTTGGGGCGACTTGAGATCTGCGGAGCTCTGAGCTTGCGCAAGAGGATGTGAATAGCCCTCTGCCTGGGCAAGGGGACGTCGTGACTTAGGAGGTGGTGGAGGAGTTCCACGATTGCTCGCAGCGGGAGCATCGTCTAACTCATTTTTGGAGGTTGTTCCGCGTAGAGCCAGAGGCTTTGGCGGAGGTGGAGGCGGTTTCTTCCCACCAGTCTCAGGAGTAGATCTCCGTCTGGGAATTTCTGCACCATTTGCGAACGAAGTAGACCGAGGCATGATACGGCGATGAGACTCGTGTATATCTTCTTGTGCGGGTTCGTCGTCGAAATCAATCAGCTTCCCCATTGCTGGACCATCGCTCGTCTGTGGCTTGACCTCAGACTGTGGCCGTTTTGGGAGAGCTGGTCGACTTTCCATCACATCAGCTGTGCTTGCCCTTTGCGTCTTCCGGCTGTCCCAAGAGCTAGTACGAGATGGAGTTTCTCTTCCAAAGCGACGATCGCCACTCAGAGGACCCATAGCTGAATCAAAAAAGCCCTGAGTCTCGGGAGTAGTGACATCGCGAATGAAGATGGCAAGGACTTTGCCTGGATTCGCCAACACAACATCAGTGTAGACTTCTAGATCTGCTTCTCCACTGTCTCCAATGAGAATAAATTTCCTCTGTGGAAAATCTCGCATGATCTTCTCAAGTGTTCCCTTCTTTCTCTCTGCAACGGGCTCGAAAATGCCTTGCAACATACCACTGTACTGTTTCAAGTGATATGATCCAGGAGGAAGACCGGCTTTCTGGAAAAAGCTCACCAGGACAGGAAATAACTGCCACGGCGAATTCGAGACATAGTGTACACCAACACCCATGTCGTACATGGTATTGTACCATTCCTTCACGCCATCAATGGTCAAATCACTCAGATCTCGAATAAAGGCATTCCTGAAGATCTCTCGCGCACCGCCGCCAATGGATGAGTGCTTGACGGTATCATCGACATCACTGATGAGACTAACACCTTTGGGCTCCGTAATTTTGACTTCAGAGGTGCATGAGAGGTATTCTGACGCCAAGACTCTTACGTGCGTGGGAACAAATTCCAGGGCAGCTCGTATGGTGAAGTGACCAGCTTCATTAGTTTGAACCGTCCTAGAGACTGACGTTTTTTCGTCATAGAAGAACAGAGTGATCGGTGTAGATACCAGGGGGTTGGTCAAGAATGGCCTCAGACGTGCCATCAGATGAGAGTTTGCCGTCAGTAGCTCAGCTTGTGTCATCTCAGCCGGCTGATTCCAGGAAGATCGTTTGGGAAGATGACCGGGCCTAGGAGGTTCATCTGGTGTGCCTGGTGTGTTCATTCCGGATTTTCTCCCATTCCCGTATATGCTTTCCGAATCAGAATCGTCTTTCGGTCTCTCACTGTAGCCTCCTTGGGCGGCAACTCTCTCCTCTCCACGGCCCTTTCTCAAAATCTGTTCAGCTTCTTGGGCTATCTTATCCTGCTCTCGTCGAGCTTCGTGCTCTTTGTGCTTTGCTACAATCGAAGGCTCCGGGCTCTGATCTCTGCTTGCTTCCTTTGGAGCTGGAACTCCACTCAACTGCCGCGCCAGTCCAATCAACAGTCTATTCTTCCTGGTCATAGGTCCTCTGTGGGGAGAATATATCCAGCCTCGAACGTCGACATCCACGATAGCTCGATCGTCTTCATACTTCTGCCATTCTCTAGCCCAATATTCAGCATCCTCCGGTCCACCCTCATTCGAGTAGCTATTTCGTTGAGTGGACTGGGGGCTGCTGCGTTGTGAATCAGGATTCGGAGGCTCCTTGTGATGTCTCCTGGCATAAGAGGGGAACAGCACAAGCTGCTCATCCCCATGAGAAACAATAGCAACGTCTGGGAAAGCTCCTGGTATACCCTTCTCATCGTCATCCCACTCGCTATTTCCATTGCCCCATTTCTCCGAGTAAGACTGCTGGTAAGACTGTCTAATCTCATTTGCTGCCTTCAGATACCCCGCTATCTTCTTCCTTCGAGATCCCCGTTCTCGAGACTCCCCAGATCCGGACACATCTCTGCCAAAGCCAGGCATAGAACCAGACATGGTCACCTTCTGATTTCCTGCTGTCTCATTGTCTTTGTGAATTCTGCTGAAGACCCTTCGTGCGCGCTTCCGTAATATCTCAAGAGCACTCTTCCCCGCAGCCTTCCTTTCCTGATGTCGCCTTTGGCGCTTGACAATGTAGCTGTATATCCGCGATTGAGCTCGGTGCTTGAAGTATGGTACGGTTTCGAGGCGGAAGTTCGTGAGCTTGTTTCGAGCAGTTTGTCGCGGATGTGGAAACAGATAACGAAATAGGCTCTGACGGTGGTGAGGATGTGCACCAGGTGGCAGACGAAAAGGTAGAGGCGCCACTTTCGGTGACTGTTCGAGGCTGGAGCTGGACGTTCGAGTTATAGAAGGGTAGCCTGGTGTTATTAGATGTTAGCGCTTATTGACGAGTTCCATGGTATGACCAGGCGAAGAAGAAATGAGTTTTAGAAGGGATGACATGCAATCTGGACAATAAGAGCTATGTCGTCGATTTATAAATTTCGTAGAGGCTTCAGGTACTCTTCTAGACGTTTGCCAAGGAATATTGCTCTAGAAGTGAGAGTTGCAAGGCTCTCTCGCCTGTGACGTAAACTGAATGTCACCCCTGTCGCGAACATGGTCGCTCAACTCTTCTTATATACTCCTCTCTTCTGAGAAGGTGTTATCTGCTGTCCATGGCAGCTGTAAGAAAGAGATTCTTTTCCGATCACGGACAGAGACTACATCACGTATCTTGTCTGCTGACTTGAAGCACTAAAACACGCATGAACGTTGGTAATGGAACGAGCAAATCATAGAGTATGAGGCTCGTGGCCTCGAAAACCAGTTTCATTGGGTTTGCTACATACAGGCTTCGAAGCCATTCATATCTCCCATTCGCCAGCCCCTATCTGTCGCTGCAAAAATGCTCATCTGAATATTCTAAGAACGCCGATGCCAGATGCGGATGACACTGAACGCCAGCACCGGGTGGATGCTACCCATACGTGTTGATCAAATCTTTCTGTGTCACAAATGTCCGCTGGATAAAATCAAGGGTGTTGAGACTGAAGAAGCTTACTTGCCAAGCTCTCGCTGGATTGGTGCAAATGGGCCTACTATGTTAGTTTTGGGTCGTTGGAAATGACGAGCACAAGGTGTTCGAGACGACATGAAGTCGATGAGTTTCGGGACTCGATATGGTGGTCTGCATCCTATTGTTAGATGTCCGTCAATGCGAGAAAGCACTATCAAGATTTAGATGGTTCCGCACACAGTTATCCAGCAGCTGCAACTGAGGTTTGTTGTTGTTTCTTCGCTGGTCCTTGTGCCATGTCCTAGAAAGTGTCAGCGGTGACATCCGGTTCAAGACCAGATGCTGTCTAAATTCGATGTCCAACTATGATCAGCGTCTTGGTCGAGGGAAAAACATTACATACATCTGATGCTGGTGCTGGTCTCTTCTTCGCAGTACCATTCGTAGTGCCATTCGTGGCTTTCTTTCTCAGTCTGGTTGGCTTAATCTCTCCTTCGCCAAAGAGGTCGTCGGGTAGTTCATAACTGCGTAAGAGTTTTAGCTTTTGATTCGAATTACTTCACAGAAGTTTTAGTAATTGATTTTGAGAAGTGGTGTGCTCAACGATTTGCTGTTTCCAAATGTTACCTTTTCAGATTGCCAATGTGAAGAGCGCTCGTATTAGCATTGTACCCGTCCCAGCCGTAGCAGAGACTCTTGAATTCGTCAACGATCCAAGCAAGGTCGAGTTTCTTGGCGGCTAAAATTTCTAAGCAGTTAGCAAATAAGCAGGGTATTCTAGGAAGTCGTCTGCGTATCAATAACGTTGTGCCATTATGAGGCTGAGCACGCAGAGGTCCACAAGAGCCAAAGACTGACCTAGATCTAACTCTAAACCAATGTAGTCTGTCGTGGTGTAGACCATTGTCACATTTTCTTCGTCTGCTGAGTTCTTGTCTCCGTTAACGCCCTCATCCTTGCTAGCTCCAACAGCCAGACCATGACCAGTTGTTTCTGTACCGATATCTTTGGCATAGTAGGCGAGCGAGCCGCTCTTCACAGCGTCAATCTCTTCGTCGCTACGGCATCGGTGAGCCCGATTGAAACCCTTGTTGAAGGGATGAGCTAGAGAAATAGCTGTATCCTCGGTGAGTCTACCAACAAGGATTCGGACTCTTGATTCTACGAAACCGGACCATAATTGCTGAGCCTCTTTCGTGGTACTAGCCGATAAGACAGTCAGATAATGCTTGTATCCAGAAGTGAAGAAGGTATGTTTGGTGAAGAGCTCCTGCCACTTTTCCTTGCCGTCCATGATCTTGTCCGCAATCTTTCCACCGCGTTGAAGCTCTCTTTGAATGACGGTCATGGTAGAATGGGTAACGTTGTGTGTAGTGCACATGGACGGATATGCTGGTGTGATGATCGGCATCATATGTCGTCTGTCTTGCGGATAGATCTAGGTGTATTAGCGAATGTGACTGTCGATGGGTATGGAACATACCTTAGGATTCCAGATTCTGATGCCCTTTTCTAGATCTTCGATGCTCTTCAGCAATACCGGCATTGGCCACTGCCACTGCCCCATAATTTTGAAGAACTTCAATACGATAGTTGCGCCTGTGGCCTTTGGATACAGTTGACACACACGAGCAACAAGAATAGCCCATGCTACACCACCGGGAAACCCATACATGTTACCGGCTATCGCACGCCGAGCGCTCCAGAGCTTGATAGTTCGAAGGGCTGTCCGAAAGACAGCTTGTTCGGGCACTAGACTCAGCATCTCATCTGCAACTCGGACACCATTCAGGCAGCGCACTTCCGGCTCTGTCAACCCTTGCAGCATCGAATCCTCGACTCTGGAAAAGTTGGGTGGAATCTGGGTCAAGTTTGCGATTCGTCCGAAGAGGAGATCGAGATCAATGCCATGGTATTTCAAGGTCATGCACGGTGCATGGGCATCAGGCTTGGGAACAAGCTCAGTGATGGCTCCTTCAGGCGCATATTTGTAGAGAATCTCGGGGAAGGTTTCGAAGAAGTCTTTGGTATGAACGTGCTTTGGGGCAATAATGAGTGTATCGATATCTGATCCCGGCCCAATAACACCAAGCTTGAAGCTTCCAAAGGTCAGAAGTCTGCCACAAGCATTCTTGATGAAGGCCTCTGGTAGACCCTGTGCTCTGCTAACTTGCTTCACGAACTCATCGGTGATTCTTTGAAGGGACTGGAGGACGGCGGATCTGCAGAATTGCGCAAGTTAGTGAAACAGTCCTTGCTCAGCAAGTATCATGTGCAAAGGTGTAATGATACGCTCTTGGACGTGGAGCGCACAAAGGTAGAACATACCTCTTTTGCGTTTCGTCGGTCCCCTCGAAGTTATTCTGGCGCTTCAATTCAGAGACTAGATCAGTATCGGCCTTGAGATCAGCAGGTGTAGGAGGTGCTGTCGAGAGGGGAGCAGTGACACCCAACGCCTTCTGACCTGGAGCCGCCATGATAGTGGTACAACGAACGGGGTTGTCAAGCACAGCTTCGCGAAGTTTGAGGAAGTCGAAGGTGTTTGTTGCTCGCAACGCTTAAAGCTAGCACTAATGGCTAGCTGAATTGGGAATAACGTAGCCTTACTCAGCTAGCAAGGGTAATCGGAAGGCCGAACCGAGATACAACACTTCCACTCGACCATATGAATGTAACCTCTCCCAATCGAAGTTTAGTTTGAGAATTGATCGACAAACGGAGGGAGTGCTCCCAAGATGTCAAATATCGAGTGGGAAGGCAATGAAGAGACTTATGAAGATCCTGACGAGCAACGAGTTCTATTTGCGGCGTTAGACTCCTTCTAGTAAGTATTGTTTGCGGTGAATTAATTATGTAGTGATTTAGAAGTTATTCCTCGTTCTCATGTTTAATCTTGCGTTTTTCTTTACCCGCGACGCGGAATATCTTGATATATTCTTCAAGTTCCGAGGACCAAAGTAGCTGACCTTTCCTAAGCCAATATTCAAAAGTTGCTCATTTCAACACAACTCATCTTCGGAGACAGGCATTCTACGCTTTACCTAGAACCCACTGGGAGCTTCTTGCCGCACCACCATTCTCCTACCTAGAAACTCTCAACGCCGTCGACGATGCAATTGACAAGAACGCCGAATTGTCACTTGCCATTTTCCACTCCGGCTTAGATTCCTTTGGTATTTCACCACCTTCGACTCAAAACGGGAAAGTCCCTGAATGGCTTAGTAAAGCAACCTCTAACGATCTCGAGAAAGCAAGAAGTACCATCCGTCAATTTTACCGTGATTGGTCAGGCGAAGGGGCATCAGAACGAGAAGCATGCTACGGTCCAGTGATCAAGGCACTTCAAGCAGAGGCTGCATCATGCTCAGGCTTAACTATGCGAGTCCTGGTGCCCGGAGCAGGACTTGGTCGCCTTGTCTTTGAGCTGTGTTGTGCTGGATTCGATACAGAAGGCAATGAAATCAGTTATCACCAGCTACTTGCCAGTTCATACATTTTGAATCACTGTGCTAAGGCGCGTGCTCATACTTTACATCCTTGGGTTCACTCGTTCTCGAACCATAAGAGTCGCACAAACCACTTGAGATCAGTACAAGTACCTGATGTGCATGCGGGAACGACGTTGGGAGCTTTTGAGAAAGCTGGAGAGATGAGCATGAGTGCTTCGGATTTCTTACTTCTGTATGGTGACGAGACACATAAAGACACCTTCGATGCCGTTGCCACAGTTTTCTTCCTTGATACTGCTCCCAACATCATCCGCTACCTGGAGGCGATCAGAAACTGTCTCCGAAAAGGTGGGCTGCTTGTCAACGTGGGACCGCTTCTTTGGCACTTTGAGAACAATGCACCAGGAAATCATGGGAAGAACCCATCGACCATCAAGGGCGGCGAAGGTGAGTTCTTTTCCGCTACCGAGAGTAATAAGTGACTAACTTCGATACAGGAATTGCGGATCCTGGTGCGGTTGAGTTGACAGACGACGAACTAATTGCACTACTTGACAAGTTAGGTTTCGATGTGGAGAAGAGAGAAACTGGTCTGGTAGCACCCTACATCCAGGACCCCGAAAGCATGCTCCAGAATACATACAAAGCTAGTCACTGGGTAGCAAGAAAACGATGACATAGCAAACCATTCTTACATATCTATCGTGATGCTTCCCATAAATCTCTCTCTGGCTACAACTTCGCCTTCGAATCCTCCTGTAACTCCGCCATCCCACCCCTCGCCCAAACCTCACCACCATCGACCGTAATAGTGGCCCCATTAATATGCGCCGCCGCCCTACTACTCAAAAAAACCACCAACCCCGCAATATCCTCCGGCACTCCCAACCTCTGACTCGGATTCCTCCTCGCGATACTCTCTGCCCCACCACTCAACTCCATCAATCCACTTGCCAGCTTACTAGGGAAAAATCCTGGTGCGATAGAGTTCACAAGGATGTGTCTAGGGCCGAGTTCGACAGCGAGGTTTCGGGCGAGGTGGATTACTGCTGCCTTTGAGGCGGAGTAGCCGAATGTTGCTTGTTTTCCCAACGTGCCAATTCCAATTCCGGCGACGGAGGCGGTGATTATTACTCGGGAGGGGTCGGCGGATGTGCCGTTCTTTTGGAGGAGGGGTGCGAATCTGGGGGTGGTGGTTGTCAGCATTTCTTCTTTTATATCTTGTCCAAAACGAGCATGCCACCCTTCGAAAGTTAACGAAGATGTCCTTCATGCTCTCGCAACTCCTTCTAGCCCAAATATCCAAAACAAGAACAAACATTGCTTCTTCGGACACCCCGCTCCTGCCCGCCGCCTTCCTCCCCGTACCGCAAACGGGGCAACACTCACAATCTAATAGTGTTAAAAACGCTCTTAACATTCAAATCCATAACCTTCGCAAACGCACTATCGGGATGCGTATCAAACCCCTCTCCCCACGTAGCTCCCGCATTCGCAAACAGTATATCAACATGATCCGTCGTCTTGCCCACCTCATTCACCAAATACTCCACACCTTCGATTTTTGAGGAATCGGCGGGGATTGGGATGGCAAGGGCGCCGGGGGACAAGTTGGGGAGGGCGTTAAGAGCGTCGCATGCGGATTGGCAGGCAGAGGACTTTCGGGAGGTTATGTATACTTTGCTGGCTCCAGCTTGGAGGAATCTGGGGAGTTGGTCAGTATTTGCTGAACATTTTATAAATCTTTAGGATGATACTTACCCTGATGCTGCATGGAGACCAAGGCCCCGACTTCCGCCTGTTACGACGACGACTTTTCCTTTCAGGGAGAAGATATTAGGGAAGTCGTGGAGCTCGGTCTCGTATTTGAGGTTGGACATTGTGAGAATCTTCTAATATTGTTCTTCCCGATTGGATAGATAGTTGCCGAGATCTAGTCGTGATGTGTTCGTAGATGGAAGAATTGGATAAGGTATATGAAGACGGGGAGTACCCCACAGTAAGCTGTCGAGCCAGAGCCGAGGCTCGAAGCTCAATCGACAGGGGTGCTTTTGAGAGCTTGCATCTCTTGGCGAAAACGATGGTATCAGAACTTAATTGTGGTAATAGTTGGATTGAAGCTTCGCGATTTTGAATATACTTCAATATTTTCATTATTGGAAAGTCCACAAACGTTCCAGCAAACGAGGTAAATTTGCTTCTCTGGGATGACTCAAAACTGATTGGACATTCCTCGGTATCAAAGTCTGGAATATTTTTGACCATAGGAATTCATTATCTATTCGTCATTCAATTTCTAAGCTCTTAAGTTCTAATATTCTATTGCCCGTCTACCTTTGGCTTCACCAACTTCTTCGCTTCATCGTTGGATTCAACCATCTCCTTATAATCCGGCCTAGGAAGCTCCAGTCCTTCGGTCGCCCTGCCATACGCGATGCCTCCCATTCTACTCATCGCCTTAAGCACCTATTCAAAATTAGCATCGCATCTTGTCCTCAAAGTTACCAGAACTCACGGAAGGATCAATCAAATTCTTATCCTCATTCAGCGCATCCTCCCTAACCCAGAATCTCGTCCCCTCAATAACGGCCAAAACCCCCGTCTTCTTCCCTGGCGTAGCCTTACTCTCATACTCCTTCGTGAAATCCAACTTCCCTTCCACCGAGAAAATGGCCTCCTTGACCCTACTCGCCTTAACCGTCGTGCTGGGCGCAGGCGTCAGTCCTGAAAGTGCCCACTCACTCTCTCCGTATGGTGCATTTATTGAGGTCGCGTTCGCGGCTTCAATAAAATGTTCGCTGATGAGGTTGATAACACATTCTCCCGTCTCAGTCAAGTTCTTCAACGAATCCTTGGCGTTGTCGAATCCGCCTGCGTAGCCAACGATAAAGAGAGGTGGGTCGTGATTTATGACTTGGAAGTAAGAAAAAGGCGCAAGGTTCGTTGAACTGCCATCTTTGGAGCGTGTGCTGATGAAACCAATCGGGCGGGGAATAATGCCAGAGATGAGGAGTTTATAGTTTGATACAGCTGGTCGTCCTTCTTCATAAGGATCGATCTCGACGTGTTTCTTTTTTAGGGACTCGCCGCCATCATTCGCTCCGTCGCCGTATTTCCAGTCGGGTTTGAAGGTTTGCTTGATGTTCCAGTGTAGAGTCTTGTCCCATGGTTGTCTTTCGCTTTCGACTTTCTTGAAGTCCGGGTGAGGGTTGCGCTTGATTGCCTTCTCGGCGTCGGCTCGTGACTCGACTGACATTTTGGTTGTTGATGCTGTGAGTGCTCGGAAGAGAAAATGGGAGGGACGGTGGGGTTTTCGAAAAGTTTGTAGTCTAGGTAAGTGTTTAGCAATCACAATTGCCGATGGTATCACCGAAGACAGGATGTATGACTTACGGGAGGTGCGGTAAAACACTTCGATTCGGCAATGGCATCTGTTTTGGGGAAATGTTGCCCTTGTTCGATCGTATACTTTATAAAGTTCTAATAGGACCTTTCTCGTGCGGTACTTTCCCGTCCAGTCGAATCAACGTCATTGTTCTTGTGGTGGCGGGACATTCTCGACCCCGCAATGTTATCGCGATAAGGAGGCGCCATGGCGAGGGGAGAGGGGCATCACGATCAGACGACCTGAAGTGATACAAGTTTGTAATTGAACATATTTAAAAGACTGTTAAAAAACATCGTGATCTTATTTCTTTTTATACCTCCTTCCCAGTTCAACTCAAACCCCTCAAAGAAACCAAACAGAATCTCTTCCACAACATTCCTTCCAGTAAGTGGGAGCCGCAGTAAGTGTTTGCTTGCTGAAGGAAATTGGTCATGGACTCTACCAAAGAAGTAAACTAGAACTTACATTTGAAATCAAGCTGATGGTATAAAAGGAGATTATGTCCTCTCAAGAACTCCCAATTCGTTCAGCACCCTCATCAACCATGTCCGAAGTTCAAAAGTACAAACTCGGAGACTGGAAGCTCCAATCCGGCCAATCCATTCCAGATGCAGAGATTGCATACAAGACGTTCGGAGACCCATCTTCTCCAGCAATCATCTACCCCTCATGGTACTCTGGATGTAAGACCTCCTCTTCCCTTCTCCTGAAACACAGCTGAACATCCTTAGCAATCGCCGACAACGAATGGCTCCTCGGAGAATCCCACACCCTCTCCCCCCAAAAATACTTCATAATAATAACCGCGCTCTTCGGCAATGGCCAATCCACCTCCCCCTCAAACAGTAACATCAAGCCCTTCCCCCGCGTAACATTCTACGACAACGTTCGAGCCCAACACACGTTGATAACCCAACACTTGAAAATCAAGCACGCACGTGCCGTCCTAGGTTGGTCCATGGGGGCTGGGCAGACTTTCCAATGGGCGACTATGTATCCTGATTTCATGGATATTGCTGTTCCGTTTTGTGGGGCTGCGAAAACGAGTTTGCATAATCAGGTCTTTTTGGAGGGGGTGAAGGCTGCGTTGCTTTCGGCTAAGAGGTTGCCTTCTGCGGGGGTTTGTAAGGATGGGAAGATGCCGGAAGGAGAGAAGTTTAGGACTTGGGGTGCGGAGGAAAAGGAGGTTGGGTTGAAGGCTCTAGGAAGGGTGTACGCTGGCTGGGGCTTTTCACAAGCCTTCTATCGAGAGAAGTTGTATGAGAAGGTTCTTGGGTTCAAGGATCTGGAGGATTTCATGGTTAATTTTTGGGAGAAGTGGGCTTTGAGTAAAGGTAGGTTCGCGTTCTGATATTTGAAGGTGGTTGCTGACGAAATACAGACCCCGAAAACATGCTAGCCATGCTCTACACTTGGCAAACTGGAGACTGCTCGAAGCAGGAACCATACAACGGAGACTTCAAAGCAGCAATGCAAGGAATCAGAGCAAAGACCCTTGTCCTGCCAGGAAAGACTGACTTGTACTTCCCGTAAGTCGATGACCTTCTTTTCGCGATAAAGACATACTGATGATGATCCTCTGCAGACCGGAAGATTCAGAGATTGAAGTTGAGAATATGAAAGAGGGCGTAGGCAAGCTAGACGTTTTCCCAAGTATCTGGGGACATTGGGCTGGTGGACCAGGCGACTCGAAGGAGGATGTCAAATGTACGTCTTAATTCCATACTAATTTGCTGTTTTCTTGCATGGGGGCTCCGAAGCTGTCTCAGGAGGCTGCACGCAAACGGATCGTGTCTGTTTGCTCTATGTCTTAGCTCCTAAGACAGCTCCCAGCTCCGGAGCTCCCTCCCAAAGCTTGACTTTTACAATGCTGATAAGCTGGTAGGGCTTGATGAGAAACTTCGTGAAATCGGCCTCTGAGTATTTGTGCTGAATGCCCTGAAATTACAATGCGACCGGACGTTTTCGCTGTTCTACAAAATTTGGGACATCTGCAATCAAAAATTGATATCATCCACAAAATCAAATAGCCTCTCGAAACTGCAAAAGTGAGATACAAAAGAGAAACAAATATAAGTACGCGAATCTGCAAAAGAGACACAACAGAAGACAGCCAAATATAGACATTTGAAACGCCTAAAGCAAAAATCAGATTACCAGCCAGACCTTCCACACCAACCCAAAATCAGTCCTGTAATTTCCAAGTACCTAACGAGCCTGGGATCATAAGTCTGTGTTTTCCAGGCATTTTTTAAGGCACTTTTAAGCGACAAAAACCAAAATCGACGATTTCATTTTAAAACTATAAAGTCCGCACAAATCAGAATCATTTAATCTTATAATGCGATACTTATAGGAAGCTATGGTGGGTTTATAAAGCAAATCCGAGTTAATTTAACTTCGTAGTTAAAAATCGAAATTTAGTTTTAGCGTTCATTTATTAGCGAGAAGCCCTATAAAACACAGACTTTTGATCCC